>CACRXP010000229.1:524103-549895 GCA_902702965.1 Spirometra erinaceieuropaei
ACATTTGGATACGTTAAACGCTAGAAGCCACTTGCTGGACCATGCGGCCAACTTATTAACATCTTCCCGCAGTTTCTGCGAGTCGTCAACACAACTTATTGTTTTCCAGATCTTTATATCATCTGCAAACAGGGTGCCGTTGCATTCAAGGTCTGCAGGACAGTCATTTATATAGATGAGGAAGAGGAGAGGACCAAAGACTGAACCCTGCGGAACGCCGCTTTTTACTGACACCCATTCGGATGTAGTGGTACCAAAAATCACTCTTTGGAGCCTGAATGATAGGAAACTTTTAATCGACTTTAAAGTCTTGCCCTGTATTTCACACTCCCAAATCTTCTGTAGGAGCCGTCCATAAGGAACGCTACCAAACACCTTCTTAAAGTCAAGGAAGATGACATCCACTGGACGGCTCTGGTCTATGGCCCTTGTCCATTGTTTATTTAATTTGTTTATTCATTTATTTGTTTCCATGACTAAAGTGTCCTGTCATCGCGAATTGGAGTTTAAAATGTACAATTTCGAAACGATTAAGACAAGACCTCAAGTCTAAAATAAGTCCGTCAGCGCAAAACCAAAAAGTTGGGCAACTCGAAAACGAGAGAGAATGTCTGTAGATTGACACTGAAATGTTTCAACCCCATTCTGTCATCCTTCAGCCAGCCATGATCCTGACGCCAGACAGACGTTGTCTGCGCCATGTGCATGCGCATGTTTGTGTTTTTAGTTCGAGGTGGTGTTCCGATTAGTGATTGGCTGAATGAAGATGTAATGCGCTTGAAACAATTGGGTGTCTACCTACAACAATTCTCTTTCGTCACGCCTCTTGTTTACTTCGGATCGTTGTGCAACCATTCCCATCTGAATAAGTGCCGAATCCGCGACAACGGAGAGTGACAAGTGCCGCAGTTGATTGGACGGTTCGTCTGCGAACTACCTGCTCCGCGGACATGCGCAAGTCTGACTTTGTAGTCCCGAGTAGTGCCCAGGGTTATAGTTTGGCCAAATGAAGGCAGCAATTGCCTGAAACTCCTCTGTATCAATTTACCACCATACTCTGTCAACTGCTATCATAGCATGTAGAGTCCGTCCCGGCAGTATTTTAACTTTAAGGCAAGGTGATACCATATTAACAGCACAGGTACTAAATAAAAGCCCATACACACATGTTTCGCCGATGTTTTGCCGCTGCATGGCGCAGCTGCGAGGGGTTCGGCTCATCGGTGCGCCCTTCAGAATTCCCCGTGTGTTTTCTGGTAGATACTCCAATTTAGAAATGGTCGCTTTTTAATTTCCTCGTAAATTATTTACGAAGTTGGAGTAGATCAGTTTATTCAAGGTCTATAGGCTCAGACCGGGAATTTTATACAAGAATGCTTCGTGGATAATTTCTGAGGAAATTAAAAGGCGACAATTTCTAAATTGGAGTATCTACCAGAAAACACACGGGGAATGCTGGAGGACCCAATGCCGAGCCGAACTCCTCGCAGCTGTGCCATGCAGCGGCAAAACATCGGCGAAACATGCGTGTATGGGCTTTTGGCTAGTACCTGTGCTGTTAATATGGTATCACCTTGCCTTAAAGTATACTACTAGCTGCCTGTCGGCAGTTAATGAATACTACGCGGTTACCCGCTGTGGATGATGGACTTTGGCCTAAATATTCATGTATAAAATTCTCGGTCTGAGCCTATAGACCTTGAATAAACTGATCTTCTCCAACTTTGTAGATAATTTCTGAGGAAATTAAAAAGCGGCAGTATTTTAACTGTTCGTGGTCTCTACCATCCATTTGCATTTAGTTTATTTCGGGAGACCAGTGGATCGGTGTGCGCCCATTACTGTATTAATGATTGAAACAGTGACACACCTGACGCAAAGCTCACTCCCGCTGAGGTGCTAGACTAACTTTCCTCTAACTATCTGGTTTATTTTCTTTAACTGTACCGTTTATTTTGATGAATGGACTCAATCCCTGCAGGAGGCTCCTCCCGCGCGACGCCCTGCTGGATGATCAGGTCGTCTGACACTGGTCCTTAGGCGACGGCGCAATATGCGACCCCATCCAGAATGAGGAGGATAGGTTATCGTGTCTTACGGGACCGGTGGGTGGGACTAGGGGATGAGAAAGAATGCGGTACGAAAGGATGAAGTTTCGGAAAAAATGTCCTAATTCCGTGAATAAGTTCACATAGGTCCGCGCATAACTTTGAAATCGACAAGGACGCAATATGCGACCCCACCCAGAATGCGAAGGATAGGTTATTGTGTCTTACGGGACCGGTGGAAGTAGTGGTTATATGGGCGGGACTAGTGGATGACAAAGAATGCGGTGAAAAAGAATGAAGTTTTGGAAAAATGTTCTAATTTCGTGACTAGGTTCAAATAGATCCGTGCATGACTTTGGAAGCCACCCGAAAAATTGAATACTAGCGAAAGGTATCACCAAAAGACCAAAGGAAGTTAAATATAGCGCCTGCACAATAACACGCCACGCTCAGAGATCAAGGCAGAGAAATAGCCAATAAAAACTCAAGGGCGAATGACGTTGGTGAACTCCATAAGAGTTAAGTAGGAACGTTAACCCAACGGTACGACATAATGATGTAGAACAGCAGAACACAGGGAAGCCGCCAAGGTAGTCATCAAAGGTAAAGTACACCTAATTAGCATGCATGCCAACGGACAAATAAGCTGAATGCGATATCTAGGTGATAAAAAGGCTATCAATATACCCAAATTGAACAACACTACCTTCGTAAGGATCAGTATGTATTAATAAGTAATATGCAAAGTTGGGTCGCACACTACGTCCTTTTCAGTCCTTACTCTTCCCGTCATTAGTTGTAAAGGGTTGCTGATGGCGTTTTCCGCGTTTTCTTCAGGGAGGGGGATGGAATTTTTTACGTTCAACCGCAAGAGATAGGTGAAGCTGATTCCATAAGAATCCTGTCCGGGGAAACAATATCATTCAAACTGCCTTTCAGATCCCCGGTGGAAGCTGGCTAGATGCGTCGTACAGGACTATGGACTACGAAATCCCCCACAACTCTGTGTCGGGCCGGACTAATTAGAATGGGTTTCCTGACATATAATAAGAGGATAAATTTGGAGTACGCACTCAAAGGCTCCTAGACTGTAGACTTTGTCTGAGCGTATGAAGAGCAAGAAAGCAACAACTGCTACACATTCCTTCTGCCCGTCGACACCCTGTCGATGCTTAATATGGATTCTCGAGGAAGTTCGCATGTGACAACAACTATCGCCCTTTATTGCGGCTATTATTCTGGCGATATTTTCTAGGGTACGGATTTAAGAGTGTACCGGAAGGCCGCTCTGCATCTCCACAACAAACACTGCCAATGTATAATTGCCTAATTAGTATATCTGACAGAGCAGTACTGAACTTCGCATCGACGATGCGGTTGACCATTGATTGAATCAAACTTGTGGGCCATTTGTGCAGTGTGAATGCATGTGGCGGTACTCCTGTCCGTAGATGGTGCACAAGGTTGTGGCTGGCTGAAGAGAGTACGAATTAAGCTGAAATGGCCACTGTTTGGAGGGCAGGTCTTTTTGGTCGAGTGTCCCTGCCCAGGGGGTTGCGGACAGCTTCGTAAGCCGGTGGTAGGGCGATTCGACGACTTATCAACTTAACACTGAAATTCCTTCGGACACCTTATCACGGCGGCCAAGTCATAAGTGCATGGTCGAAAACACTTTAACTAACGTACCCGTGACTACATGCAACGAGTTCTAAACTCACAGGCCTCCGTCTCACAGCTGTGCACACGCATTGACATTCGCGGATCAGTCACATTGCAACAAATTGCCAGCCCCGTATGACAGTCATTGCGGTAGATGACCGATGACGTGTCTTCTGGTGGCAGCAGATCGGTGGATGGCAGGAATAGACAGCGAGTTGCTAACCCGAGCCAGCATCCTAAGCTCACACTGATTTATTTCGACGTACGTTTTCTGGTAGAAGCGCACAGACGAGTTCCAGGAAGCAATCCAGAAGAAGAAGAGGAAGAAGATGAGATCACCGGAAACACTAAGTTTATTGGTCCGACGTTTCGGACTCTCACTCGAACTCGTCATCGAAGATATCTGCAGATTAGGGCAGTGGATGCTCAAGGAGTGCAGTATTTATAGTGCGTAGTTGCCGTGGGACCACATGCGTACTACTACTTAGCAGCTCTCGAAATCACCGCTGGGAGTCGTAATTAGGGCTTATCAGTTGGCGTCCGAGTCGTTAGTGGCTGAAATTTCATCATCTGTGCTGGATGTTAATGTGATGATCACTTGGCCATCTGGTTCGCTGTCACTGGAATTGTTGCTCTCCCGCGCCCTCCCCACGTCACTGGTCTCAGCACCGAATATGATACCGGAAGTCAGTGCGCTTGCTGATGGACTGCGGGCCTGAGAACCGTACGAAAATAACCATAGATTTTTATATATTATCGAGAAGACACTATATAGTGTAAAATGTGAAGAAGACGTAATTTTCTACCAAACGAGGACAAAATATTTTCGTGCATATTTTCCGTAAAATATGCTTGACCTTACAAGGGTTTTGAAAGCGGGTCGATAAGATGCACATTGCTCAACCTGTCATTTTTACAGAGCGCTCTTTTTAAAGAAGACAACATCTTGGTGATTCTGAAACATCAGAGCATCATGCCGCGCCATAATCAATCCTTATTAAGCGTCAGCGCATTTTGGTTAACGCTACATGAGATAGTTCAGCTACTGTACAGTAGGTGGGCTAACTCATGAAATGTCAACCGAAATTCCGAAATGCGTTTTCGTTAAGTATGGTTGTGAAACTAGTCATCGTAAAACGGAATTCTATAATAATTCAGTTACCTCAGGATGCCGGCCTTATTAAGTAGGGTTGTAAAACTAATAATCATGCAACATAGTTCTATAATAATTCAGTCACCTCAGGATGCCTACTTTCGAACGAACTTCTTTTCAGAAACATGCAAAAACAATACTCTGAAAAAAATGACTACTTATGTAGCATGCATTTTTCTCACTGATTTTCGATGCCCTTAAAAGTTCGATTGTATTTCATGGAAAGCATGCACAAAATATTCATTATTTTGCTCATTAGGTAGAAACTTACGTCTTCTTCCAATTTCTATTCAAGGGAAGCATATAATTCGGTATTAAGAAAAGTTCTTACTAGTGAGAATTTTCAATATCGTGAAATGACTGCTCATGAAATGTCATGTCTCTACATTTACCAATATGGCTTGTAAAGTTAACAATATGGCTCAAGTCCACTGCTAAATTGTATGAACCCCACAGTCTTCTCTTACTGCCGTAGAGAAGTGTATGGCTTTCGGTACGCGGAAAATATACGGCTTGTAGTTGTGGAACCCTGAATGCAAGCGTAATGACAGGTCGGGTTCGAAATTATTCAAGAATTGGAAAAGTTTCTGAAAACCGAATTATAACCTTCCTTCGCGTATAAAATTGAAAGAAGGCGTGATTTTCTGGCGAATGAGCAAGAAAATGAATATTTTTATATGTGCTTTCCATGAAATACAATTGAAATTTTAAGGCCATCGAAAGTCAATCAGAAAAATGCATGCTACATAAGTAGTCATTATTTACAGAGTATTATTTTTGCATGCAGATGAAAAGAAGTTCATTCGGAAGCCGTCATCCTAAGGTAACTGAATTATTATAGAATTAAGCTGCAAAAGGATTCGGTTAAAAACCCTGCTGAATTAATCTTTTCGAAACGAAAACATATTTTGGAATTTCGGTTGACATTTCCCGTGGTAGCCCACCTAGTGTATGTTCTGCCACTAAAACACGGCGGGCGGAAACGTGGGGCGTGAGGAAGGTTCAGCCAAAGCCCCCCTCCCGGTATAACTCGAAAAGGACGGAGTGGGGCAAGCACAGCGAAGATAGATCTAAGTCATTTCAGAAGGGTGGCCTATATTTGATCCGTCAACCCATATGAACCAGACCCTACTCAGCTCAATATCATAATGGGAAGGGTCACATTAGGAAGGCTTCACTGCAATTTGCCTCTTGGTCTGAAGACCCCAGTCTTCGATTAGGTGTCTTCCTTCGGAGCCACAAATCCCAGAGTATCCGGTTAGTCCAAAAGTGCCCCAGAGAGCAACGCGTTAGGTGGCTGACTACAAATCGCCTAGCGAATCAGTTATTCACAGTTGGTGCTGTTGCGAGATTCATATTAACTGCTCCCAACGGCGACGCCTCAGTCCACGAAAATACGAAACAACGAAATTTCTAGAATCCACCAGAAGTGCTTTCAGAGACACAGAATTGTGGGTTTCTCAGCAACGTCAGCTCACCCTCCGGTAATTGATTAGGTAGGCTTTGATTGCAAAGGCGTCCTACAGTTTATTGTTATATAATAACTACTTGATTTGTTTAGGTAGCTTCATATAATTCACAAAAGTTTTGGTGCACTCGTTCGGTCGGTGCGAACAGTCGGGCATACTTCCAGTGCTCCCACCATTACTGAATCTCCTGCCTGTCGCTGGCAAGTGGGAGGACACTGTCAACTGTCTGCCGTACACTCCCTACCTTTCCACACTTAACATTGACCACCTTTTGTTTATATAGCTTCTATTCCTCATTTCGGTTACGATTGCCCTAGTCAACACTCTCCCCCCTCCCCCAGTGGCCTCCATCCTGACGGAGCCAGGACAGGTAGGGCTTCGTGGGGTTTGTTTACACTTAATTAAGTCATCACATCCTTGGTGAGACAGTGCCGGAGGCTTACCACAAGATGACTGAAAATACGCTTACAGTAGGTGGGCTAACTCACGAAATGTCAACAGAGATTCCGAATGCGTTTCCGTTTCGAAAAGATTAATTAAGTAGGGTTGTAAAACCGATCATCCTACAGCATAATTCTATGATGATTCAGTTAGCCCAGGCTGCCGGCTTTCGAACAAACTTCTTTTCGGCTGCATCTAAAAATAATACTCCGTGACAAATGACTACTTAATTAACATGCATTTTTTCATTGATTTTTTATGCCTTAATGATGCAAATATATTTCACGGAAAACAGGCACAAAATATTCATCCTTTTGCTCATTCAGTAGGAAATTGCGTCTCCTTTAAATTTTATCCTCGAAGGAAGGATATAATTGGGTTTCAAAAAGCTTCTAATTGCGAGATTATTTAACACCGTGAAATGGCCGTTCATAAAACGTCATGTCTTTACATTTGCAAATGTGGCTTGTAAAGTTAACAAGGCGGCTCAAATCCACTGCTTAATTTTATGAACCCCATATGATTTCCTCTTAATGCCACAGATAAATTTATGGTTTTCAGTACGCGGAAATAATACAGCTTGTAGATTGGGAACCCAGAATGCAAATGTAACGGCAGGTTGCGTTCAAAATTATTGGGGAATGGGAAAAGTTTTATAAAACCAAATTATGCCCTTCCTTCGATTGTAAAATTGGAAGAAAACGTAATTTTCTACCGAATAAGCAAAAGAATGAATATTTCTGTGCATGCTTTCCATGAAATATAATTAAAGCTTTAAGGGCATCGAAAATCAATGAAAAAAGTGCATGCTAATTAAGAAGTCATTTTTTACGGCGTATGGTTTTTGGATGCAGCTAAAAAGACGTTTTTTAGAAAACCGGCGTCCTGGGGTAACTGAATTATTATAGAAGTATGCTTCATAATGATTGGTTTCACAACTCTTTTTAAATAATCTTTTCGAAACGGAAACGCATTTCGGAATTTCTGTTGAGATTTCACGTGTTAGCCCACTTACTGTAATTGCTCACACCGGACAGCCAATGAAATGAGGAATCTGTGAACTATGCCAAGCTATTTGAATAAAATAAGTAAGCACTGAAAAACAGAAAAATCAGTTTTCCAAATTAAATTTAAAATTTTGAGCATGAGAGTCTTATCGAACGGCAATCGCTATCTGGATCACGGATCAGTTGCCTAAATCCCCTTTTCAAGCAGGCGTTCAACGTTTCGGACGTGCTATTGGATATGGTCTCATTGATTAGTTCCCAACTGCACAGACTTCTGTCCTGTGATTATTTGATCAATTAGAACACGTAAATGACGTAAATATAATCTTAACTTTTTATACCTACTTTTAGAAGTATCTTGCCGATTACTATATGCCCACCCGTCAATCTCCTTCTACCATCGTTACCATACGGAAGCTGCGAGGGTGAGGATTGGACACTGAGAACGAACCCTTCATAAAGCCTACAAGAACCTCGGCGCATTTCAGGATTTCATATGTTTAAAATATTGAAAACGGCAATGAGAAGTCGCTTTTCATGATCATAAAAACCAATGTTAAGAATTACTCATCTGCCTAACTGAGACACTTGCTTTTCGGGAGAAGATAGGTTTCTATTGAATTGCATTTGACCTGCAGTAGGCAGAGAGGATTTTAAAAGAAATCTGAGCTGAAACAAAGCGCCGAAAAGGAACTGCTAAAAGAAACGAATTCACGTAAAGTGTCACTTTAGGGAAGCGATGCATCATTCACAACAGACTTTTAACGAATCGCGTTCGTGGTGATGCAATGGGACTCTGTCTACCTGCATGCATCCATCCCTCAACCATCCCAACAGAATAGGAAACCTTTTCTTCCGGAAAGCCAGGATCTACCTCCATTTGGGGCTTGAGAGTTCTCCGTTCCCTGAAAAGTTTGGCGTTTTTCGATTTGTGCAAATCCTTCCGCGAACGCCGCCTCAGGTTTTGTCGTGGTTTCGGACTCGGTAGCCTGCGTTTTATCCGAGTGACTTGCGATGATGACTCATCGGTCAAATATCGATCCTTCCCGGCTTTCCGGGTGATACTTTTTGCTCTTAGGGTTGATGCGGTCTCCCCAGAAGTCATGGTTGCGGGCGAACTACAAGTTAGCTGGCCGTCCACAAATGAATTCTCTGACGGGCAATGTGCCAAGGATTGTAATGGCCACAAAGGAGCCGGACACTGTTCAGGATTTGAAGAGGGCGCGCTTTCGTCAACTACATCCAGTCTAATCTGTGGGTTTTGCATGTCCCCTACTGCCTTCAGTAGATTCACAGGCACTTGTCCAGCCTGAACCTGAACGTCAGACCTGGAGACTGTGCTCTGTTCATCATCACTGAGTTCCATGCACAGCAACTTCTGCAGAAAGGATTTTCGTCTCGTCCTTCTCCTACCCTCTTGTCTCCTGTACTTCCCGACGATCACTTTACGGCTAAGGTGGGCGGGAGGAGGGGTGAGTGTTACGATGGTGGTAGCAGTAGGGGGTGGAGACATTATGCGTAGACCTGTTGCCGCGTGACACACGCCCCCGGCAGCGGGTATGATATAACACGTGACTACGCCGCTTTCAAATGGACTAAAATCAATTCTCCTGTGACCACGGCTCGCCAGCCGTGGCACCCACGTTGAACCCCCCCCCCCCCGCGGGGTCAGTTCGCTGCTTGAGCCATGCCCACGACGCGGCCTCGGTATGGCGTCAAGTTGCAGCCAATCGACGTCATGCCCTTTGCTGATTGGTTGCAGGCAGACATGACTCAGGCAGGCGCACGCACGCACCTCACGTGGAGGTTAACAACATCAATAGCGAATACACAGCTGGCTGGATCGATTTTTGCGCTGCCTGGTGCAGTAAAGATTGCTCTACTAGCTTGGTCTCTCAAAATTTGATTTGGGAAACTTCTCCTTGTCGGACCATCCTACGCCGTCACTCCCAGCATGGAGGCCGCCTTCGGCGTATCTGAACGATGCCCAAATATACAGAAACGCCATTAACGTCTGAAGACCTCAATAGACCTAAAGGATAAAGCCAAACCGAAATATGTGGTCGAATGGCGTAATATTTGTAAACTTATTAAACAAGATCGGATTAAGGTTTTGTCGGGGATCTGCTGGGTAGACGATCAGACCTTGCTCATGGACTGGGTGCTTGTTAATTTTAAACCACGAAAATACGTGGTAACTCTAAAGTGGCCAAAATAAGGATGCTCGAGGCAGGAGATGGCATCGGTTTACTGTCTCCTTAAAGAATTATATAACTGTGAGCTGCCGATCCCTCCGTTTTATGCGACCTTTTACGTACTTTTAGTTTATATGACTACAATAAAGTTCTACGTGTCCGATCCCCACAATGTCCTTCACTAGCACATTGTCACACTTGGTTATCTGTGACAGCTGACCAGATATGCCCACCCGTTACTTTTCCCAACGTCAAAGTTCGGAAGTTAGGCCCTGTTTTGTTAAAAAACTATTACTTTCGTACTATTATTTATTTGAAAAGCCAATTTGGCAAACACGTGTTTTCGGTAACTCTTCATTAGGCCAAAACGGTTACATAGAAGTTTAAGTTATGCGAAGTTACAGGACTTATAAGTGATTCAAGGACTATTAGCATCCATCGTTCCCACGCCACTCGCATGAAGAGGCGTGCTATGGCGTGGTCGGCGTGTCGTGGCCATTGGATCAAGGGGCGAGGGAGAAGGAGGGACACAGGCTGTTAGTAATGTTTGTACGGCGTTGGCCACGGGAGACAGAGTGCCTGTGTCAGAGTCTTCTGACAGCATAGCACTGGATTGGCTAGCCGTATAGCCACTGCCTCGGCTGTAGCTAGCACCCGTTGGCGTAGGCCTCTGGAGAAGCTTGCTGGTGTCCGGTAGACAACCTGAAAGGCCTCTTTGGCATTGACTTGGTGATTCGTATCGACAAGATGTGCGAGAATAGAACTCGAGATCGATTTCTTTACGCCTCTGCCTAGCCAGGCCGGTATGTGTTCACATACTCTCTCTTCGAGGCGCCTCGTTGTACGGTCAGTGTATCCCGCTCCACAGGAGCAAGTGAATGAGTAAATACACATCGGTGTGGCCTGCAACGGGAGTCGGTCTTTACCTCCTAAGCGTAGGAGGGGAGGGTTCGTGAAACATACACGTAAGTTCGCCGCGGAGAAAGCGCTAGTGATCGCTGTCTTCAGACGTCTTCTTACTGGGTCACTTGCTGCGTCCCCTTGAAAAGGCAGTCTTATGAATAAGTCTTTTCTGCGGCTGCCATGGTGGGCTTTGCAGTAGGCGGTTAACACTAATCACTTTCGTACTACCATCGAGTTCAGTATGCGTAAAACCCCCGTTTCCACAGTTCCCTTATCAGGCGCGCCTGGGTTTCTTTATTTATTTTTTTAGCAGGACTGCGTTTCCGAGTCTTGCCAAACTTAGTTCCAGCAATAAGCGTCACGTCTTGGCATACTGTTTTGAATCCGGTTTTGAGTTGACCACTTGTCGGTCACTCACAACCAGCTCGTACGACTGAGTCGGGGAAGGTGTTCCAGCCCTCTAAACCGTCTGTTCTGAATGCTCCGAAACATTGTCGTGAGGTTTTTACGACTAGTCTGACCTGAAGAAGACGTACTTTGCTACAGAACACATTCAGTATAAACTCTTACGAAATATTTCTAGGAAATATAACTAGACGCATGCAGGCATCAAAGACTGGAGGATTATTATATAGTGATTATTTTGGACGTGTAATTGACACACACGACTAGAAGTGTGTTCAGATAAAAACCAACATGTTATTACGTACGAATCCACTTGGAATTATATTCCACGCCACTTCATATTGTGGCCATTTTAAGTAGTATTCCCGCTAACAATATTTTCTATGTGTATGGATTGAGTAACCGCACTGCAAGCACGGGTGCTGGCTAAAAGACCAGACAAATGCTTCACTGATCTTGTGCGGTTTCATGACGCAGCCGCAAGGCAATCGATTCATCACTGGACTCTACAGCTTTACCCATACACGTTCCAGCATATCTGAACTTCAGTTTTCAATGACATGTTTTTATTGATTTCATTGAAATTTAACATGGGGACCTGGAGTAAATTTCTCTCGACAAACATTTTCAGGTGGGGTGTGAGGGTATCAGTTATGAATGCTCAGGTAGGACGATATATCATATTCGACAGCACAGATACTCGCTAAAAGCCCAGACACGCGCGTTTCGCCGATATTCTGTCGTTGCATGACACAGCTGCGACGACTTCGGCTCATCGGTGTACCCTCCAGCGTTCCCCATGTGCTCCCGTTTTGAAATTGCAGGCATTTTATTTACTCATGTATATACTACTGACTGCCTGTCAGTAGGTAATGAATATTACGTGACTGTCCAGCTGTGGCAAATGGATTTTGGCCTAAATGGTCATATCGAATTTTAGGCCGCGGCCACAAGTCTCAAACAGACTGATTTACTCCAAGTTAAGGATTAATTTCTACGGAAATTTAAAAAATGAAATACAAATACTTTTAAATAAATGATGTGGGGTGCATTCAGTGTTGAAATAATAATAAAAAACAGAAGGCTCTTCGGAAAATCGAGTTGTACTCGTGAATTTTCAAGTTGGCAAAACCAACCCGCCGCCAGATGAAATAGGAGGAGGAGAAGGAACGGGGGAACTGTGAATCAGTGGGGATGCGGCATGAGGTCAGGGGTCAGTGGGCCGGTGTTGGAGGTGTTAGGAGTTTTGGTTGTGGTTCGCGCGTCGCATGGGGGGAGGGGATGGCGAGACAATGAAATTCTACGTTAGGGCTTTCGGTTGTTGCTCACCGTGTCGCAAGGGGAAGCGGAATGGCGAAACGGCACAGGCCTATGTGGCCGAATGGGGGTTAGCAGTTGTTCGGGTGTGGAAACAAGTCGGTGAGGGTGTATCTAAACCCTCGTGGTGAGCGTCTAGATCGACATGGCGGCTGATGCTGGTCGTGTTCGTAGGGGCTACATAACGAACCATAGCAGCCAGTCACACTCTAGTGCTGCCATGGCGACCTAGCCATCTTTTGGGAGTGTCCACATTTCGCAAAAGAGTCAGACGATTTCATTGGAAAGCGCATCTCGGCTGTGAGCTGCTGCATACAACAAGGAGGGTCTCGACAACGTCTCGCCAGGGACTGCGCGGCCACAGTGTTTCCTTGGAACTTTACTGGTCCATGTCCGCGAGTTTTCTATTTTCCTTTTTGAAGCAGTTTGGACAGAATTTTAGCTAACCTGAGCAGGATGCTATAAATACACGCAATTTTTTTTTACTGAGAATGACTTGGGGATTTCAGTCCACATTGTCGTGGTCTACCGCGCTTTGTTTCTCTGCCGCGTTGGTGGTTTGAGGCACCTGTCGAGCACGCATAGGACTCGTACTATTACTGAGCACCAGGACGGGTCACAACACTATTCTGTCACCTTAAAACCCTCTAATTCACGATTCAAATCGCGTCGTAATTGACTCAGGTGCTTCTTTTAGAATACAGTGAATGAAGCATTTCATGAAATCTTCTCTGAAATTCTGAAATGCATCTTCGGTTAGGAGAAATTACATAATTTGGGTCACAATATTGATTACTGTGCGACATAATCCTATGATATTTCGTACTTGCCACGATTTTGGCTCCCGGATAAGCTCTTTGAACTCCTGCAAAAAAAACCGCCCACGGTAAAAAAAAGGACTACTAAATTACTGTGCATTTTTCGCACTGATTTTCGATGTCCTTAAAAATTCTAATAAATCTTATAAAAAGTACCTAAAGCGTGCTTTATTTTGCTTATTTGGTAGCAACTCATGCCATATTCACATTTTAAATTCGAAGAATGGGTATATGTAGGTTTTGATGAAGTTTTCCAGTTCCCGAGTCAGATCAGCCGTGGCATTCGCGTTTAGCGATTTCATTCTATAAGGTTTATACATTTCGCGTAAAAAACCATTTGTTCCTTTTGGAAAAAATACAAGATAGAGTCCATTAGAGTTTGCAACCGATGCAGACTATGTTGTAGGCCTTAAGGGAAGCATTAATTGACGGACGTTACGATGCTGTACGAGTGGACATTGCAAAGTCTTGAAAAACTTCACGGAAACATTTAAAACCGAAAGGTGCTTTATCTTCGAGCACAGAATGTGATGACTACGTAATTTGCTACCAAACGAGTAAGAAAACATATTTTGTTCATGTTTGCTACAAAATGCTTGAATTTATAATGCCGTCGAAAATCAGCGCAGAAAAAAGCTCATTCAAAAGTCAATATCTTGGCGAGTGCGAAATATTATGGGATTATTCCGCATAGTAATCAATATGGCAGCACCACCTACGTAATCCCTCCTAATCAAAAACGTATTTCAGAATTTAAACTAACATTTAACGAGATCGGTCACTCACTGTACATTTTTAGGTAGCTTAGGAAGATTTGGGGATTAAGGGTGAGTTGTGGTGATGGGATCTAAATGGCAGCTTTTCATACAAAGTTTTTATGGGCACCCTTGCAATGGCCGAATATTCCGGGGCAGCGTAGGTGGTTAGATGGGAGCTACGGGCGTATGTTGAGGTTCCTCGCGCTAATTCGCAGGTCGAAATGAAGTGCATTCGATGAATAGTTGGGTGCTAGGTTCCATAGCCTGTCCGTATGCTCAAACGCCATTGGTGAATGTGAAAATCAGAACAGCGAGCCGCAGTTGTTGTCGTAAATTAAAACAATTATTGAACAGATTCAAGAGAGCATTCTACCGGGTCCATGCTCGCAGACTTCATCACCTTGATAACCATCGGCCTACGAAATAACAGACCCTACTAATCACTCCCTCACCGTGACCTGCTCCTCAAAAATCGTCATCTGCAAGAATTAACTCCGGGTGAGTCATCACCTTCGAAATGCACGTGCAAGTTATTGATTTTTTTGCACTTCTTTGCACCGCGCCAGTCTTAAAACATGCCGTAAGCCATGTGGACGCCTCTTTGCCTCTTCAAGATACGGGCTGAGGCGCGACGTCGAATCTGAGGCACAGAGTTTGGAGGCAACCCTTCAGACATCCTACTCATCAGAAAAGATACTTCAAATGAGCGTCAAAAAGGTTAGTACAAAACTGTCGGAGGGAAAGCCACCCGGGCAGTGTTTCGAAAAGTACGAAATGGTGTGCACCTGCGAATCACGACTGGTCGGGTATATTTGCACGCCAATGGAGGAAATTAATGAAATCAGCACCGGAGAAAGTGTGATGGTTCCCAAAAAGCTGGAACGGGAATCTGTTGAAAATGTCGAAGCAGAGATTGAGGTGGCACTTCAGAGAACCAGCGGACCTCTGGTAAAGGCTCGTATAACAACAACCTCACATGGAAGTGCACAACCGGATAGCAAATATCTAGGTGTTGGGGAACGAAATTCGTCGAAGAGACCAGTTAGAAGTGTAACTAGAACTGACAGCGCAAAGGTCTTGACGACACCCGACCTACCAGTCACGCCGATAACTATCCAGAACAAAAATACCCTAAAATCGGACAATATCCCGCTCTCCAAAATACGTGTTAGTCGTCAGTCACAGACGCCGTCAGTTAATAGGTCGCAGTTCAGACAGACATCATATATGCAGGAACTGGCTAACATGGAGTCATCTCGCATGCTTTCGCGAACAGAAACCTACTTCGGCAACCCCTGTCCAGACTTCCATCATATGCGATCATATTCACCGGAACTAAGCAGCTTCGCACAGCAAAGGCTGCCACCATCGAACATCCTGCATTGCCATCCATGTCAGCCAACATGCCTACCATGCTGTCCGCCCGAACAGTATATTTGCTTTTCCTGCCCAAGTATTACTACAATATGTGGCTTCAGACCTCCCTCACCGACAGTGACTTTTACTTATAATCGTTGTCCACCACGATTCCAGTCTGACTGCCTGACTTATTTAACCTCACCGTCGTCGCCAAATCCCTGCTCAAATCACAAACCTGGCTGCCGCTATGGGTAACGGCGATTTCACTTAATTTTGTCACATTTACAGTTATTTGTCCTTCTTTTCCTTGGTGATGACTTTAGGACTTTTGTCCACTTTGGTGCACCGTTTCCAGTTTCTTTCAATTTTATTTACTAAGCTGAAAATGAGGGTTTTGTCTGGGGCTGAAATTCGTGAAACCTAGCACTCGCGAGGGACTCAGGCGCATTTTCACATGCGTGACTCAGGCGCCAGACAGTATTTTAATATCGCCGTTTCTTGCGGGGATGCATTTCAGAAGGAACATCTCCAGATTTATAGCTGCATACGTGATCTTCTAGGTCTCTGTCCAACAGTGTAGGTGCCTGGGTGATTTAAAAAGTAGTGCATTTCTCCGTCGTCTTGGTTCTCCGTTTGTTGCCAAAGCGTATTCGATTCTAGGGATCAGAACATGAAGCCGGCACATTATTTTGTTCCAAATGAGTCTTTTCAGAGATAATCCAATTAAAGCTAAGCGGCGATATGTTAAGGCAGCGCAATGCTTCTCTTGATCTAAACCATTTTGGGACTCGTAGCGGTCAGAGTCCCCTTAAATGACGGTTCGACCGTCGCACGCGCCGACGCCCAAGACGTGTCCCCCGGAGTGGGTGGGGCATTAGCGACTTGCGCGGCATCTACAGCACTCTCTCCCCTCTTACCCGCCTAAAGCGGTAACTAACGGAGTTTAACTGCGCGTGGAAGCGCTTCACACACGACCTGGTCTCCACTGGTGCATACAATGTTGCCACAAGGTCGGTTTCGTTGTCACATGCAGCAGAGTGCCATAACGGTCGCATTTAGAAGAAAAACTTTCAGTGTGACACTGTCATCAGAAAGACTGAGTTACACTGCCAAATAACAACCCTCTAAACCAGTACTCTTAGAGGGTCATAACAGATTCAAGCGCCGCGTCAGATCTATCTAAGAAAGGGATGTATAATGAGTGACCGATCTCATGAAATGTTGACTGAAATTCTGAAATGCGTCTTCGATTGGGAAGGATTACTTAGGCGCGGTTGTAATACTGATTATCTTGTGGCATAATCCTATAATATTTCTGATTCGGCAGGATGTCAGCTTTTGAATACACTACTTTTTGATCTCCTGTAGAAACCGAACACGGTAAAAAGTGACTGCTCATGTAGCATGCATATTTCCCATTGATTTTCGATGGTCTTGCAAATCCAAATGTATTTTATACAAACCAAGAACAAAAATATTCTTTCTTTCGGTCGTTTGATAGAGAATCACGTCATCTTTATATTTTATACTCGAAGAAGGGGTACCATTAGGTTTTGAAAACGTTCCTAATTATGAGATTTTTTAAGACTGCGCAATGACCATTCACATAGCATCTCATCCGGCCCTTTACCACTGCTCCTCATGGAATGTACAACGTAGTCTGTATACATTGCCAAATTTTATGGACTCTATATGACATCTTTTTAAAGGCATAGAAGAATATGCGATTTTCTTTGCGCGGAGCGCATGAACCTTGTAGAATGAAATCACTATGCGCTAATGCAACGACTGATCAGGCTCCAAATTACTTGACAATTATAAAACTTTCAAAACCTTATTATGCTCCTTCTTCGAGTATCAAATAAAAGATTACGTGATTCTTTATCAAACGACTTAAAGAAAGCACATTTTGTCCGGAGTTTCTATAAAGTATATTTGAATTTGCAAGACCATCGAAAATCAATGGGACAAAGGCATGCTACATAAGTGGTCATTTTTTACCACGTATGGTTTCTAGAGGAGGTCAAAAAGCAGTGTATTCAAAAGCTGACATCCTGCCAAATCAGGAATATTATAGGATTATGCCGCAATAAAATCAGTGTTGCAACCGCGCCTAAATAATCCTTCCTAATCGAAAACGCATTTCAGAATTTCAGCCAACATTTCATGAGATCGGTCACTCACTGCCTTAGAATGGATTCCCCATTTTCGGCCTAGCTCTCACTTTCCGCTCCAGGGCATCAGTCGCCTGTCCGAGTCTGTTGGCCGTGGACCAGGCCGCCACCGGCGTGCACTTGAAGACACTCGCGAGGAGTACAGCGTTGCAACAGGCGTCCAGAGTAGGACCACCACAGTGTCACACACACATTTAAGGACGTATTTATGGTCTAGCGGGGGCTCTGCTCAGCCTAAATAACCCGTTCCATGAGCCAGTCTGATCTCGGTTTTGGTCCTGTCCATCTGCAGCGCAGCCCGTGCCGGGAACCTCAACCGTTTCCGCTAGAACCATGGTCAACTTCCGTTTGGCAGAGGAAGAATGGAAACTCTAACAAGAGGAATTCATACCTCACTAACTATCGCGTAATGGTCTCAGCCAACACTGTCCGCTTACAAGGCTAGCTCGGTCCCCGACAAAGACGAGGCGAGTGTGAGAAAACGAGGACTAAGCTTCCTTGTTTGATGGTGCTGCCGCTCAAAGGTGCGTTGTAGGATCTGCTAGGCACGCCATTGCCCGCCTACAGATGGTCAAGAGGGATTTACGGCAAATTTTACTGGCCTGCGGACTTATGGGTGTGTGTGTGTGTGCGGACTGGACCCTGCAGTCAGCCCAGTGTTGCGTGTTTGTGAGTTGTGGTCAACTGGTGGGCTGACTCAGGCTGCAATGGCTCCTTATTAATGTCACCGCTATGGCACTCTCATGCATGGCCTCCTTAGCACTCTCACCTATGCGAGACCCGAGCCACTCACCCTTTCCGTGTAAAACCTTGGCGCACTGTATGTAGGGAGTGAGGTCGTGTGTGTGGCACGCGCAGACGAGCTCGCTAGCTCTGTCACCTACTGCGCCCAATCCCCCCACCAGATGGCTGACCGACTCGGGAAGTGGAATGATGACTGGGATTGGGAGGAGGGAATGAGGTCGAGCATCTCAGTGCACATTCCTCACTGCAAAATCTCTGACGTGATCGAATCTATTACGATGCGCCAAAAAACGTGGCCTTGGAGGTTGACATCAGACGAGATAACTCACGCCTCCCCCTTCTCCTTAATGTCATTCCCGCTCCGATGGAGTCTGAGACGCCTTCTTTCTTGTTGAGTGAAGTCCCAGTCCTCTGTGTGCGGATCAGGCGGTGCGGTGACACGCGTAGATGCACCTGATTTCGCCTCCAGGTCCAACTGGGTGACGTAGGAGATATTGATGCAAATGCAGCAAAAGCCTACTATCACCGCAAACTAGTTGACGTGCAAATAACTGCCCCTGCGCCTGCCGCGCTATGAAGCACACGGTGGACATCGGCGACTGGAGGGTGGTACGGGCACACTGGCTGAGGTGGAGAGGCGAGTCCCAGGGAACAGTTCAGAAGAAGACGTGATCAATTGAACAAGAGATCTATCGGGCTGAGGTTTCGGATTCTCACTCGAAACCACCACCGGAGGCAACTGCAGAAAGGAGTGATTGAGGCCCAACGAGCCTGGTATTTATAGACTGCAGTTGTCATGCGACCATATGCATAATTGGCGGCCCCCACATCCACCTCTCGTAGGAGATGGGGGGGGGGACGGAGGTGGGGGTCGTAATTGACTTGATGGTTGTTTGTTGGTGCGCAGGTCAGTCATTACTTGCCGAAATGCAATCACCGTTGTGGATTCTTGGCATAATAATTGCTTACCCCTTTGGCTGAGCAGTATTGTTGGTAGTAGCAGTAGTAGTGGTAGTAGTATTAGTAGTAGTAGTAGTAGTAGTAGTAGTAGTAGTAGTAGCAGTAGTATAAGTAGTAACAGTAGTACTAGATGTACAATTAAAGGTGACAGTGGTAGTCGTAGTGATAGCAGTAGTAACAGTGGTAACGGCAACAATGGCGATACTAATGATGGCGCTACTAGTTGTAGTAGCAGTGGCGGTAATAGCAATAGTAGAACTACAAGTAGTAAAGTTAGTAGTACTAGTAGTAATTACAATAGTTGCAGCAGTGGTAGTACAAATCGTAGCAGTTGTTGTAGTAGCGGCAGCAGCAGCAGCAGTAGTGGTGGTGGTGGTGGTGTTGGTGGTGGTGGGGGGGGGGGCTGAAGGTCTGTCTACATTTACTACGCACAGCCTAGTCCCGCCTCCTGTACGGCGGCTCGGATTTCATCCGCGTGAGAGTGCCATAGAGGCCGTATTGAAAAGGGAAACTTTACAGTCTAACTCTCAGACCCCTTGTCACTTCAGAATATCCCAGTTAGGACTAAGTTATCCTATCAGTTGGCAGTCTTCCGAGCCACGGATATCCCACTGTAGGCATCTCTGACGGCTGTGCTGATGAACTCGAGGGGGAGTTCGAAACGTTAGACGAATAAACATCTTGCTTCCGCGACCGTTTCTTATCCATCTGAACTTGCTCCTTTCTCTTCCATGCATCAATCTACTGCCCGAAGCTCCGTACAGTGAGTAAATCGAAGAGGCTAACTGGGTACTCAAAGATTTCGTGAACCACAACAGTAATCCAGCTGATTCCGTCGGAAACAGTTAAATCACCATGAAATGAGTAAATCGTTTCAGTATCCTGAAAGACTTCTAGGCGTGCGATAAAATCTGCGATGAGCATTGTTTTCGTCGAAGCCTTTATGACCCCCAGTCATGGGAGTTTGGTCTACGAAGAACCACACTGGATTTGTGGTGATGATCCTGCTGGACATCTTTTTAATCGATTCTAGGTGCTCCTTGTCCGCTATAAAAGTGGCAGTACCATCTTTGGAAGTTTACAGTACCTTCGGCCACCTCATCTAGACTGTGGCATACAGGAGTGACGGTAATTTCTCGCAAATGGAAAGATATATTCGGAAGAAGAAGAAGTTTGTTGGTCTGACGTTTTGGAATCTCACTCGAAATCATCATCAGCGAAGGTCACAGATATAGGTAGTGGGAGCGCAAGCACTGAAATATTTGTGGTAAGCAGCTGCCGTGGGGCACATGCGTATTATAATTTACAGTTATTTTCGTATATCATGGAGCTAAACTACCGACCATTTCTAGGAAGACTGGAGTACCTTAATCAATCAACAAAGTGGTGGTCCTATCTAAGCCCAAAATATAATGCCTGGCCTTAAACAAGGACTGTGCTCCTAAGGCATGTTTCACTGGCATCTTACGCCTCATCTTCGTAGGCATTCAATGAAGTTACGCACAAATATGTCCGGGCTAAATCTGGACTCTGAATACTTTGTAAAACGAGCAATAGTGCAGTGGACTGATCTCTCAAAATCGGTTGTAGGGGTGACGTCTCATCACCTCAAGAAACGCTCTCCCAATACAACGTCAACCCCAGGCAGAAGTTTGTTTCAAAAACAGTGCTACGTCATTCATATGACACCATTGTGGGATTCGGATCCACGACATCAAGCGCAAGGCATGAGCACAGTGAATGCTCTAACCATCTGACCTACGAGGTCCTACCGGAAGCGGTGAGTTTAATCACACTTGGGTCAATGTATCCGCCCAACCTACCGCAACATCTGAAATCCACCAAGTCTGATACCGTAAGCTGACTGCCAAAGCAGGATTTCCTAAGTAATCCGTCTAGAATCCACCAGATGACTACCTGGCCTTTGTAGATACGATGCGGTGCAGGCGCAATCAGTGATTCCAGTCCGATTCTGACTAGTCACCACTGGAAACGCTTGTGAAAACTGCTTCCGAAGGTGACGATTCGATTACGTCGGCAAGGTCTAATCAAACAGACGGTAACTGTTAAGCTCATCCCCGCTTTTATTACGGATCCAACCAACCATTAATTTGTGCATAACGTTCTGGGGAGTGCGGACAGGAAACTACTCGCAACTTATTTTGACACAACTTTGAAAACCTCGATGACCTTGGTGAGTTTTGGACCCACGCAGTAAGGGGAAAGTTTTAGTACAGTCAACGCTCTAACCACCTGAGATACGTGGCCCCACCGGACGGCGCGCGTTTGATCCCATTTGGGTCAAGTTACACGCCCAACCTACTGCAACGTCTGGAATCCACCAAATCTGCTACAGTAAGTGGACTGCCCAAGCAGGATTCTCTAAGCAATCCATCTAGAATCCACCAGATGACTGCCAGACTCTACAGGGGAGGCTTTAGTACAGCCAACGCACTAATCATCTGAGATAAGAGTCCCCACAGGGAACTGTGAGTTTAATCACCACCTAACCCACTGTAACATACGGAGTCCACCAGTTCTGATACAGTAAGCCGACTGCCGAAACAGGATTTCCTGAGAGAGCAATCTTGAATTCACTAGGTAACAATCAGGTTTACTTAATTTTATTGACGTTTTTGGTAGTCGGTGCAAAAACGACGCCCCCTAAAACTCCAACAGTTTGTTCGGCCACTTTCATCCGCACACCCCTGTTACTTAACCTCTTATCAATGGCGGCTCCTGTCGGCTAACCGTCACGGGACGCTTTAGTCGTTGGATGAGACTTTTAATCTGCGGTCATAGACAACGTGTTAGGTCCTTCTGAGTCTACTGACCGCTGGCCCTAGGTTCGAGTCCGACCTCTTTCCAGCCTTTTTGAACCTCCGAATCCGCATGACGGTGTACTGGTCAGTTACCAAGATTGTGGCCTAGTGATATCCTCACCGGATGAAGACTATTCGGAATCTGCGGAATACCTGTCACGTCGGCTCAAGCCAAGCGAAGGCACTAAGAACTATAAATGCCTCCTTCCTGTGCCATCCACCTTTTTTCTGAAAATCGGGACTTGGTCTGATTATTGTGGCACTTTGAGTACTCTTTTTTTGCCCACAACCGTCATGTCTGGCGTCCTTATCCAAGGCCCCGGCGCATCAGTGTCATTTACCGTTTCAGCCGCGCTGACTCGTAGTCACTCAACCAACTTTGGTTCGGATGCAGCTGCCCACGCGCCCCTTGAACACAACATCACCCTGAAACCGGCAACAAAAGCCCCTTGAACGCTACCCCGCGGTAAATGTAACATGCAACAATTGGACACCACTTCAGATTGCTCCACGAAATTTCGACCGTCGCGTCCGACGATGTCCACTGTGTGCCCACAGCAGGTGTTGGGAGCAGGGACGGTGATTTGCGCGGGGTTTATAGTGCCGCAGACTTGCGCTGCATCTACCACACTCTCTCCTCCTCCCTACATGAGCCCGGTGTCAAGACAGAGTCAAGAAGACCGGAGATGAGGGAGGCCGAAAGCGGATGGCACGGTCGAGCCCGCACCTTGACGTTCCACCTCCCACGCCCTGGTCCACACAACAAATAACCAGGTTTTTGACCAACAACAACAACAAAGAGAGTAGAGGCTGGCACGGCCGAAGCCGTACCTAGGCGTGCCGCCAACGCCCCGCTCGTATCCCACGGAGTGGGAGTGTCATAGAGGCCACAGTAAGGAGGAGCCACTGCAGCCTGCTTCTCAGACCACCAGCCGACCATTCCATACAAACGCGCAGCACTGGGTCGACTGCGAGTTCCAAGTTATCCCGTCAATTGGCAACCTTCAACGCACCGTCATAGCTTCCAGCGCGTCAGATTGTTTAGAGTGAGGAGAATGCGCTGAGTCGTCGACCTCACTCTCCCTTCCCATTCCTACACCTCAGCCTCTGTCTGAGCCGGTCAGCTGACTGCAACGGGGAATGGGCGTGGTGGCTGACTTGGTCTGGTGACTTTGTCTGCGTGCGCCACATGCACGAGTTGGCTCCCCAAACACACACACCAGGATTTCACACAACGGGGGTTGGGCGACGTATCTCTCACACGCGTGAGAGTGCCGTGGAAGGAGCTGTTTCAGCCCGTCTCCCAGCCCACCAGTCCGCCACTCCACACAAACAGACACTACGGGACGGACTGCGTGGACCGAGTGGGGGCGTCAGTCAGCAGCCTTCCAATCCACGACGCTTGATGCGTCGGGACAGTCTCAGGCTCGAGTCACCCGTGCAACAGGAGTCGCATGGGGACCGAGTCGAGACGCACACGTCGCACTTGCGTGGGAGGTGGCAGTCGGGTGCTTGCGATGGGTGATGTTGTTGTGTGGTGAGATGGTGGTGACGGAGGGAGGGTGTGGTGGTGTAGTGCAGTCGACGGTTGTCTATCGCAAGTTTTCGTGGATGCGCAGGTGACCGAACAGACCGAATTGTCCAACAAACCTACAACAACTGTTGTCACCACCGTCTCCTGAAGTCACAGGCATGAATGGATGCAGTCGCTGCCGTCCATTGAGTGTACGACTCGGGGTTCCGTATAAAATAGCCCCCTCATTCTGGTGACTACTGCATTTTCCTACAACTCAGGATTTCACCTGTTATTTGGGACGTTCTGAATGCTCTAATCGCCTTTCGAAACGAAAATTCCCCGTTTAATGTCAGGATGTCGGCTGTATACACGTTGATTTGAGGCGGCAAGATATATTTATCTGTACTGCAGAGTTACGTTAGAAGGTTTAGGTTTAAAAAAGATCTCAGGAAGGATCATGTCTGTACAGCAGGTATTGTTCAAGCAACGGTTCGCTAAAGAGGTCTGGGACAGGACTAAAACAGCCGCTGTCTCACCTTTCCGACGTTCTTGAAGCTCTACCTCTGACCTTTAAAGACTCCAATTAACCCCGCCTAAGATACGGTTGTCAGCCCAAGGCTAATGCAGAAATTCTCAGATGTAAATATGCACAACCAGAGAGTCTGCGAGCCTTTTGGGGACGAGACCGTGGTCCAGGGCGCGTGGGCAATTCAAAACGCGTTCCTGTAATCAATAAATCAGTCAAAATGCCCCCCCCATTCACAACCCGCCCGTGTGCCCGGCATGTCTGCGGGTAAGGATCCCCGGTGTGAAACTCCGCCCATCTACTCCCCGCCTGCGCAGCCCATATGCGACGCTCAGGGTAATCTCTGGCCGTCTGCCGAACAGATCCCAATCGCCAAAACTGCCACCCCCAACCAACGCACTAAACTCGGCTACGACAACGATCAAATGCCCATGTGGTTGAGACCACGATGCCCTTGCTGTGGCTGCAGACAATTACCACCGGCCGGACCTTCCCACCGTCTGGATCATCAGAATGCCTGCGGCTACGATCCCACAGACCCCTGTGATCAGCTGCTCTACGAGGAGTACTATCAGAGCTTCTCCGACGTCTGTCCGCCCCACCGACGATTCTGCGCTCAGATCCAGCGTGCTATGCACAGCCCCTGCTGTGTTGCCAGTTGTCAACCAGTCAGTCTACCCATTGCCGGCACTGCTCAGACCTACATGGGACAGTGTCCGCAATCATCAGCAGCTCCTCCTCCACCTCCACAGGGACAGCCCTACGGGAACCCAAATGGGCGTTGGGACAACTGTTGTTGCGAGGGGCGAGCAGTGCAGCCGGATTGTGAATGTAGAAGACAGTGCTAATCGTTTCTACCTTACTTTGGTCATCATTTCTTATTTTAGATCCTTAAGTTCCTCTGTTCTTCTCCTAAGTTTCTGAGTTTTGGAAGATGCCATTTCTTTCCCTGTGTAATAAATTTATTTTTCCTAGTTGGTCTCCTGATTTCCAACTACTAAACGGTCAAATGGAGAGGCGGCTTCTTCGCGATTTGAAGTGCCAGCCGCATCTAGAGCTTACGGGAAACCGATGAGCAGGCATGTCTACTTTTAAAACTCAGTTTAGGACGCGCTAAAGTTGGTGTCCGTTCGTGTGGTTTGGTTGTATTAGAGAACATGTCGTAATTACCGCCATCGATCACATAACTCTCACTATAGACCTCTCCTGATTGCGAGACGGAGCGTGGGCATTTTCGGTTTGTCTGATCTCGCGCAACTGGAATTTTGTGATGGCTGGCTGATGATAGCTAGCAGGCCAAAAACGACTACCTCGAGACAAAGGCCGGAATGTCCCACTCTGTCCAACAATCAGGACGAACCAGGGAAGGCCACACCTATGTGTAACTCGCATTCAGCACGAACAATCGCTGCGTGCGGAGGAGGAGGAGGAGGAGGAGGAGGAGGAGGAAGAGGAGGAGGAGGAGGAAGGATTTAGAATGAGGGTGTCGGGGGACCTCAGTTTCTCTGATAGTCCTTA
>CACRXP010000229.1:564001-611146 GCA_902702965.1 Spirometra erinaceieuropaei
ACACTATGGCCGGTCTCACCAGCTGTTCCTCAACGCCTCTACTTTGACTATCCCCAACTTCATGAAAGGAATTTGACGTCCGATAATCTCCGATACCGTGCAACCTCCCCACTTCTTGACGGTCGATATTCTACCACCGCCGGCAGTTTTTTCTCCTGTACCCTCCAAACCATGAAATTCACCATCAACTATATTTTTATGCCTTAAGCTCAGGAGTTTTTTTTTCACTGCTGGTCGGATTTGTGTTTAATCGCTTCCCTTGACAATGCCTGTAAACTGGCATTAAATTAAAATTTATTTATTTATTTATTTATTTGAGCTGAGTGGGTTTCGCGACTGGTACATGTAAGGGTTGCATATGGTCTTGTAGTCGCACCCTTGACCCTTAACCCTAACCCCTAACCGTAACCCTAACTCCTAACAACAACACCACTTCAACGTAATCACGCCTACTCAAAACATATAAGTAGCGCAACAGTATTATGTTAACCAGGTGCGGGTAGGCGACCAGATCTCACCCATTAGAGGAAAGAATGCTATCGACTCTGTGATAACTTTCTCCTTCCCGCTCCCCAATAATATATTCGACATGTTGGTGTGGTTCAGTTCCCGGGGCCTACTATAAAGTAAGGTTTCTGCAAGATTAGCAGTCACC
Organism: Spirometra erinaceieuropaei; assembly: GCA_902702965.1. Lineage (NCBI taxonomy): Eukaryota > Metazoa > Platyhelminthes > Cestoda > Diphyllobothriidea > Diphyllobothriidae > Spirometra > Spirometra erinaceieuropaei. The sequence goes on from CACRXP010000229.1 coordinate 564,657, forward strand.
AGTCAGATTTTCTGAGGCTCCCCACAATGTTCTCATCATGTCCAGTCAATCCTTCAAACGCTGGGGCTTTGTCTGCTGTTCGTCCCATCACAAGCATCGAAATCGGCCAACCAACTTGAAGGCTGTCATAGACACGCCCTCGCTCAGAGAACTCAGATACGCGCTTCCAGCGGGGACCTTTCATCTGGGCGCCAATGTGCTTTAACTTACTCTTCATTCGTACTTCTTAGAAATAAACTATTCTTCGGCTACCTTCCTACTTTGCTCGCATCTCGGAACCTGGCAGGAACACCATAGTAGTTAGTCTCTGTCCATGACTTCAGTTGCCGCGACAGGATCAATTGGGCGCATACCACATCGCAGCCAGGTGACCTTCTGCGCAACCGTTTCATTGTTCGCTTATGCCCACCTTCCTGATAGGAAATTTCGACGAATCTGGGAGTTCTCATCAATCAACAGGCGCTAGTCTAAAACCTGCTATGGTGGAATTGGATATGGGCAGCCCCCGTCCGGGTGCTCACTTGATCCAATCTATTCCTCTCCCTCCCTCTCTCTCTGCTGGTACCTAAATTCTTCTCTATCTGCTCGTTTCCTGGCCTAAAGATTGTGGTAGTTATGATCCGCTCAAGACCTTAGCCGCCGCGACAGGTCGCCCTTTGGCGGGATATCTGGGCCTCTAGGACTGAAACCCAGATTACAATAACTCGCCTTAAAGTGAACTTCTGTAACCTCTCTCTGTCTATGGTAGCGGGTGTTTACTGACCGCGTAACCGGACTTACTCGTCTCGTTGTGCCTTTGCGCTCAGTCTAAAGCACCGCAGACGGCAAGGTTTGATTTCTGTCGAGAGCGCATGTGATATGTGAGACTCGAGGCCCTACTGCAGGTCAGGCGTTGCATTTATTGAAAAACAGGGTATATATACATATGTGTGTGACCAAAGGTCCCGGGTTCGAATCCCAAGTGATCTACACTTCGGGGCTGGGTATGACTAACTGGCGACGGCTAACAAACCAGAAATGGTCATTTCCGTCTCCCTTGTCTTCGTCGGTAATAAAATCCTGCCTATATCATGCGCCGCGGTGCGGCTGCTGGTTGGGCTCGAGAGGGAGCCCGTAAGGCACAACGGAACGAGCGAGTTCCGTAAGAACGATCGGTGAGCGCCCCCTACCACAACATATATACATATATTTAGGCAGAATGGCATTACCGACAAAGACAAAGGAGACTGGAATGGCCATTTCTGGCTTATTAGCCGTCGTCAGCCAGTCATACCTAAGCCCGAAGTGTGGAACACCCGAGCCTCGAACTCGCGACCTGTTAGCTAGAAGTCCACGCCTCTAACCACTGCGCCACGAGCCCGTTGCCCTGTCGGTTTTCGATCGGGAATATACAATGGTAGGGGGCGCTCACCGATCGTTCATACGAAACTCACTCGTTCCGTTGTGCCTTATGGGCTCTCTCTCTCGAGCCCAACCAGCAGCCGCACAGCGGCGCATGATATATAGGCATTACCGATGGCTAATAAGCCAGAAATGGCCATTCCAGTCTCCCTTGTCTTTGTCGGGTAATGCCATTCTGCCTATATATCATGCGCCGCTGTGCGGCTGCTGGTTGGGCTCGAGAGAGAGCCCTTAATGCACAACGGAACGAGTGAGTTTCGTATGAACGATCGGTGAGCGCCCCCTACCACAACATATATATATATATATATATATGTCGAAGAGTCCCGGGTTCGAATCTTAAGTGATCCACACTACGGAGTTGGATATGACTGGCTGACGACGGATCGTAAGCCGGAAATGACCATCCCAGCTCCCTTGTCTTTGTTTGTAATAATATTCTGAGTATATATATATATATGTATATATTGTCTATGCTTCCCTCAGCATAATCGGATGAAGGATCTGGAACGACCAATGTGTCGTTACGAATGAAGGCTCTGATCAACAGGTTGGCGTTTTTAATATGACACATCGTTTACCCGTTCCCATGTTCGGAAATCCAGCTAGAAGCATATTAAACTCTCTTCCCTAGACACTCTTCATTAGGGTACGTGAATTCAGTGAGGACGGAGTCGGCTTCTTGGTCTAGCTGAGTGCCATTCGACAAGTCCACAGGTGACGAACACCGAAACGGCTTTCTGGAAAGTCAGGCTGTATGCTGATTAGACTCTCGAGTCTGATAAATGCATAGCCTGAGCAAATAAGTGATTAACGGTTCTTCTTACAGTTAGCAAGACCGTCTGCTGGAGCTTGAAAGCACATCATGGGACGATTTGACGCCGGTAAGCGACGCGCGTTTTCTAACCGCGTGGGTCTGCCCGTTCCTTACCATCCGTTCCGGCGAAGGAATATTTCACCACCTTCTTGCTCCAAATCCTAACAACAAACGGTCAGATCTGCCAGACATGATAGGCAAGCTCACTTGCTCCGCGCCTAGCCCTTCGCCTTCTGTTGAGTGACAAAAAGTGTCCGGAACATGTCGAAATCATTCTCAACTGAACAAAAATCAAATGTCAGACGAGTAAAGAAAAACAGTGGACTAATGTTTCCAAATAATAAAAACTGTCTCTGGGAATTTGAACGAAGGCAGGCAAATAACCGGGGAGGAGGGAAGGGGGGGGGTTCACACGGCCCCCCTATGCGAAAGAAGACATCTTCCACCGAACCGCTCTGATGGCGCAGGAAACCTTCTTAGGGGTACATAGGCGTGGCGATAGTCTCTGGTCTGTGCAGCTGGGAGATGCAGATTTTTTCCTCTGCAATAACTTGTATTCTTTGGCGTCAGAGGTATGCTCTTCTGTCTGGTAGTGAAGGCGGGCGATTGTGCAGCCGTCTGTGCCGGGGATGGACGATAATTATCGGAATTGAAGAGTGTTCGCGCAAGATCGCCTCTTCCATGTCGCAGAGTTCGCTGCAAGGCAGGCGTTCCCCAGCTATCATAACGCAACAACTTGTCATTCATGACCCTGTTTCTCAGGTAATTTGATCTTTCTGCGATATCTTCAGGTGAGAGAAAGTCTTGGGACGCACGTGGAGAATACAGTCTTCGAAAGTCCGGACGGGGAGTCCCCTCCTCGTCGACTTCCGCTTCATCGTCATCTTCATCTTCGCAACTATAACCTTGGCCATTATCATCTGCATTTCTGTAGAGGCCCCTGTTAGCTTGCGCCCCCGTTCGAGTCATATATTCGTCGTCGCATTCCACGTATTCACCGTCGTCATCATCATCATAATCGTCTTCATCCTCGCCAGTAAAGTCATCGTTATAGCCATAGCGCAGTGTGGGGCACGTTATTCGGACTTTTTTAGAAATGGATCTTTGTTCATTATCTCCCTCACTTTCCTCTTCCTCGCCCTTTGCATTCTTAGTCATCGCCCGTTCGTCTTTGCAAACTTTTAGTTTGCCAAGCCTAGGCGACTGGCAGGAATTCACATTTGTGTAACCAACCGCCGACCGGTAGAAGGGCTGTTCATACCAATTTAGGGTCTGACATTCCTTCGTATCAAAACGCTTTGCGTCTGTTTCCGTGCTCTTGTCACCATAGCCCGGTCGTCTCCCTCCCAAGCGGCTAGGGGCTTGAATCTCTCCAAAACTCCCTCGTCGCATTTTCCTACTATCTCTTCCTCGGGCTGAGAAGCATGCACAGAGACGCCTGAAGAAAGAGCTATGGCCGGACTTAGTTTGGCAGGGTTGCGACGATTTCCTTAGTCTGTTCCTCGAGCCGAACATATCCAGGCGCTGTTGGCAGCCACCCGTATGTTTAAGACGATTTTCATTTGGCGTAGGTCGTTTAAACTCGAACGAAAATTGCATGGGACGCCGGCTTCGGGCGATGTACCCGCGCCGATTGTTGGCTAGCATACCTCAAAAGATGATTGCTACGCTTTACGATGAGTCCTCGCCGACTTCGTTCCCAAAACAGTAAGGTTTTGGAGAAGAAAACCAGGATCCCGACTGCTGCCCCTGTCCAACTTGAGCATTGCCCGCCATTTTGTAGGCGCCGCGTCGGATCAGGCGTGCCTAAAATTATCGATTTCTTTTGAAGTTGTCAGCTGATAGCTCCTAAACTCGCCGAGCCAATCAGCTGTGTAGGCCAGTTAGATTGGCCTCGGCGCGCTCTTATTTCCGGACAGAAAGAACGTGAGGCAGGAGAGGTAAGGTTTTCAGTAAATCGTAAAGCCATTTTAAACAAAAATTGGCTCTCAGCATTCTGAAGGTTATTCCATGCCGAAAACCTTGCGTTTTTCGTCCCAGTGGTCTTCCATGGCCATAAAAAAAGCTTTCTACAAAAGTGCAAAAAAATATCTGCGTGTCGGCTTTTCGTGCGCGCAATGTAAGTCAGACTTCCAAGAATTCTTTCCCATTAAAAAGTTTGCAAGTATGCTTCCCAGTAGCCGGCGTTGGCAGGACTAACCCAAAGTCCCGATGAGCAAGAAATACTTCATATGTACAGTCCAGAGGCCGCAGTTTCAACTTATAACACTTTTAAGATTCACTGATTTACGACTGATTTTACCAGTGGATCTGAGCCAATCCTTCAAAATTAAGCTTGTTATCAAAGGAAGAAGAGGCGTTCACCGGGAGGGGTTTACTGAAGGTCCGATGTTTCGGGTACTTGATTCGTCTACCCATCTTCAGAGACTGGAAAGTCCTGCGCACAGCTCCCCTTATATGGCGCACCTTGTTCAATGCGTGACCCGCCAATGCCGTCTGTGTGGCTGCATCCAACCCGCATGTCATCGTGACCTGAATCGCCCCCGTCGGCCGCGGAAATGACTGACGGACCCGATTGTCCTGCGCCGGGACTGTCCACCGTTAATAAAGTTCGTAAAGTCAGATAGGGGAGGGAGGGGGGCAAATTGATGTGACGGTTGACAGAACAGTCGGTGAACATTGAAGTTAAACTCGTGTCGGAGCATTCCGTATATTAAAGGGGTCTCCGAAGCCTGGCTAGATCCCTCGCGCCACTCGGAATAGCTGTTGCCCACAAGCCTGACTCAACACTCCGCTGGCAAATGATGCGGCCAAAAGATCTGATCCCTAAGCAGGAGATGTCGGCCGTTGTCTACCGACTTCAATGCAGCTGCGGAAGGTGCAACTACGTTGGGGAAACCGGCCGACGGCTGCAAACGCGAATACACGAGCATAAGTTGGCCGTGCGAAGGTTGGACTCAACGTCGGAGGTAGCAACCCATGCCGCGCAAATAAGACACATCTTCAACTTTGACGCCATTGAGATTGTGGGCGGAGGCGGTGATCATACAGCAAGGCAAGTGCAAGAAGCCTGAATGTTCACCGACTGCTCTGTCAACCGCCACATTAATTTGCTTCTCCCCCACATGACTTTATGAACCTTCTTAACGTGGGACGGTTGAGGCCGTTATAGTAGATAATCTAACAGTTAATTGCGGGATCTGCCAAGGTTTTGGACTAAAAGCTCGCATACAACTCCTGTAAGATAGTAGATTTAAACTGGAAACTTGGCCGCGTTCAAACTAATTCGATAGGTCGCCTGTCGTAGACCAATTATAAAATCGCAGGTATTTTGATGTCGAAGAGCGCTACAGACAAAAGTCTAGGAACGGTTCACTTCTTCCCACAGACGCAAAAGTTTGCAATTACTGGACCTTCTTTTACTGCATTCATTCTACGGGGTTAAGGCTACTGAACAGTATGAAGTGTTTGCTGAATTCGTGTTCAAAATTTTGTACATACAGTATAAACAAATCTTCGGATCTCGAACAAAGTGACCACTTAAGAACCGGGGACATCCTCTTAAGCGGTTCGTTTCATGCGTAAAAGAATCCTTTATGCGTTCTTGTCTCCATTGACGGTGAGTTTAAATCTTCTGTCTACAACTTGAGAGAAGGTCTGCAGACTATAGGGTATTGTATCTATAGTATAAGACCTAAGCCATGAAAGTTGTCGGAATTTACGAACAGTTGCTTATCACTCGCAAATCGACACCAATAAATGGACCCAATATCTATGTTAATAAATAGGAACTTTGAGGGCATTAGAAAGATAAAAGAAGTGGTAAAGGTAGTGTTGCGTTGTTTAGAAATATCCAATTTTTTAGAAAAGCGGAAAATCTCGAAAACGTAAAAAATGGTTGTACTTGTGTGAACTTTGATGTACAGAAAGTATTTCCAGGCAAAACACCGGGTGTTTAAGACAGCACAAATAAAATAACTTCTGAAAACTATCTGTTGGTGAAGATGATATCTAAGCATCCTTTAATAATTAGCGGAATTTCAGGTATGGCGGTTTGCCAACAGCTTTCGTTCTGAGTATAGATTCCAAAACGGTTTTCCAAGGATTCGTTGAATTTTTTACACTTTTAAATTGATTACGATGCAGTCAGACAGGATTTTGCTTGATTTCGCTGATAGGAACCTCAAAGGAACAGAAGTTTTCACATTGCCGGGCGAGTCAGTAACAAACAGATTAAAATAGAAATGGCAAGTGTGATTGTAAACATGCCATCTTGTGAAGATATCGAGAACTTTCCTTCTCAGAAATTAATTTGTACTTTTCCTTTCTTCTGGATTACGTTATGTCTTAGATCGCCTTTGAGATATCGCTGAACACCTCATCGTTTTCCTTGTTTCCAGTCGACTACCCATAAAGACAGATTCTGTAATATGTCTATGTATAGATACGTGAAGGATGTAGGAGTGTCCAGTAGTGGTTCCACGTAATGGTCGTAGAAGGTCGTTTCACTTGCTTGCAGGTGTTGGCTACGCCTAGAATGTGCGGTACGGGCTTGGCGGCCGTGGCTTCGGAAGGATATAGACAAACTTGAAGGTGTACAACGGCGTGCTACAAAGGCTGTTCATGGCCTCAAAAATTTCACGTACGAGCAGCGCCTGACGGCCTTGAACCTCTATCCCCCTCCACTACAGGCAGGACAGAGGTGACCTCATAGCAACGTTCCAGTTGGTAAAAGGACTTAATCTGGATGTCGAGTGGGAAACGTTTTTTGAAATGACACCCAAGTCTAATCTCAGAAGACATGATTACCAGCTTAAAAGGGAACTGTGCCACACAACTCAACGTTCCTCCTTTTTCTCACAGAGGGTCATTAGCCAATGGAACTCTTTACCGGAGCATGTTGTAAATTACCCTACCGTGAACGTATTCAAGAGACAACTGGATACTCACCTGCTGAAAGGCAATCCCAACTGCCGAAGCCTGGTCTAATGGATTACTGAAATGACTATAAATACACTACTAACACGATTTCAACAGATCCTTTTTGTGCGTCAAACTTAGCCCATACGGAAATTTTCACAGTCCGAGCGCGGTGAACAAAATTTTTCGCAATTATTTCGCGAATACCATGCCCCTTTCGCCTTTATGTTACATTATTAGATTTTTGAATTCTCCTTACTAAAACTGCAAGCAAAAGTTTTGTAATTTAACTATTTTCCTTACATCTGTACCCTCTAAATCGAGTTTTCAGGGCTTCTGTCGTTTACTCCAAATATACTGACTGACACCCAACTCTCACACGTGGCTCTTTGAAGCTAGGCACTGCCCAACAACCGCCTCGACCGCCGGACTAAACTAGGTTGAGGGTATCCGGTGTTGTATATGTCCCCAAATCCGGTAACTCTGCTTCCCCTCCCATCCCCCAACCCCCTTCCCCCACCCCCTAACCTTCCCTCATTTCCCCTCCCTCAACACCATCGCACTTCCCACCCACCCCCACCTCAAAGGGTCCTACGGAGGAGGCGACATGGAATCCCGTAGGCGAAAAAGAACAACTGGGATCATTTCCCACAAAACAAAATCGTGGTTCATGGCGGATTCCGGCAGCTGTCTAGAATGTCTAAACAGCCCTAACAAGAGGCAGCACTTCTCATCTCCTCAGAGAGGAAGGGACAATAAAAAAGCGCCCTAAACAAATTCTGGGATCAAGTGCTCTGCACGCTGACCGTGGCTTGCAGATGCAGAACTCGCGGTCGGAAAACAACAACAACAACATTTCTCTTACCCCTTCTCCTCCCCTCCTCCACGCCCCACAGGCTGCTAAGGTAAGCCCGCCCACTCTGGTGGATTGGAATTTTCGTACCCAGTTAGGGAATGTGAGAAGCAAACGACCAGATAGGAGGATGAAGCCAGTCGATCAAGACCTGGCTAGCTACAAGGTGTACATTAGTGCGCACAGGGAGACCCGCTTATCTGAACAGGACCCGCTAGAGAAGGTGGGTACCAGCTACACCTTCTTCTGGAGCAGCCGCTCAAAGACAGAGCAACAAGAGGCGGACGTCGCCTTTGCCATCCGCAACGACATCCTTAGACGACTTACTTTGTCCTTAATCAGCCTGTGCTTGCCTCTTCGGGTATCTCAATCCGCCAACACCAATGACTGAAGCATCAGACGCATTAGCCCTAACTGCCCGCACTGCCCTCGCACATCCAGACACCGCATGGACCTACCAGGTCACATGCGCATTCATGTAAACAAGCGGTAAGTCACCGCAGACACGACCACATCAGCACACATTCCTCAATAAACACATACACCACACATACCCTCCCCACTGAAATCAACCACATCACCGGCACCTCCCACGTAAGTTAAAGAGTGCTTTTGGGCGTCTTTCTGTATGTGACCCTTCTGTGTGGCTGGAGCTTTCTATCCCTCCCCCCTCTGTGTGAAGTCCTGGCGTGTACGTTTGGGGGTCAAGTTGTGCATATGGGCGCGCAAAGACGAGTTCTCTGGCTCTGTCAGTCGCCGCGCACGTTCCCCGCAACTGTCATCTGACCGGTTCCGACAGTGGCTAGAGCCCGGAAACGGAAATAGGGAATGAGATCAGCGCACTTTCCCCATTATAAATAATCGGATTCGGTTAGAGCCATGACGGTCCGCTAAGAACCCTGGCTTGGAAGGTTGCCAACTGACGGGATAAATTGGACCTTGCAATCAACCCACCATACGTTTGTGTGGAGAGGCAGGCTTGTGGATGTGATGGCTCATTTTTAATCTAACCTTCATGGCACTGCCACCGAGTGGGATCCGAGCCAGTTGTGCCGGTACGCCTGGGGGCAGTTCCGACCGCGCCGGCTGTCGCTCTTGTTGTTGTTGTTGGTTAAAATCCTGGTCAAGTTTTTGTTGCCGACCAGTGGACATACAGTAAGTGGGCTAACTCATGAAATGTCAACCGAAATTCCGAAATGCGTTTTTGTTCCGGAAAGATAAATTGAGTACGGTTGCAACACTAAACATTATGCAGCATAACTCTATAATAATTCACTTACCTCAGGATGCCGGCTTTTGAACGAACTTCTTTCCGGCTGCGTGCAAAGACTATACCTCGTAAAAAATGACTGGTTATGTAGCATGCATTTTTCCTGTTGATTCTTAATGTCCTTAAAAGTGCGATAATATTTCATAAAAAATACTCATAAAATATCCATTCTCTTACTGATTTGGTAGAAAATTACGTCTCCTTCCAATTTTATACTCGAAGGAGGGACATAATTGATACTAAAAAAGTTTCTAATTGTAAGATTTTTTTGATGCCGTGAAATGCCCGCTCAGAAGTCCTCATATCTCTGAATTTAGCAATGTGGCTTGTAAAGTTAACAATATGGCTCAAATCCACTGCTTACTTTCACGAACCCTATATGGTCCCCCCCTGCCAGCACCAGCCCCTCCTAGCCCCGCCTAGCCCCATCAAAAATGGCGGGGCTAGAGGGGGCTATGAAGGGGCTAGGTGGGGCTGTGGAAGGGGCTTTGGGGGGGGGGGCATTCAACACAACAGCCCCGCCTGGCCCCACCAGCGAAATAAAATTCACGGGTACGCGGGAACAGCAGAGGATAAAGTTTGTTAGCGCAAAATGACCACTTGGTGAGGGGACCAACTAGCCTTTGGGCCTGGTTAACCTATAAGTAACCCCGCCAGCACCAGCTTCGCGTAATCCCCTCAAGTATGGCGGGGCTAGAGGGGCTATGAAGGGGCTAGGCGGGGCTGTAGAGGGGGCTGTGGCGAGGAATTCAACACAACAGCCGCGCCTGGCCCCACCAACTAAAAAATGTGCAGGGGACGCCAGATTTCCGCCCACTTTTGGCACTCCCTTAAAATATCGACCTGTATGATGAGTCCCCTGAGGCACACACACACACATAATACCTGCTGGCAGAAGTTCCAGAGCTCAGAATAGGCATTTCTCGTTCAGGGGATTGATTACCAACTGCTGTCGACGTTGAGGGAACCTCAGACTCAGGCTCTTCAGTGGACCCATAATATGCCTTCATCTGGCGGTACGGTGAGAGCCACAGTAATTACGCTTCATAATTGCTTTGGGTGTGCAGTAAAAACGACAAAAAAGTTGTAAAGGTGAACTGTGAACACCAATGCTAACTAGTACATACACAGACATGCAAGAAGATTACTTGAATTGGTTTGTGAGTAAATACCCAAACAATTAGCATAAGATACATAAATTAACTAAGACAGTTATTAAGTGCATGAAAACAGCATTGGTTGGCACACGATATTATCCGCGACCCGTGGGCGTAAACGAATGCTTTTTCCATGATTTATAAGCCACTTTTGACAAATTAGCTCCTTTTAATGCCAAAGATGGTACAATGAGTGGTGCTTTTGAAACATAACTTTCGATGCAAATACGCTTCAAAACGTTCCAATCCAGAGAGGGCTCTGGACCCGCCCAGCCTCTTCCAGCCCCGCCTCTGAAGGGCCCATGTGCTGGCAGGGCCATTATTACCGTAGAGAGGTGTATGGTTTTCCTTACGCGGACAATATACAGTGCGTGACCTATCTCATGAAATTTTGGCTGAACTTCTGAAATGCGTTTTCGATTAGGAAGGATTACTTGGTCGCGGTTGTGAGACTGATTATCTTAAGGTATACTATTATAACATTTAGAACTCGGCAGGATGTCGGCTTTTAAATGCACTTCTTATCAATCTCCTGTAGAAAGCGTGCTTGGTAAAAAATGACTACTTAATTAGCATGCATTTTCCCACTGATTTTCGATGGTCTCGGAAATTCAAATATATTTTATAGAAACCACAAACAAAAATATGCTTTCCTTTAGTCAATCAATAGAGAATTACGTCTTCTTTATATTTTATACTTAAGGAAGGAGTATAATTAGGTTTTAAAAAAGTTTTCTAATTGTCGAAAAATTTGGAGCCTGATCATTCGTTGCATTAGCGCTTAGTGATTTCACTCTACAAGGTGCATGCGTTCCGCGTAAAGAAAATCCCTTATTTTTCTATGTCATTAAAGAGATATCATACAGGGTCCATAAAATTTTGCAATGGATGCGGACCATGTTGTACATTTCATGAGGAGCAGTGGTAAACGGCCAGGTACGATGCTATGTGAATAGACATTTCGCGGACTTAAAAAGTCTCATAATTAGAAACTTTTTTAAAACCTAATTATACTCCTTCCTTAAGTATAAAATATAAAGAAGACATGATTCTCTATTGATTGACTAAAAGAAAGCATATTTTTGTTTGTGGTTTCTATAAAATATATTTGAATTTCCAAGACCATCGAAAATCAATGGGGAAAATGCATGCTACTTAAGTAGTCATTTTTTACCGAGCACGCTTTCTACAGGAGATTGAAAAGAATTGCGTCTAAAAGCCAACATCCTGCCGAGTCCAAAATGTTATAAGACTATGTCTTAAGATAATCGGTATCACAACCGCCACCAAGTAATTCTTCCTAATCCAAAACGCATTTCAGAAGTTCAGCCAAAATTTCATGAGATAGGTCACGCACTGTGTGGCTAGTAGTTTGGAAACCCAGAATGCAAGTGTAACGTCAGGTCGGGTTCAAAATTACTCAGGAATTGGAAGAGTTTTTGAAAACCGAATTATATCCTTCCCTCGAGCCTAAAATTAGAAGAAGATGTACTTTTCCACCGAATGAGCAAAATAATGACTTTTTTATGCACGCTTCCTATGAAATATAATTGCATTTTAGGGGCATCGAAAATCAATGAGAAAAAATGCATGCTACATAAGCAGTCGTTTTTTTACAGGGTATAGTATTTGCACGCAGCCGGAAAGAAGTTCGTTCAAAAGCCGGCATCCTGAGGTAACAGAATTATTTTAGAATTATGCTGCAGACTGATTAGTTTTACAATCCTACTTACTTAATCATTTCGAAACAAAAACGCGTTTCGGAATTTCGGTTGACATTTCATGAGCTAGCCTACCTACTCTAGTGGTACGCTTCGGCGCGGTTCCGATCGCTCCACTCACCTATGCTTCTTCGTGCTCCGATTTTCTTGATTATGTCTTGACACCGGGCCCAGGTTGGGAGGAGAGAGTGTGGTAGATGCAGCGCACGCCTACTATCACTATAAAAGAAACCACGCCTAAGTTAACACGACTGCTCTCAACCTGCTGTGGAGCCCACGCTGGACATAGTTGGTTACGACGGTCGAATCATCATTTCCTGGTACACGTGAACGCATAGTCGGTTTTGGAGAACCAGTTTTTAACGTAAACAAACGGATCACGCCATGACTCCTATGTTGTTATGCGATAGAATCTAGCTGACCTGAGACGCATTCTATTTGCCTTAAAAGATATCTGAATTACGACGATTTAGGTCAAGTACCACGTACGAATTTGTCCCTACAATCGACTGAATTTCAAAGAATTATCGAAGGAATGTGAGTATCAATGCAGTCCTTTTTAACCCGCCGCAACGGCGGAAACCCAAAGGTTCTTAAGTAAAATTGTTTATTTGTTACTTATGAAATCGGGGATGCGCACATATCTGCGACCGTCTCCGATTCTGGGTTCGAGTGAGAATCCGAAACGTCAGGCCAATAGATTTCTTGTTCCAGTGATCGCATATTTTTCGTCTGAGCCTGGATGTCCTCGACAACTTACAGCGTCGTATTCAATGTACGATATGTACTTATGGCTCACGATGTTCACTGGATTTTTTTCGAGTCAAAAAAGCATAAAATAATTTTTATGTTTAACGTTACACAGTGTAAAGCACGGGACTGTCCGGTTGCACATATCACCCCCTACGGTTTGATTTTATCTGCGCCTATCCGCCCACAGTCCTCACTGTTTCTTAACGGTCGCCGTTTTCATCCCCATTTCTGTGTTACTATTAAAGGCAAGGGCTAAGTATATGCTCGGTGTGGGACAACGCCAACAGTTGTTTGGCAAATTCACCGGTGTTTTAACACTCTTGCTTTATAGGCAGACATATAGATCCCATCTACGTCAACGTCTTAATAATAATAATAATGGTAATTGTATTTAATGGCAGTTTACAGGCATTGTCAGGGAAGCGCTAAACACAAATCTGGCCATCGGTGAAAAAAACTCCTGTCAAAAACGAATAAAAATAAAGTTGATGGTGGTTTTTATAGTTTGGAGGGTTCAGGAGAAAAAAACTGCTGACCAAAAAATGCCGACGGTCAAGAAGGGGGTGGGGGGTTGCACTGTATCGGATATTATCAATCAACTTTTCTTTTCATGAAGTTGGGGCTAGTCCAATCGGAAGCGCCGAAGAACAGCTGCCGCTGTTGGCTGAAGAAATTTTCCCTGATGAGACCGGCCATACAGATCAAAGACCATGAACGTCATCGCTACATTATGTTCGATCGGTGGATTAAGCACCCAACATCTGTAAGAGTTTTTCTGAATGCAAAAAACGAGTAATAGTTCTCTTAAGCAAAGGATAATTTTGAAGAATTTTCACATTACTGAGTAATTTATTCCAAATAGCAATTGCATTCACAGAAAAGAACCCACGATATTTAACCGTACGTGCCGGAGGAAGAACTAAAAAGACCTCACGGTGATTTTTGCGTCGGGGATGGACAAGATGTCATCAAGCAGCCACGGTAGAGCTGGCGATGTTAGCACCCAAACGCCAAGATTGCAGTGGGACCCTCCACAGTCCCCTCCCTCGCTCGGCGCGAAAACCTGCGGTGATCGTATGGACCGAGCGGTAAGATCATAGTTTTGTATGACCTGTTAATTGCAACTATAGGTGCCATGCCTTACTGCTCTAGTATAAACGCATCTATAGGTAAAACTGAGTCAGGGCGGGATGCTCCTTTATTAGGCAACACGTATTCCACTGCCTTCAGACTCGACTTAAATATTACGGTAAACCCCAAGTTAGCCTGAAAAAGGCTAATTGTACTAAATTATAACATATAGGCATTTTAGAGCTTAATATGGAATTACGCCGGATCGTTTTAAGACAAACTTTTGTTTGCTTTCTGTGATATACCCTGGCTCTGTTTATTAGTTGCTGATTTGTTCATGCACTTAAATGTTCTCTAGACTTCGCAGCTAGCGTCCTCCGTGCCAACGGCATTGAAGCGAAATTGACCAAATGCCTAGGTTTTTGTGAATACCCACGTCTTTTGGTTAAATCGCATTTATGTTCAGTCAGAAAAAAAGTATCATTGTCTTAACTCCAACCCCTTTGATGACCCCCTCAGACTTTAATGTCCTCTTCTGGCCTGGACTCTGAGCGGACTGCGGAAAGCCTCACCCGGTTCGTGAATTTCACTTTGACGAGTACTGTTTTGAGCCCTTACATACTCTTACCTCTGATACAATACTGTCCGACCCACATATTAATCTTCCCATGAGCGAGGGTTTTTTCTCCTTAGAGATGATTTAATCACATTTATCATTCTTTTATTGAAAAAATGTAATTTTTGTGACCGTTTTTTGCAGCCGTTTTCATATCAGACTGCCCATTTTGGAAACACGGGCTGAACACGGCGGGACATCTGTCTACTTGTTGCAAAATTCCCTCGCATATGTCATTCTTCTCACTATGAAAGCACCCTTGGGGCAATAAATAAAATAACTTATTTATTAGTTTACTGGTGTTTTGAGAGACGTTTCTGACCAGATTTCAAGCGCAAGAATACATATATCGGTACCTCATACGTTAGAAGCCACTTGCTGGACCATACGGCATGCTTTCCTGTACAAAACTTTTATTAAAAACTGGACCCCTCCGCTTACGACTACCCAGGCATTGACTGAGGCAGTTCTCAAAACTATAACTTTCATCCTTTGGGGTGTGACTGTACCGATTCAGCGTTTTCGTCAATCTCATAGTCATGGAAATTATGGTGTCCCAGAAAGCATTCTAAAAGCGGATGCAAATGCAATTTTTCCATTACTCTTATGCAAGATATTTAATCTCGCTTTTGAATGTGGAACCTATCCTAATTTGTGGAGGAATCACACATTTTGCCCATTCCTAAGCATGGCCAATCTGCGTCCTTCGATGACTTTCGGCCAATAAACACCCTCCACGCTGCTTCGAAGATCTTAGAGACGCTGATCAAAGAAATGTTGATGTATGACTTAACAGAGCATAACCTACTGAGCGCTGCACAGCATGGATTCATCGAAACTAGGTCTATTGAAACCTGTCAGCTCTCTTTCTTTGATCATGTTCTCCAATCTAGGGACAACGGTTTAGCATTTTACACAGTCTATTTCGATTTCGCTAAGGCTTTTGGTCGTGTTGAACATGTTCTCCTTCTCTTGAAACTGTCCTCTTTCAGAATAAATGGCAAACTTCTGAATTTTATATCCCCTTACCTAGGTGTTTGCACGCGAAAAGTTAAGATTACCAATGCCATCTCTAACCTCACATGTGTGAGGAGTGGAGTCATTCAAGGTAGTGTAATCAGTCCGCTTTTATTTTGCCATTTCGTTAAGGATGTGCCCGATGCATTTCAGAATGGTAAGCCTTTCATGTATGCCGATGATATTAAAGTTGCACATCGATATAGGCCGGCAGATCGGGACATCTTGCTGGAGCTCCTAAAGAGCGACCGACAGGCCTTTGCCCAGTGGTGCCGCACATGGCGCTTCTCTCTTTCTTGACATAAATGGTCAGTCATGGTGATTGGCGACGACCGCCAACCTCAACTTAATATTGACAGTCACGGAAAATGTGCCTGGGGTTAATAAGGATCTGGGTGTATCAGACTCCAAGAGGCTTCCTCTTTCGGAGCACTGCGCCTTGCTATTCTCCGAAGCACGTAGAACGACCGGGTTTACCCTCCAAAACTTTAAGACTTCCTATATTAGAGTACCTCTTTATAACATGTACGTTATTTCAGGCCTGGAATACTGTTCATTTTTATTTAGCCTCATGTGTGCTACTGAGCGGAAGAAAATAGAATAGATAGATAATTTTTAGATAGATAATTTTTATTAAAGACCCGTCGGGGTCCCATCAAAGCAAGTTAAAATAAATTTGCATGCGAGTTTTAGACGAGGTAGGCCGAATCTTTACAAAATGCAATTCATAGTTTCTGAATTAGAAGTCCATTGAGAAACATGATGATTGAGGGGTGAAAAAAACTCCTTGGAAAAAGTCAAAAACGATTGAATTAATTTTGCAGGAGAAAAAACCCCTCTTTAAAAAGAATAACAGAAAAAAGCGAGCAGGACTGGCCTGTAGGTGGCGGTATATAACGGAATGTTTTCGCTCACCGTCAGGGTATCAATAAATGTCCGCCTTGATAGGTACGAATGTGGGTCAGACAGGACTGGCTTGCAAATGGCATTGTATACGGGATTCACAATTGAGATCGTCTGGGCCGGATTGGTACGCCGCGTCAAAGAGGCCAGACGAGAGGAACCGAGATGCGATCGGCCACAGCACGCTTCGAGCTCAGCCGAGCAGTGAGGAAGGGAGGTACGACCGAACTACTAGTAAACAGTGAATACTGGGGGTTCCGCCGTGAGTTTCGACAGACCGCATGAGGTCAGAATGCGGGAGATGACATCAAAAACCGCGAAAATTGTCGCTATGGGGGAGAAGGATAGCGATGGATTTAGAAACCAATTAAAAACAGGGGTTTCTAATGATATAATTAAGAGTTACCACTTAATCTACCACTAAATCCCAGGAGGACCCTTCTCGAAGTCAAGAATCTGAGTGTTCGGGAATGAAACCGTTAACAGTGCCTTTATGCTTTCCGGTGTAAGATGGTTGCGTAATTTCGACTTGAATATCAGTAACCTAGGCGATAATCTAATTTCAGGCGGAAGATTATTCCAAAGGAAGGCATATTTGGAAGCAAAGAAGAGGGAGCGCTTAGATGTAGTACAAAGAGGCGGCGGAATCACCATGCAGGAGTTGCGCGTGGCATAGGACCGATCTCTCGGAGTGAGAGTGTCAATGAGCGGAAGACTGGAGCTAGAGTTGATGCGAAAAAGAAAGCAAAGGCCAGCTTCGAGTCTTCTAACCCACAAAAACTTCATGTTCGCCAGCAGACATCTCTGAGTATAAGAAATACTGGACGAAGCTTGAGAGAACAGTTTCCGGGTGAAAACCCTCTGAACATTTTCGATTTAATTACGGTCGCAGGCGTTCAGTAAACCGAAGAAAGGACAGCAATATTCGAGGACTGGAAGAACAAACATTTGATAAAGTCTTAGCTTCATTTCCGGAAGGAAAAAATTATGCGATATGAATCCACATAGCTGCGTGGCTTTGGCAGAGATTCTATCTGCATGAGGTGATAAAGCAAGCTTATTTGTATAACCTAGACCTAGGTCCTTTATGGTGAGGTATTCTGAGAGTGGGCTATTCTGAAAAATTATGGGACCAGGAAGTTTGGCAGGACCAAAAGACATGAAACTACACTTGGATGATGAAAACTCCATCTGCCATGTCGAACCCCATCTGCTTAAGCGTAGTAGATCGGCATTAATTTTTTCAACACAAACATTTGCGGTGTCCTTAGAGTATGAGTAAACACACTTGAGGTCATCGGCATAAGTAAAAGTTTGCGAATTCCCGAGTTCAGTCGAAATATCATTGATGTACAGAAGGAAGAGTAGTGGACCCAGAACCGTGCCTTGAAGTACGCCACTCGTGATCGAGTGGGGTGTCGAGTAGCTATTACCGACCATGACTTTCTGATATCGGTTGGACAGATAGGACCTGATGAAGTCGAGTAGAGGCGGCCGGATTGGGCTGCTGCTGCCGCCGCAAGTTTAGGGGCAGGCAAATGCGTCAAGTGGTTCGAGTGAGATGGAGATGTCGGAGAAAGAGGAAGGAGGGAGTCAGATGTCGCAGGAGTAGGAGAAGCTGAATCCTTACGGCCACTTGTATTTTGACCGAGTTGGGGAGCATTAGACTGAGAAGCAGTAGGTTTACGTGCGAATAGAGACCCCATTCTACGCTCCATAGGAGTAAGATCATGACAAAGGAAAAATTTTGCCTTCTCTAGGTACGCAGTGACACGCTCTCGATGGGTAAAGATTGTGTCAACCTCGATTGATGAAAACAATTTGACTAAGATGGGTGGATTTGTACTACGGGAGGACAAGCGTTTGGCATCCGCTATTTTATAGTTGAAACCACATGAATACAGGAAACTGGTCGCAACATCAATTGGCCGAGCAGATCGAGGAACATTTTTTAGCAGGAAGTTGTAAGAATGCTTCTGTCTTTCACTAGATTCACTGGCGATCAGGTGAACAAGTGAGTCGAGACGCCTACATTCTTCAGAGGGAATATCGGAGATGTTCCCGTCGAATAAATGTCCAAGAATAGTCAGCAAAGAGCCAAACTTTAGCATAAAGTCATTGCAGTGGTCAAGTGCAGACAGATTAAGCTGCCGACCAATTACAATGGGTGACGACTGACTAGTAATATCATCTGACTTAGATTTAGGTAAAGCTTCTGACTTACGTTTAGTTAGGCCATGTTTACTTACAAGAGCCGAGAGCTTACGTCGACCAGTGACTTTTGGTCTCATCTTGTCTCGATGCAATTTGTGATTAAGAAAACTTCTGGCAGACAAGTTGACTGAATTTCAGCTAGGGGCTAACGATGTAAAAATAAATTACAACAGTTAGAGAGAAATCGGATGCACAAAATGAGAATTGCAGAGTGCGATTAGTGAACAACGGGCATAGACTAGCAAAACTCGAAAGGAGGTGGCAGCGGGCAGTTCGTAGAGAAAAGGCCTGTATTTAAGGAAAATTCAACCAAAAAACAGGTACTAACATCGTTAGATCTCACAGAAAAACCACTAAAATTAATATCCTCCACTTATCTTCAAATTTAAAACCAGCGGCTTGACCCTGACCTCCGTACAACACTTTTTTTACCAATAGAGCTTTAACCTCTGGAACACCGCCATTTTTCTTACCAAGAACTTTGCCGGTCTACAGGCCTTGATCCTTTATGGTTTCTTAATTTAAAATAGGGACTATTTTTACTATTTAAGTTTTTATATAATCGTACCTTTAATCCACCCACTGCTCTAAGACATCATGTCCACCCCGGACGTAACAGTCACCGTGAGGCTCTTCATTTCTTCCTTTGGCACGTACCGTTAAATATCGTCGGTTCTTTTCTGTAGATGCAATTGCTATTTGGAATATATTACCCTGGAATTTAGGAACTCTGCCAAAATTATCCTTTGTTTAAGAGGACTATTACTCGATTTTTGAATTCAGAAAAGCTCCTACAAATTTTGGGTGCTGAATCCACTGATCGACTTTACCGTAGCCACGGAATTTGTGGTCTCTGATCTCAGTGGCTGGTTTCATCAGGGACAATTTCTTTAGCCATCAGGGACAGCTGTTCTTCAGTGCCTCAGTTTGTTTCAGTTCCAACTTCATGCAATAAATGGCGAATTTTAATATCCGATGCAGTGATACCCTCCCCTTCTTGACTGTCGTCATTTAATGGGCATCCGTTTTTTTCTCCTGAACCCTCCAGACTATGCAAAACCACTATCCTCTTCATTTTTTTGTTTTGTCAGGGGTTTGTTTTCACAGGTGACTGGATTTGTGTTTAATCTTTCCTTGACAATGCCTGTAAAATGGCACTAAATACAATTATTATTATTTTTATTTACAGATTCTTCTTGCAGTTTCTATGTGTTTTCAGCAAAGCAGCTTGTTGTCCAGATATTTTTATTATCCGAAGAAACGTCATATCATTGCAGTTCAGATCGCCAGTGCAGTCGTTTGCATATATATTACTCCTCCCCTGCAGTAATGATTTTTGCTCTTCTGAATGTCATCTCACTTCGACCCCAAGCGGTCTGTTGTCGATTACTGCGGGATCCTCTGATTTCACAATCTGCTAGTAGTTGGGTTGGTCAGGAAGGAATTGTCATGGTCGTATCTCCCCTACGCTTTGATGACCGCCTCACCCTTTAGTGTCCCCTCCTCGATTAGACTGTAAGCGGGCTGTGACTGATTGCGTCCACTTCCTCTCGTCCCGCCACTTTGGTGCGGGCAGTCTCATCCAGTTGAGGTATTCTACCTTGGCGGTGTCCGTTTCGAATCCCTTGTACACCATTACATGCAGGCCAATTCTGTCCTCCTCGCATATTTACATTCCATGAGCGACAGTTTTTTCTCCTTAAAAATTAATATAACCACATTCATTTCGTCTTTTTCGAAAAAAGGAGTTTTTTTTTCACTGCTCGGTGACCGTTCCCCATATCAGACTGTTTGTTCTTCATTCATCAACTGGATACTGTACAGAGTCTGTCTACTTGTTCTAAAATTCACTTGAAAGTTTTTTTGACTTGCTATACTAGTACCTCCAGGAGTACTTAATAAAATTACTTATTTTATTCAATCATCGCATGCTACTGGTTATCCTTTGGTTTCAGAGGTACTAACAATTAAACTTGGCAGCCTGCGTGGCAGGAAACCTTTAATCCGTTTAAAATGTTCTGCTGGATTCCATACTGCCAAATTTTTTATAGGAGTCGTCAGTGAAGCACACTACAAAACGTCTTTTCTGAGTTTTAGAAGATGATATCAAATGGACGGATCCGGACTGTGATTGATGACATCAAACTGTGGCGAGCAATCGACTGAAAGGATAATAAAGGTACATTGCAAGAGAGACTTAGACGTCCAAGTTAATGGTTCGAAAAATGACTGCAACATTTTAGCCTCGGGACATGTGTCCCACTGCGACCCAAAACGAAGGAGAGAGCAGATGAGGATAGTCACTAATACCTCCTTGGCGGAAAATGCCCTTCAAGTGTAACCGAACAAAAAGCCGTTGCGATCACTGCTTTGTCGTCCCTTAAACCCTCCTTCCAATGCGTTTGGATGGCCAAATTTCAACTTGTGTCATTTTCATCACCGAAAGAGTTATTATAGATATAAACAAAGAGCTTTTTGACAAAGTATACAGAGCGTTTATTCGTTCGCAACTGGACTTTGGAGTCCAAGCGTGGTGCATCTGGATAAAAAGACTATAATTTGCTGAGGAAGTTCTGAGGAGGGCGACCAAATTTGTGAAAGGCTCAGGACATTATCTTACAGCTGCATCATACACCAGTGAGTGTTCCCGAGTTTTAGTCCCGCAACTGCATGAACAACATTCTATAAAATGTGCATATTTCTGTCAAAATTTTATAACATGCTTATTCGACGTCAAATACTGTACAACCCGTTCTCAGTAGGGTTTTCAAAGACATTGCTTATTTCCCTTAAATACACCGACCTACTTTTCTTTCGAGTAAATAATACTTGTAATATTTGAATGATAGAGAGGGAACCCGTACTGAGTAGTGTGACGCACCGGATCCGATTGAGAACGAACACAAGAGAAGAATTAAGGCAATTTATAAAAAAAGCAATGGGGCAGGCATTCAATTAAATCTGCTTCCAGTCCTTCTTATGACCTAATGTGCACAGGCAGGGCCGCGGGAGTGGAAAACAACAGAAATAGGAGCAAGGTGTTCCATTTCTTCTTGGTTATTTTTTCAGCGTATTTATGGGACTTCAGGCACCGAACCGGTCCAAATATTAAAATCCAGCGTTGTGATTTGTTAGGAGGCATTGTGAAGAGAAAACAGAGCAGCTTGAGTAATCATCACTCCACTTAATTTGTATTTATTACATGTCTTATGTTAAATAATTTCATAGAGAACCCGAATTTTAACAAGGAAGGCAGTGCGTTCTAACTGCCTCATCTACGTATTCAAGGTTGGTCCTCCAAACACCAGCCCTATAAATTGTTACACACGCCACACTTCAGGTGTGTTTTGTATATACCTTCCTGGTAACCTTTTCTTTCTTATTTTTATTCTTTAGGTCTGCCCAATAGACAATAATTTTGACAAGAGTCTGGCTGGACTTCCAAATTCGTCAATCCGCACTTCGTGTGTGTGTTTTATTATAAATACTGAATAAATACTCGTCGCCGATCTCCACGGTCCAAGTCATTGTGAGTGGTCTGAGCTTTCGATCTTAATCTCACTTGGAATATTGGAAAATAGCAATAAATATTGCGCGCTGACCTGTAGGGCTAGTGGAGTGCGGGTTACAATTCATTGCAGTAGTGCATATTAAGTCTCTTAGCTCCAAATAGGTCATGAAGTGCCCCCTAATAATTTGTTCTGCGACCTCCCACAAAATTCAGCCTAAAATAATCTGACATCAGTTTTCAAACTCCTGCCTGGACCTTCCTTAGTAGATTTGGGAAATAAGGGCAGCTTTCCAGTTCTCCGGCAGTTCACCATTTTCCATGGACTTTTGAAATATCATAGATTACGGCTGATGCACTGCGTCGGCCAGTTCTCAAATGGCAAGGTCTCGGATTTTCATTCATAATGAAGCCAGTAAAGGGCATTTGCAGGCAGACGCATGCCAGCTTGAGCAGCGGTCGACTCACTGGTCCTCGCCACTCAGCGAACACAAGTACAATATTTGCCGAGTCGACGGATCTAGAACTTCAGAGAGCGGAGAGACCTCTATCTGCTAATGTCTCTGATGATGGATTCGAGTGAGAATCCGAAACGTCAGGCAAATAAACTTCTTGTCCCAGTGATCGCATCTTCATCTTCAGAGCGGGAGTTGTCAACTGAATGATGAAATTTTTAATGAAGAAGTGCTCAGAAGGACTTGCGCATGTAGATCCGAAAACCAATTATATTGTTGCTGCACTGCTCAGAGGTAGCCAAGACCGCTATATCAACCTTGCGTCATTTCAGATATATACTTACAATGTTTGCTGAAGACGGCTTCCGTAAGGTCTTTGGAACAACTATGCGGCAGCAACTGGAGTTTGCCTTTAAGGCCTAAATACGCAGAAACACTAAAAGCAACAAAGTCCTCGAGAAGATGCACGGGTGTAAGACCAAACTAACCAAAGAGCAGTGCACGCTATCCTATGAAATACGCCTATCCAACCTTGTATAAAACGAATTATTTGGATTGGAAACCCTAAAAACCCTTCTTAAACAGTCATTTAAAACAGGGGCAACCGGGGCTCGGTCAGATTTCTCTTAATCAAGTCTGTGCTTAGTTCCAATGCGAACTTGTTGCGGATCCCACAGGAGAAGCGTCAAGAAACTGATGAGGACGTTGGTGTAATGGTAGACCCATGGGCCTGGAATCTATCCCCAGCAATTCTGAACAGTCGTTTCCATGCTATTACTTGTAGCGGGCAGCCATCATGACCGGTCTGGGGTCCTCGTGCAAGACATCACTGGCCCAAGGTCATTCACCTTTTTGCAGTGAACCGTTCCAGACGCGCTGACCTGAAGTTGCATGAACGACAGCTCGGTCATACCTGCGTCCGCAGGAGGCCACTTGAACGCACCTCCTTCCTGCAACCACAACCTAAGCCACTGGGGCACCACACCTCGGCAAATGCAACACATACTGACTGGACACAACTTGAGCTTGGCCCACAAGCCTACAAAAGCGGCTGTCACCACTATCTCAGGGACTTTCAGGCATGCCTGGACGCAGTCAGCAGCTGCTCTGACTTCGCCTGTGGCCACTGCCACCTGAGAGGACAAATCTGGGTTCTGAATACATTAGGACCGCATTCTGGTGCCTAATGTTCTCCCCTTTCAAGTAAGGATTTACCCTGATTATGGTAGCTCACAGACTTCCCATTCTTACCGCCTTGTTCATACACACTTTAGTATGGTCCTTTGATTATTATTCCCCGAATTATCATTCCCTACGCAACTTCTCTTTTCACTTCCAGGCTATTTCGCCTGCCTTTTCTTTAAACAAGCATCTCAGAGATTTCCGCAGGGGATTATCTTATGCTCGCCTGAGTCTTCACTTCGCAAATTCTTACGGAGAACGGCTTCAAATAATTTGGGCGACTGAATAAATGAAAACACTTGACGTTTTCCAGCCTTAATCTTCGCAATGTTTGAAGGACTCTTTTTTGATACCTCTTCTTTCAAAGTGGCTTTGGCCTTGGTAACTCGTACTCGCGCATAGTCTGTTAAAGACATTATTTGAAGGGATTAAAAGTAAATAGAATTTTCAACACTTAGTATTGACTCACAGTTTAGCTTAACATTACTAGAAAATTCCATAATTTAAATCATTTTATTGTGATTGCTCGTCTTAACTTTTGCGTAAATCAGCAAACAAAATTTTAATAGCCGTTCATGAAAACTTCAAAAAACACTAAACAGGGAAACACATACTCTTTTGATGGGGCAAATATCCATTACCTGACATTAAAAATAAGGATATTTGACCCACGGAAGTATTTTGAAACGCTCCGGTCTACTCTGTACAGATCCACGTGGATCTATAGATCCACTAGTATACTAGACTTATACATTTTAAAAATATAGCATAAACTTACTCCTATTTGAAATTATTTACTCCATTTGGATATCTGTTTAAGACGCCATCCGTAATATTAATCCTTTTAAAATTACTATATAATATAAGGAGGGAAAATATTTGACCAAAATTAATGTTTGTACTTGCAAACGCACAACTATGCGTTATTATTAAAAAATTACATGGACAAAGCACATAAATCCGCAAATATTAACCGTCGGTTTGAAACTTCTGTTCATGGGATAACCTTTTCACTTTGGATTTGAAGAATCTAAAGGATAATTTTTGCATGTTTTATGATGGACATTGGCGTCCCAGGTGAATTGCGTTCACTAGTGTAACACTAGTTCAGGACTGTGTGCTAAGTGTTTCTGAAATTTTTTTAATGATCCACATTTACTTGTTTTTCTGAATTATTTTTAAATATCGGACATGCCTACGCAGAGAATACATACTTTAGGCATTCCATTTGTTAAATTTATAAATATTATAGTCTTACATATATCGTTTTCAGAGGAATAGATGTCAGTCAACTTGAAAAATCGTATTTGCACACTAAAAGGTCATTTGACTTATATTTTACCAAACAATGGTTTTGTTATTTTGGTCAGTCTAAATACAACTGTCTGATTCTCGGCTTGTTATTCAACACATTCCGTTTTTTCCCTGTCTGTCTTACTGCCTTCAAAAACTCTATTATTTGGTATGCTTATTAATTTAGAAAGCAGTTCAAGTACGTGTTCAGGGGTTATTTCAACGCATTTGGGATTAAACCAATTCATAATCAGACTGACGGTCACAAATAATGGGAGGTCTGGAAAACAAATCTTCTCTCTGTGAGAATACTGAGTTTCACGGACTTACATTCACAAAAGGGTAGCTAGCAGCAATATAATATGCGTCTAAAAACACATTCTTAGAGATTTGTGCAGTTGTTTCCCACATGAACGTGTTGGTTTATCTCTCATGTCTGGATTGTTTTACTTTCTTTTGCCTTTCCATTATCTCACTTACTTACAAAGGTCGCAGTTGCGAATTCGCCACCAATGCTTCCTGCAAAGTTTCAAACTAAGACCTCTAGAAAAAAGAAATAAAACAGGAGGAAGAAAACAGATCTATCTTATGAAATGAAAACTCTCAAGCCGGTGGACTTAAATCAGCAGACACCTCTGATTTCCAAACAGACTCATAGAGCCAATAACAACGGTGTTCGACTACTAGTCTCCAATTTGGAATCTAACTTAGGCCTTGCTGAATGTCGCCGATTACTCCTGGCAAAGTTTCGTGGCCTTTTACCGGATGTCCAGCAACTGAAAGTCATCAGGTCATCAGACGCCGCGATCGGCACAAATAGTAGTTGTGGTGGTTCCAGCTATGCAATCGTGAAGGTGGCTTCAATGAAAGATGCTCAGTTAGCGATTTTGCAGTTCAATGGAAGCCAGATTGGTAATCGGCGGATTCGAGTTAGTCTTTTGAATAACAGTTTGCCCGACTGCTTTGGAATTTGTGGCGAAAATAATAATGGTTCCTTGGAAAAACAGAAAAAATGCATTACTAAACTACTGATGAACGCGCCAAATCACACCCTTCCGGCTAGCAGACTGCTACAACTATTTGAGAGGAAGTTCAATAGAACTATATCGCTTGGCGATTTATATCGCATGCGCGATGTTGTGGAACTACGGTCTTCGTTTACTCGGCAAAGTGAACGGCTTGTTTTCCTGACAAACAAAGTCCGCATACAGGCAACTACTGAGGTAATTCCGCTTGTCAGTATTTTTATGTAATCCTCTGCATATCTTTTTAATACAACGCTGTCTGCAAAGCCGCGTCAAGTGGGTCTCTTTTCGCAGTCTGGCAAGAATTAAACATTGCAGCATTTTGGAGTACAGCTGATTTAATAAATTAACTGTTTATTCTGGATTAGGCTTCTGAAAAAATGTCAAACTTTATCTCAAACATTGTAGCGTAAGACTTTTCCTGCCATCCGCAAGGATCATTACGACTGATCTTTTTAAGATTAGTGTAACATGAACATTTTAAACCCGATTGACTTTCTTCGGAATATTGGAGAACAAACCAAACAAAATTAGGAAACTTGTTAAGCAAATGGTGTGCAGAAATATAATGTGAAAAATGCACATTTCTGTCTTAAGCGCCTTTAATATTCTTGGTGAAAAGGAGAAATATTCCTCTTAAACTAAACAATTACCAGCGCCAATATGGCAACTAGCTGGACTTTTATGGGTAACTTGAGAATGTGATAACAAGGAAAGAAAATTTTAGAAAGGATAACGTTCAGTATAGCAGGATGACCGTTAACAGCCGTTTTATATCTGCTTTATCCAGTTAGGCCAACATATCTTCCAACCGAAGACATTATCCTCACTGTAACTACCAGCTTTAATGTAAATGGTGTAGTTTTTTTCCTTACGAGACATAATTAAAATCATGATATGTACCTCAATACTGCAATACGATACCCATCTAAATGTATACATGAATAAGTTGGGTTGTTTTAAGTACCATACACAGTCATATCCTTATTCTGGTGACATCACTTATAATTGTGATTTCTTGAACAAAAGACGAATTGATGGGTTTCATTTCAAATAAGGTAACCATTCTTATTTTCGTGACAAAAAAATGCATTTCACCGATACCATCTATTTTATAAATTAAACAGTTAACACTGGGAGGAATATCCAACCAACAAACGTTTATATTTATCGGTAAAAATATCACAATTTGTGTTTGTTTGTTAGTACTGCATAGATTTTTTTTAAAACGCCCAAACAACAAACTACAGATTAAATAAGTCCTAAACACTTACCATTATAATTGTCGTAATCGTCTGCTTCTAGATGTTCCAGATAATTTATACCTTTTACTCTCTTAATTTGGTAAACGGTTTTTTGTCAAGAGTGTTTGCGATAACCTGTCATGTCCTTAAATAAATTTAAGTTCATGCGGACTTTGATGGAAACGGATCTAATTGATGTTTTTAGCAAATTTGAATAAATAACTCTATCCTGTTGTGAAAACCCCAACCGCCTCGGTGGAATTTGAAGTCACGATAGTAAGGGTAACACTTCAGTGCAGCCAAATACAAGGCCTTATCGGGAGACGTAAGTTTAGTCACATTCACCAAAGCTGTCGGGTTTTTCGAGTTAAATGAATTATTCGAGTTCGCCAAAAACATTAAAAAATCAAATTGAGCTGTTAGCCATCTGGTGGGTTTTTAAGTGATTACCTAGGAAATCCTACTAGGGCAGTCAGCTTACACCCATCAGAATTAGTGAATTCCAAAATTTGCAAGTTGACTCGAATGTGACTCAACTCGCGGCCCCCGGTGGGGAATCTTAAATAAGGTGGCTAGAGCGCCGGCTGCACTCAAGCCTAGTCCTTGCTTCCATGGGCCCAAATTTCATCGAGGCTGCTGAGTTTTTTCCGACTGGGTTAAATGATAAGGAGTTTCTTCTAGAACCTCCCTATAACGGACTCTCTGGTTTTAATAGGTTTTTTAAAAGAAGACGTTTTGTTTTATATAGCAAAGGACGAAGTGGAACTGCTAAAATTTCTCCTTTTCCTTTATGTAAATATGACCCTCTTATTCGGTTGCATTGTTGATGAAAATAAATTTTATTTTGGAAATTTTTTTGGAAAGCCATTTGAATTTTGTTTTTCTAAGATGTTCTTCTGACTGTGCTAGCTAAATTATCAACACAGCAATACAAGGGCTCGCGTTATCTAATGTCAACTTTGTTTTTTCAGTAACATTATTCGTACAGTGTCAAAAGCGTTTTTATTTTAGACCACACTGCACTTAGTTCCGTGCATCGGTCTAAAATCGGCATCCTTAACTAAACGCAGTCTAGACAAATATATGGAATGACCCGTTTTCTTTAAACCTACATCTGTGTGCTTTGGTTAGACAGGAGACTATTCTTTAATGTTATCATACTAAGTGATTAGACTAACCACTTCCTGTTCGATATTAAATCACCAATCCCATCTGCCGAGCATGCAGTTCTGCCTTCTTCTACCACCAAAGGACGTGGAACCGCGTAGATGAAAATCGCGTAAATAAAAAGCCGAATTGTGACGTCATTTTTCGTTATTTTGTGCAAAACACAAAAACTGTCTTATGTGCCTTGAGTAGATCAAACCTGCTAACTAAGTCATTTGTTTATACTATGAACGCAGACTCCGTAGAGTTCAACAGTTATGTACTCCGGCTCCTATTTTCATCGAATCTGCTCGAATTCTTCAACAGTTCATTAATGTTTGTAAATGTCTCCTAAGGGTTTTTACCATGAGTTGCCGATTTCTTAACCGCCTTCGTCTCACTATGCCAGTTTGCAATCAGAACCTACATGATTCGCGGGAATATTTCATGCTTCCTTACGGTTCCCGTGCGCCGCGAGATTCATGAGGCGTTCACGCAGCATTTTTAATACACTATCAAAAGGAAAGTACTAACTTTGGATGATTGTAAATCCGACTCATAACGAAGTAAAATGTCAATTGGTTTTAATATAGTTGCGTGCCGAACTCCTGATCGAGCGTTTATCCAAGCACTTAGGGAACTTCAAGCGGGAAAACATTCATGCCTGATTAATGCACATTTTGTTTGCGGATTCTACATGGTAATGTCCATTAAATCAGATTTCACGGAAAGCACTCAAATAAGCTGTTTCTTACGCTTGCTTTCTTGGAAATTTCATAGCCTTTGAAGACGCTTTATTTAAAATAATTGAATATTTCGGCAATCGGAGCTTATGGTTACGAGTACTGGAGCGATGTTTGTACGATTTTGTCTGTAACGCACCATCCTAGGAGGGGTCACTGCGGTGAAAAAGGGTTCATTGTGATCCGTAACATCTGATGGAAACTAGGTCTTTGCTGAGAACATGCCGGACATTACGGATTTGGTTAAGAAAATTAATAACATAGGCTTTTTAAAAACAAACAGACAACAGAAGGCCTACAGTAGGTGGGCTAACTCATGAAATGCCGACCGAAATTCCGAAAGACGTTTTCGTTTCAAAAAGCTTTATTAAGAAGGGCTGTAAAACTAGTCAGCTTGCAGCATAATTCCATAATATGTCAGATTCCTCAAGATGCCGGCTTTCGAAAGAACTTCCTTCCGGCTGCATGCAAAAACTACATTCTGTAAAAAACGACTACTTATGTACCATGATTTTTTCTCACTGATTTTCGATGCCCCAAAATATCCAGTTATATTTCATGAAAACATAATAAAAATAGTCATTCGTTTGCTTATTTGGTACAAAATAACGTTTTCTTTTAATTTTATGCACGATAAAAGAATAAAATTTTGTTTTCAAAAACTTTTCCAATTCCCGAATAACTTTGAACCCGCTCTACCGTTTCACTTGAACTGGTGATTTCCAAACTACAAGCCGTATATTTTCCGCGTACGGGAAAACACACATTTCTCTACGGTACTAAAGGAGAACCATATACGGTTCATGAAATTTAGCAGTGGATTTGAGCCGTATTGTTAACCTTACAAGCCACATTGGTAAATGCAGAAACATGACAATTTATGAATGACCATTTCACGGTATTTAAAAGTCCCACAATTAGAAACTTTTTTAAAACCGAATTATGTCCCTCCTTCGAGCATAAAATTAAAAGAAGACGTAATTATCTACCGAATGAGCAAAAGAATGAATATTTTTATGCAGGTTTTCCATGAAATATAATTGAATTTTCAAGGTTTTCTATGATATATAAGTGCATTATTAGGGGCATCGAAAATCGATGAGAAAGTTGTGTGCTGCGTAAGTAGTCATTTTTGGCGGGGTATAGTTTTTGTGTGCAGCCAGAAGGACGGGTATTCGAAAGCCGGCGTCCTGAGGTAACTGAAATATTATAGAATTATGTTGCAGGCTGATTAGTTTTTCAACCCTACTTAATTAATCTTTTCGAGACGAAAACGCATTTCGGAATTTCGGTCGAGATTTCTTGAGTTAGCCCACCTATTCTACTTAGCCTCCAAGCAATTCCTTCCTTCAGGCGAACATTTTAGGTAAAAATGAGTGTAAAAATTGATGTAATGTGTGTAGGGAATGGCTGGTCAGATCCTTATTATTAATGCAAAGTGCATGGCTAGGAGAGGAGTGTGCGATAGATGCAGCGCAAGTCTACCTCATTATATAAAAAACTCATACGCAAGTCACCGCTGGTAGATTTACACACTTAAGCGGAGGCGGACGCCGTCTTTTTGCGACGATCGGACTGCCTTTAAAAGATTGATTTTACTGCATGCTTTCTGCGCGCTTGGGTTTATTCTGCACAAAAATTCCGAGAAATTAAAGGATGCCTATTCAACAGGGAGGGTGCTCTAATGTTGGATTTAACATGTCAGTAACCATTTTTTTAAAACTCAGACAAATTCTTTCAGGCCTCAGTTCACGATTTTCCGGGTCATCGGCATGCGCCCTACAGAAAGTAAATAGCAGAAAGCTGAGGAAGGTAGGATAGCAAGCATTGAGAATTTAAAAGGAATAGTTTGAAAGACAATTGGGCTTGCATTTGTTAGCTTTAGATAAATTCTCTTTAGGCCTGTATATTAGTATTTCCATCGCGATGGTTAATAATAAAATGCTGACAACCATAAGTTATTCTGTAGCTGGGGTTTTTTAGAGGGAGGGTGAACAAAGTGAAAAGCAAAATTATCGTCAGTGTCAGGGGGAGGGGAATGTTGGGCGCTTGGCCAGGTAATTATGCGTGAGTGGCTGGCATGGTTGTTTTGATCCATGGTATCCGTGGGGCCTGTACTAATTTCTTCTGTGCGTATAGAACTGGTTTACGCAATCTGAGTACAGCCGCCTGTGCAGTTGCCAACAGACGCTATCCAAGTGATTTTGGATAGCTGGATGGAACCTTGTGAACCGCGGTTGTTATTAATTTTGGCCTTTAAGCCAGCATTTTTCTACGTTACCAGTCAGTTGCTAACATTAATTCTGCTATTCCCTAGATGGAGTCGGACATGGGTATGCTCAAAAACAGTGTAGTTTTGCAGTAATCATCGTGATTTATTGTCGTAACTTTTCCTGAGCTAAATTAGTGAACCTTCTCTGACCCAACAGCGGTGAAACCTTTAAAAGTCAACCGCGATGGTCATTAATTTCGGCCTTAAAGCCAACATTTTTCTAAACTACCGGTCAGTTACGGACGCAATGTTTACTATTCCCTAGCTTCCCCCCGATGTGGAAAGTTCATTTTGTCCGAAGCATAGACCAGCAGATGCACAGACATCCATGCGACTTCTCAACCAGCTGCGTCTTCCACGGGTCAGCGTTAGTCTCTCGGAACTGCGCACAAACACTCTCAAGTTGCTGGAGTCCCACGACGGCAAACTGCCCCTGTCCTCCTTCCTCTGCTGCTACGAGGCCACTTTCGGTCCTCTTCAGACGGAGCGGCGTCCAAATGCGAGGCCTGTTGGAGCAGACGCCATCGGCGTGGACGCTCAACAGGCCGACACGCAGGTTTGCGGCGGAGAGAGCGGCGACAGCGGTTCAAAGAATTACGTTCTGCTGGAGCATCTGCTCACCTGCGTGCCCGGCCTCCTCATTCAGACGGCGCCGGACGGATCTAAAAGTCTCCTTCTGCAGGAAGGCCAAAAAGGTCGTCATTATGGGTGCTGTTTCTTTTGCACACTTAAAGGCTTTATGCACATCCTGTTGATGTAGGGGTCGATTATCAGTTTAGGCAGGATGAAACAATCTTCTGAATCAAACTGAAATATATGCAAGATTGCAATGGGAGGGTTCCTCTGAAGCCCCAGTCCTCAGAAGTCCTAACTTTTAGCGAAGAGTAGCGCTCACAGTATTTGCATGCTCTGCTTATATACAAACCATCCATGAAAAGTCGCCCGTCTAGGATGAATAAATTTATCTATTTTAAGTGTTCTTGTCCATGCTACTTGACAAATTTCAGTAGCACGTTTTGATGATTATAAATGTCGCCGGTCCACATACTAGTATTTACCAGAGGGTTACATGTTTTCACATGTTTTAGCCAATCTTCTTTCCAAGTTATTTTATGTATTGGGGTGTTTTTTGCGACTTTATAATCAATAGGGAGTTCGAAGGTGTCTACATACACTTCCCATAACAAAACTGAACTAAACTAATAGCATCGACAGTTGAGAAGGGCCCTTAAAAATCGAGAATTGTGAAGATTACTGTCCTACGAGTCTTCAAACTGGTCCTCGACTCCATTGTCAGCATACGCGAAGAGCAACAAGCAAACTGCTGAGTTAGGTAAATAGCCAACCAGCACACAATTCAGGCTCTGAGATTGATCTTGTCGCCCTTGGTAGCCGTCACAATGTCTGACCTAAACTTCGTCCTTCAACCGGGCACCGCAGCACTTGATAATGTCTCAATGCGTCTGTTTATCGATTCCTGACCCAGTTCCCACGCCTCGATCTCCTTGCACATCATCATGCCTCGGAGCAGTCGAGGTCCGACGCGACGGCGAAATCGAAGACCTGACTGTTTTCTGGACCGTGAGCTGTCGTAAGATATACAGGGTCTCCCGTCGTGCAGTCGTTTTTGTGTTTGCTAATCTAGTCCCCTATTTAGCCGTCTGATGACAAGGCAACCAAAGAACTTAGATTCTCGTCCCACTCTCTCTTTCGCCGCCATTTCAATTTTGGAGGAAATATAGATAAGAACGCAACGGGATTTGACATCGCACCTCTCTTCATGATTGCAATGGACATGGGAATTAGACGGGAGTCCCCGTTCCTCGGTGGCCTTTTCATCAGGCGACTAAACGGTGGGCTGGTAAAGACTGGATACACACGCAACTAAGCACTGCGTACGAAGGACATACTGAAGTTGGACGGCCAGCCAAATGTCACTGGCAGGATCGCGTGTGCCGACTGCCCCTGAATGTACACCGGTCTAACGATGCGGAAAGTTGGGACCTAGACTGGAGAGCACAGAATGACTGCTCAATGGGAGTTCATGTATCTCTTGCGACTGTTCACAACTCGGAAAGTAATCAGACCGTCGATTTTGCCGACACATTGGTCGCCAAATGTACTGGAAGCACGATAACGTGTCAGACAATCGAGCCGGGGACCTATAAACAGATGTATCGAGCTATTATCAAGTCCTGTGCAAACAGACTGAAGGACGTAGCCCCCAGGATCGACGCCGTCTGTCACAGTGTCTGGTCGGCTGTTTTCCGACTTTAAGCTTTTCAGGAATATATGACAGTAGAGCCGTGAATCAGTTCGAAACCTCGGAATACAGCAACGACTTTCTCAACTCCTCAAGTTCTCCCTACATCCCATGTTTCACAGATAACCCATTGTTGGGTTAAATATTCTTGTTTCGTGTTGAAAACAACTGCCCTGCAAGCAGACAAGCCTACCTACATTTACCAGAAGGCCTCCAGCTAGATAATTTTCGAAAATCAACAGAGTGGATGGGTCCCAACTCCGTGGGGAGTCGACACATTTTGGTGTTTTTTATAGCATCGCAGAGTTTTCAAACGTCCAATCGGTCTATTTCCTGACAGACTACTTTTATTCCTATTCGCGTATCAGTTTTACTGAAGAGTTGTCACTGCAGCATATGCTTTCCAGATATCCACAAACTACACACTTGTATTTGATATGCTTTGCTCAGAACTGATCTACGCAGCCCCAAAGCGTGTCTCTGACAGTAAAGTTTCATCTGCGAGAATCAGGGTCAGTTAACCTACCCCCTTCACCAACTTTAAAAATCGAATACCGGAGATATAAGAGCCACCTGCATGTCCGGACGGACCGCACTGAGCGATGCAATGAGATGATTTACTTTGCCTTCAGTTAGATGGCTGATTCTGATTGAAGGTCGCAGCATCAAACTCGTGGGATGGATGACGAAGAACTTACCTGAACTGCGTCAGGCATCTTTCCCGGGTGGCCGGAAATATCCCCGGAACATTGTTCTGAGCTTCCGAACTTGTGCAGAAGTCCATCGTCAGAGATAGTGGCAGCAACAGAACAAGCGACAATTATAGGGCGTGTTCGCCAATCATTAGCCGACGACACAAGAGTAGAGCTAGGGTTGGGATATTTTCTGAGAATTTTCCTTTTCTCGTGTTCTGTCGGTCGCTGTCCCTTATAGGAATGCACAGTATCACGAATGAAGGCGAAAATCCAACTTCTTGGTGTATTTTTCAGTGAAAAAACAGGGTGATCGAGCACCTGAGCATTTTGTTTATTCTTCTGAGCTTTCGAAGTCGTGTAGGAGATCATCGTCAGAGATAGTATCGGCAAACCCATTGCAGCAAACCGGGGGAAAGAGTACGTGAGGTCCGTTATCTCGGCGACCAGTTCATGTATGATGGCTATCGGAGGGCATTCATAAGTCGATGCCTACGTGGTCACTCCCAAAGGAGCCAAACATTAACACCGCCAACGATATGGCATTCTCTGCCATACATCAAGGACGTTTCAGAAGCAACCGAGCTCATCGCTGTGCAACTACGTGTTGGAATTGCACGCGGCCCCAAAGCCACCGTGCGCAGTAAGGCCATGAAAATTAAAAACCGGCTAGAGCCTGAAGAGCAATCTGGAGTAGTGTATCGGATCCCGTGTCAAATATGTCCTTGTAACTGCACAGGCCAGACTGGACGCATGCTCGGATCGCGCATACACGAAAATAAGATGGCTGTGCGACGAGGCGACGCATTATCACAATTGGCTGCCCACAACTACGAAATGAATTACGAATTTAACTTCGCAGCCACCAAAATTGTCGCCCACGCCAGAAACAAAACAGGCCGAGAATTGATTGAAGCCTGGGCCTCGGATGAGAACTCGGTCAATCGATTTATTGATTTGGCGCCGGCGCACGGAGCCCTGCGCAGTCCCCTCCAGTCTTTCGCCGCCGATCAGTGATTGGCTAGCAGGCCCTTTAACTGTCGCTTGTTCTGTTGCTGCTACTATCTCTGACGATGGACTCCTGCAGATCCGGCGCTCGATCAACGTTCTTCTTCACATATATCCTCGCTTTATTATCGAATCGAGTACGAACTACTTCTCAAATGGAAGCGAAGAGACGAGTCCCAGGAAGCAGCCGTGAACATGGAGACATGACCACTGGAACAAGAGCGTTACTCGCCTGACGTTTCAGATCCCTGCTTCATCCCATCATCAGAGACAAAAGCAGATACGGGTCTGATGATAGGTTCGAGCAGAAATCCGAAACGTCAGGCAAATAAAGCTCTTGTCCCACTGATCGTGTCTCCTTCTTCCCGACGAACTACTTCGTTGCAGACGGAGCCGGCAACCGTGAAATGCAGCCTTGACATTGACTGGCGCGATCAGTTCGCACCTCGCCAACAGACTGGCGGCCTGTCTGGCTGTGTGCGGGAAAACGGCGGTTCCTCGCTCATCGGTTAATTTGTCCAGCCGGTTTACCCACACAATGGTTTTCGAATGATAGCAACCAGAGGCCTTTTAGTTAGCGCTTTAGTTTTTCTGTCAGCGGTCCCGCACGTTGGCCCAATAATCAGGGAGTCGCACCTAACTGCCGGTACCGGTCACCTCTGGGAATTGGCACGGAAGTAAACACTTGCCAGTCACGCTGAGCGTTATTTCGGATACGCTGGCGTGCATTGAATCAACTTCATTCCAATACCTTAGCACTCGTTTTCACTATGATTTGGAGCTACGAGGTCTAAAGAGGGAGGTAATGTTCCCGGGAGGGCGAACTTTAAAAATGGCAGAGGGTGACCTGTCTCTGTTATACGTGGGGAAGTACATCGGATTCTTGTAGGTGTTATCGGGATTGCACACCCATAACGAATGCCAGCATTTTTTGTTGTCGAAAATTCCGGTCAAGCGTTTTTTGTGAACCAGGGGGTGTGGTGGCGCGCATAGATGCCAGCCTCTTCCATCTCTGGTTTTCTTGACTTGGTCATGACATCGGACCAAGGCGGGGAGGGGTGGGAGAAAGTGCGATATATGCTGCGCAAGTCTACTATTAATATAAACTAACTGACGCACAAGTCATCGTCCCTGCTCTCGCATTGCTGTCGTGCACAGGGTGGACATCGTTGGCCACGACGGTCGAACTCTGGGGTCAGAAATAACCGGACAGTCGAAAGATTCCCAGCCCAAACTAGGAAATCTGCCAATATTCAGGTCATGCATTAGTAAGTCAAATGTATATTAAAGATAAGTCATTAAGAGCACAGTCAGAGTCAATCAGAGTAAGTGCTCGAAGTGCCAATCACGTTCTTCGGCACAGTTAGAAGTTCAGTGAAGAATAGAGAGGCACACTAGTCGGTGCAAGTCTTCGTTTATTACTGTGAAGCACTCCACTAGTCTTGAGGCAAGTTCATTTATAGTCCTCGGTTTTCCAGTGTAAACCGAGTTTTTCAGCAGTTCCCATAAGAAGAAAGTACAGAAGTTTAGGAGCAGATGAAAGTGGAGGATACTCTATAGAACCACGATGCCCAATCCTCAGTACACAGAATTATGTCGACTAATTTGGCCATTGAATTTGAACGTTTTTTAGCATTTCAAATAATCGTTAAATATCGTACTGTGAAGATAGCTGATAGGAACTCCATGGGGATTGTGTTTGCTCTGTTTCTGAGGCTGAAGAAGAATATGGTTTAGGAACAAAAGCCGCAACACGAGGAACACTTATCAAGCGAAGCAGTCTGTGATATGTCCTCCTTTCACTATAAATATTCCAAAAGCTCCGCCTCATCGTGGCCCAACTAGCTTTCTAACCACCTAAAGTAGGTGGACTAATTCACGAAATGTCAACCGGAATAACGAAATGCGTTTTCTTTTCGAAAAGATTACTTAAGTAGGGTTGTAAAATTAATCGGCCTGCAACATAATTCTATAATATTTCAGCTACTTCAGGGTGCCGGCTTTCGAATGAACTTCCTTCCGGCTGCATGCAAAAACTATACTCTGTAAAAACGGATTACTATGTAGCATGCATTTTCTCATTGATTTTCGATGCCCCTAAAAGTCCAAATATACGTCATGGAAAACATGCATAAAAGTTTTCATTTTTTGCTAATTCTGTAGAAAATTACGTCTTCTTACAATTCTATACTCAAAGGCGGGATATAATTCGGTTTTAAAAAGGTTCTAATTGTGAGCCTTCTAAATACCGGGAAATGGCCATTCATAAATCGTCATGTCTCTGCATTTACCACTGTGACTTGTAAAGTTAACAATATGGATCAAATCCACTGCTAAATTTTATGAACCCTATATGGTTCCCTTTTTTATCGTAGAGGAATGTATGGTTTACAGCTTGTAGGTTGGAAACCCTGAATCCAAGTGTAACGGTGGAGCGGGTTCAAAATTATTCGAGAATTGCAAACGTTTTTGAAAACCGCATTATACCCTTCCTTCGAGTTTACGATTGGAAGAAGACGTAATTGTCTACCGAATTAGCAGAAGAATGAATACTTTTATGCATGTTTTCCATGACATATAATTGGCCTTTTTGGGGCATCGAATTTCAATGGAAAGAATGCATGCTACATAAGTAGGCATTTTTTACATAGTGTAGTTGTTGTATGCAGCCGGAAGGAAGTTACTTCGAAAGCCGGCGTCCTGAGGTAACTGGAAAAGGATAGAATTGTGTAGCAGGCCGACTAGTTTTACAGCCCTACTTAATGAATCTTTTCGAAACGAAAACGCATTTTGGAATTTCGGTTGACATTTCATGAGTTAGCCCACCTACTGTAGGCGGTCTGTTGTCTGCTCGTTTTGATAAAAACATACTTTATTAATTTTCTTAAGCAAATCCGTAATGTCCGGCATGTTCTTAGTAAAGTTCTGGTTCCCATCAAATGTCACGTGTCCCAATGCACCCTTTTCCACCGCAGTGGCCCCTCCTAGGATGGTGCGTTACAGGCAAAATCGTGCCCACCTACTGTACCAGCAGAGAACCAGATGCCAGAAGACTCTCAGTGTACACCAGGCTGCGAGGACCATGGTTTGTTGAATCATGGCATAGCATCCGCGCACAATCCTTAGAGCAACATCAAATGACTGCATGAGCACTTTCCAAACTCTGACTTTATGCTGTACTTCAGATTTAAACCAGACTGGCAGGCCCGCTGCACAACCTCGTGGCAAGTTAGAGACCCCAGCGGATACCACGGGGAACCCGAGCGCCGTGCAGGAGAACGTGCGTCAGCTGCGACGAGAAGTCGTCGAGATGATTAAACAACAACAGCCCAACTGCGAACTCCTGCTGAGCAACTTCATCTCCACCTATCACAGCCAGTTTGGCAAGCAGTGTCGCGTTGCTGACTACGGGTTCTCCCGCCTGCTGGATGTCATTGACTCACTGAACAACGTCGTGCATGTGGTCGGCAGGGGACCCCTGCGAACACTCATGCTCACGCACAGTATTCAACTGCGCAGATTCACCCACGATGTACTGCGGGTGCTGAAGAGTGAGCCCAAGAAGAGCTGTCCCGTGGCGCAGTTTGCCACTCTGTATGAACAGGTCTTTCGAAAGGTAGGTCTTCTCCCAAGCGGAATGGGTGGCGAGAGGTGGGTACTGTGGGCAGTAACCAGTTTTTAAAGTAAGCTATGCAGCCACGGAACCTGGACAGTCATAAAACCTACGACTCCGAAACGGACTCGAGCCGCAGGCCTCTCAAATTCGCGTCGTGTGTCTCAGCCACCTGAATTATCAGGAACCGTCCGTCGGCTGAAAGTACTCTGACACAAATCTAATTAGAGTTGCAAAAATTCCCATAGCAGTTATCAGAAGACGAGGAGGCGAGAATACGTAGCTTTCGATTAATTCTCGTCGAGCCAGTGCAGTTATATGGGAACAGGGTAGAAGTAAAACATGTCAGCGATAAGAGAAATCGATAAAATTTCGCCTTAAAACACTGGCGGGGTGTGGGGATGTGGGGGAGGGGGGGGTAATAGTAGTCAATGTCAGGGGCGGGGTGAGAGCGGAAAGGCGCGGAGAGTTGCAGCGTTAGTCGACCTTCGACCACTGTAGGCGCGGAGCCTGAACGTGGTTCTTCTGTGCGCATAAGGTTGGCTTTTGTAACCTAATGACGGTCGCTTCTGCTGTCGCTAACAGGCGCTGTCCCAGTGGTTTAGGGTAGCTTGATGGGACCTTATAGATCACACGAAACGTTTCAGTGATTACTGCTATGGGAATTTTCGCAACTCTAATCTATTTGAGTCGAAAAGGCATTTCATGAGATGTTTCTATACCCATCGCACCTTCGGCCGTTTGATGTTTTTGTTTTGGGGTAGAAGTAAAAACACGTCAGTGATAAGATAAATCGATTAAAGTTAACCTTAAAACACAGGCCGGGTGTTGGAATGTGGGGGAAGGGGGAGGGGTTATAGCAGTCACTATCAGGGGCGGGGTGCGAGCGGAAAGGCGCGGGAGAGTTGTAACGTTAGTCGACCTTCGACCACTGTAGGCGCGGAGCCTGTACGTGGTTCTTCTGTGCGCACAAGATTGGTTTTCGTAACCTGATGGCCGCTGCCTCTGCTGTTGCTAATAAGCGCTGTCCTAGTGGTTTAGGATAGCTCGACGGGACCTTATAGATGACACGAAACGCTTCATTGGGGTCTACATTATGTCCGGAATCGAGAATATGCGCGAGAATGGCGCTGCGTATGCTCCTAGTTTCGCCTTTTCCCAGCCATGCGGGAGGGGGGTGTTCCGTATTCTCTTGGATAAGCGCCGACTCGTGCAACCAATAAATCTAATTAGACAGCCTTTAATCAGTATGAACGTTGAATCGGTTGCTATTTGAAATCCGAGTTCAGTGTGCGTGTACGGCTCAGATACGTCTCAAAGCCACGTTAAACGGTTAATCTGCGGTGACTGCATGGAAGTCGCCGACGTCATTTTTACGAAGAGAAACAGTGACAGTGACCGCAGGAATCCTTTCGAAAGTGTTCCGTGGATGGAGGCTTTTATAGCACCGTCAGAAGGAACGAAGGTGAGGTCTTAATATGTAAGCCCTTCGAGAAAACAGAGCCCAGGTACTCTTGCAATATGGAAAGGATGTTAATATTAGTTTTATCAGCAGAGCAGATGGACGCGACAATTAACGGAATCTAAGGAAGGCAATAAGAAAACTTTTATTTCTGCCATACGTCTGCATTATTACTCAAACGAGGTGTCGGAACAGACCGCGCAGGCGAATAAGGACGTATAAACGGGTGGTAAACAGATAATCCAAAGTTGTCGGTTAAAGGAGGCCGGATTTGGTAAGGCGATGTGCTGTAAGAAAACTTAGCCTTAACCCTAACCCTAACCCTGGCGCTAACCCTTCTCTTACTCCTAATCTTATCCTAACCTTAACCCTTAATCTGGTCATTTTCTTGAGTTTGGCCGGAGACGGAGTCCTGATATGACATGTCCACCTAAACCAAATAAGTAGGTATGTACAGTAGGTGTGCCAACTCGCGAAATGTTAACCGAGATTCTGAAATGCGTTTTCGTTTCGAAAAGATTACGTAGCCAGGGTTTTAAAACTACCTATCTTGCAGCATAATTCTATAATAATTCAGTTACCTCGGGATGCTGGCTTTTGAATGAACATCTTTACAGCCACATGCAAAAACTATGCCCTGTAAAAAGTGGCTACATAAGTGGCATGAATTTTCCTCATTGATTTTCGATGTCCTTAAAAATTTAATTATGTTTCGGGAAAAAAGTGCATAAGATATCCCTTCTTTTACTCATTCGGTAGAAAATTACGTCTTTTTCAAATATTATGCTTGAAGGAAGAGTATGATTCGATTTTTAAAAAAGTTTCCAATTGACAGATTTCTTACTACTGTGAAATTCCCGCTCATAAAGCATCGTGTCTCTTCACTTACTAAGGTTGCTTGCAAAGTTTACAATATGGCTCAAATCCACTGTTAAATTTAATGAACCCTATACAGTCCCCTCTTAATACCATAGAGAAATTTATGATTTTCCGTACGCAGAAAATATATGGCTTATAGTTTGCATACCACGAAAGCAAGCGCAACGGTAGGTCGGATTCAAAATTTCTCGGGAATAAAAAAGTTCTTTGGAAACCGAATCACACCCTTTCTTCGAGTAAAAAATTCGAAGAATACGTAATTTTCTACCGAATGAGTGAAAGAATGAATATTTTTATGCGTGTTTTCCACGAAATATAATTGAATTTTTAAGGGAATCGAAAATAAAGGAGAAAAATTCGTGCCACATATGTATTTGTTTTTTAGGGAGTGTGGTTTTTGCGTGCGGCCAGAATGGTGTTCATTCAAAAAAAGCATCCCAAAGCATGTCGTGGACATTGATGGACTCCCTTACCACTAGAACGGTAAACAGTACTCAGTTGGTTCCTATAGGAAGCATTCATGTGATAAAGGGATACCACCTTCCGATGTTGCCTCTTTTTGCCTTGTAACTCAGCAGCATCTACCGCTCCGACAAAGACAACGGAGACTGGAGTGCCCATTTCTTGCTTATTGACGATTGCCAATCAACCATACAAGATTTCGCGTTTTGTAACCTCTGAGGCTAGATCCCGCAACCTGCTGGTTAGAAGTAAATGCTCTAACCATTGAGCTACAGCCTTCTTGCCCGATCGGGTATATTAACTATGGTAGATTGTACGCACCGATCGCTTTACGGGAGCTGTTTGTCCATTTGTGCTTTACGGCTCGATAAAGAGCTTCATTGTCTGTCGAAAGGCGATTTGTTATATACGGTAGATGGGCTAACTCATGAAATGTTAACAAACATTTCGAAATGCGTTTCCCTTTCGAAAGATAAATTAAGTAGACTTGTAAAACCAATCATCAATGCTATAATAATCCAGTTACCTCAGGATGCCGGGCTTCAGACAAACTTCTTTCCAGCTGCATCCAAAAACCATATTCCGTAAAAAAATGACCACTTAAGAAGCATTCATTTTTTCATTGATTTTCGATGCCCTTAAAGATTCAATTATATTTCATGAAAAGCATGCATAAAAATATTCCTTCTTTTGCTCATTCAGTAGAAAATTACGTCTCCTTTCAATTTTACATTGAAAGGAAGAATACAATTTGGTTTTAAAAAAGTTTCTAATTGGGAGATTTTTTCATACCGCGAAATGGCCGTTCATAAAACGTCATGTTTCTGTATTTACCAATGTGGCTTGTAAAATTAACAATGGGGCTCAATTCCGCCGCTTAATTTTATGAACGCCATATGGTCTCCTCTTAATACCGTAGAGAAATGTATGGTTTTCCAAACGCGGAAATTATACAACTTGCAGTTTGGGAACCCTGAACGCAAGTGTAACGGCAGTTCGGATTCAAAATTATTCGGGAAGTGGAAAAGTTTTATAAAACCAAATTATACCCTTCCTTCGAGTAAAAAAATTGGAAGAAGACATAATTTGCTACCGAATGAGCAGGAAAATGGATATTTTTATGCATGTTTTCTATGTAATATAATTGAATCTTTGGAGGAATCGAAACTCAATGAGAAAAATGCATGCTACATAAGTAGCCATTTTTTACGGAGTGTGGTTTTTAGACGCAGCCGGAAAGAAGATTCTTCGAAAACCGACATCCTGAGATAACTGAATTATTATAGAATTATGCTGCAGGATGATTAGTTCTACAATCATACTTCATCAATCTTTTCGAAACGAAAACGCATTTCAGAATTTCTGTTGAGGTTTAATGAGTTAGCCCGCTTACTGCAAGAGGTAAGCGCCATCTACCATAGTTAATATATCCGATCGTATTCAGAAGAACAGCGATCCCATGGCTCAGCGGTTAGCGCTTTGGACTTTAATCCCATAGATTGGATGTGACTGGCTGGTGGCTGCTAATAGGCCACAAATGGCCACTCTAGTCTCCCTTCGTCGGTACTTTCATTCCGCCCATACTACCAGCCACTGTAGGGCTACCCGCAGGACACTAGATCGAGCCCCAAGGCACAGTGGAACGAGTAGTTCACGTACCGCTATCGGCGTGTCAATAAATACAAGAGAACCTAGAAGGATCTTTCGGCATCGGCTAAGCATGCCTTCCATTTGCGCCAAATACGAGTTTGCGGCGGGTAAAATTCTCATGGGGAAAGGCGGTCTGGTTTTCAAACTATACGAAAAACATTTACAATGCACTGCCCCCTTAAGAAGAATCGAAGTACATAAACGTTCGCAGAAGATGCCGTACCAAGGGGAACTTTCAAAGCGTCCATAGAGTCTAATTGTCTTTTGAAACCATGCTTCAAATAGAGGTAAA
The DNA here is from genome assembly GCA_902702965.1 of Spirometra erinaceieuropaei. Taxonomy (NCBI): domain Eukaryota; kingdom Metazoa; phylum Platyhelminthes; class Cestoda; order Diphyllobothriidea; family Diphyllobothriidae; genus Spirometra; species Spirometra erinaceieuropaei. Next base: position 608,559 of record CACRXP010000229.1, read on the forward strand.
TCATATATGAGCAGAAGGTACAAGCCCCAACCTCTTCGCAAAAAGAAGTGAAGTCGATCCCAGAAAAATTCGCATTTGTTCTATCCTTTGTACTCGTGAAGAGATCCATCATCTGTGTGCAGCACCTCACTGCATGCCGACCTCCGCTCATACCCTCATCTGACAGACAAAGATACAGAGAGAAAGCGCGCACAGACATGGTAGGCGGGTGGCAGGTCGATATGCCGATTTCCGAAACCTGTCTGAAGTGCAGACCTCACGCAGCTTTCGACAGATCTCATTGAAACAGGGAGAATAAATAGTGAAGTCGACTCCCTCATTGCTTTTGGGCGACCTTTACAATTAACTGTCATGTAAAACAATCGCGTTATTTCTTAGACCGTTTCCCTCGAACCGACCGTTTCCTTGCTGAACTCTGAACTTTTAAGTCTCGTAAATGATGATTTTTGATTGCTTTATTTCCAATATCCTCTCAGGAGTTCATCGCCTCCAATTATGGCGTCTGCGATTTGAATGACCTTCTGAATGACATGCCGGAGAATGTCATAACAGTGGACAGAACGAACAGTCAGGAGCCAACCATCGTCATTCCCCGACGCATCCAAACGGCTGAGCAACGCTTTCGGACGATCCTATTCGGCATCGAAGTGGTGGAGATGTTGCGTAGGCTGCAGCGCTTCCAAATCCAATTCAACAAATTCATTCCGGCCTATCACCACGCCTTCTACCGCCAATGTCGAGTTTCAGAGTACGGTTTCGTGAAGCTAATCGAGCTGCTTGAGGCCCTGCCGCATGTGGTTCAGGTGAGTTTCCCACGCCTTTGTTCTCCGGCGGTATCCACAAATAAAACTTAGATTTACAGACAAGGTCTGACGGTATTGTTGCCAATTAGTCAGGACGTGTCTTTGATTCTCACACGTTTATTTCATCATAAATCTTGACGGAACTTACAGTAGGTGGGCTAACTCATGAAATGTCAACCGAAGTTCCGAAATGCGTTTCCGTTTCGAAAAGATTAATAAAAGAGAGTTGTAAAACTAGTCAGTCTGCAACATAATTCTATAAGATTTCAGTTATCTCAGAATGCCGACTTTCGAATAAACTTCCTTCCGGCTGCATGCAAAAACTGCACTCTGTAAAAAACGACCACTTAATTAGCATGCATTTTTCTCATTAATTTTCGATGCTCTTAAACATTCAATTATATTTCATGGAAAGCATGTATAAAAATATTCATTCTTTTGCTCATTCGATAGGAAATTACGTCTTCTTCCAATTTTATACTCGAAAAAATGTACAATTCGGCTTTAAAAAATTTTATAATTGTGAGATTTTTTAATACATTGAACTGCCCGTTCATAAAACGTCCTCTCTCTGCATTTACCAATGTGGCTTGTAAAGTCAACACTATGGCTCAACTCTACTGCTAAAGTTTATGAACCCCATATAGTTTCCTCTTAATACCGTACAGTAATGTGAGGCTTTCCGTACGCGGAAAATATGCGGCTTGTAGTTTGCAAACCCTGAATGCAATTGTAATGTCAGGTCGGGATTCAAAATTACTCGGGAATTGGAAAAGGTTTTGAAAACCGAATTATGACCTTCCTTCGAGTATAAGATCAGAACAAGGCGTAATTTTCTACTGAATGAGCAAAAGAATGAATATTTTCATGCGTGTTTTCCTTGAAATATAATTGGACATTTAGTTACATCGAAAATCAATGAAAGAATGCATGCTACTTAAGTGGTCATTTTTTACAGAGTGCAGTTTTTGCATGTAGACGGAAGAAAGTTCATTCGAAAGACGGCATCCTGAGGTAACTGAAATATTATATAATAATGTTGCAGGCTGACTAGTTTTACAACCCTACTTAATTAATCTTTTCGAGACGAAAACGCGTTTCGGAATTTCGGTTGACATTTCATGAGTTAGCCGACCTACTGTACGGACAATGCCACCGACCTGGTACACTTGGCATCATTCCGCTCATAGGGCGTTTAACAGATAAATCCGACAGCATACATCGATCTGGCTTTCGAATGCTCAACTGCAGCTCTGACAGGTCTTGCTTTACTACCTGTACCGGGTGGGTCAGGCGGCAAAAAATATTAGTTGGCGCAGCCTCTACGAAGACCTGCAACAAACCAACATTCATAGGAATTCACGAGGACAGACCTCGGCTGCGAAATATGCATCTCAGAAGGAGAATATCCTTCCTTACTAAAGTAGAAAAGGGACAGGAGAAAGATGTGAACAGCTGTAGCGCCTCAGGCGCGTATAACACTGCTAGTGTGTGTTCGATATTGCGATTGGGTCAAATCCGTAGTTTATCCGTCGAATCGGGCGAAGCCATACGTGAAGGTAGAATTACAATGAAGGGAACTTGCGCAGCATCATCCTCACAACTTGAGGCACAACTTGAGGCACAGCTGCTTATCATGGGTACTTTCGTCAAGACGAAACTTCAAATGGTCCCCACAACTTGAGGCACAGCTGCTTATCATGGGTACTTTCGCCAAAACAAAACTTCAAATGGCCCTTGAGAGTGCATATCATATTATCCGTTTCCTTCCACCTTATCTGAGGA
>CACRXP010000229.1:612405-632216 GCA_902702965.1 Spirometra erinaceieuropaei
GCATTTTACGGGGTTGAAAGACAGTTTACTGGCTTTATGGTGCTTTGGGAATCGACTCTTCGCTTCCGTCAACATTCTTTCGTCCACACGCAATGACATATGGTCAAGCAGGCTTTCATTGCGGATTATTTATATAACGTGGAGCAAGAGAATTTTGGGTGGTCACCCATGAATTTTCGGTCCCTCAGTGGGGTTTTTTGGAAGTATTCAATGGTTGCATCGTTGAAGTCCTGAGACTTAGCCCTATTTTCATATCTTCTGTAAGAAATAGGAAAGTGCGTAGACATTATTTATGAAAAGGGAACTTCGTTTTAGCAAATGTGGCTACTGACTGAATCTAAGTAGCTGGTTTGTCTTCGTGGTCCACTTTATCCGCGAATCTTATTTTTACTCACCCTAAGGGCAGGCTAGTATCGAGTCCACGTCGCTGGAGGAAAGAGGGCTACCGGGTGTGGGAACATATACCACCGGATACCCTCACCTGGTTTAGCCCGCCGGTTGAGGAGTGTGGCCGCTAGGCGGAGCTTAGCTTCGGGGAGCCCCAGGTGAGAGGTGGGTGCCAGTTACTGGATGCTGGGTGTAGTCAACACCTACAAGCAAGTGTAACGACCTACTAGGACCGTCACTAGGACCCAAAAAGGACACCCCTTCACCCCTGTACAACTAAACATACTTTATGTCCATGTCGATGAGCCAATAGTTGTAATTTGGGGGGTTGCCGACTGATGCGGACAACTTGGTCCTACTCAGTACGAACTGGTTCGATGTCACGAATCCACCTTAACATGGCTCTCATGGCACATTTAATTCTTGAAGTCTAGAGGCCACCCTATTTGGAGTATGGCTCGTGTGGAAAAGGGCGCGATTTTGAATTACGTGAGCCTAGTAGTCATCTGGTGGATTCTAGGTGAATTACTTAGGAAATCCTGCTTGGGAATTCAACTTGCCGTATCAGATTTGGTGGATTCCAGACGTTGCAGTAGGTTAGGCGGGTAACTTGACCCAAATGTGACTAAACTCGCGTCTTCGTCCGGCGGGGCCTCGTAGCCCAGATGATTAGAGCGTTGGCTGTACTAAAGCCTTCCCCTTACTGTGTGGGTTCGAATCCCACCGAGGCGCCGAGTTTTTCACAGTTGGGTCAATATGGACGCCTAATATGCCAGAACTGGCTGTTGCGATCACCACTGTCCTTTTGATATATATCCCTTGCTGTTATGCGGGTGCCTGTGGGAGACGGGACGAGCATCTTCCGTAGGCCGATCGACATTAAAATTTTCACATAAGTGGCAGCGATCACTAATTTGTCTTAGTAGCCGGATGGAGCACACACAACCACTCGTTCATTGGTTAACTATGGAGTTACCAGGGGTACTGTGACAAGCTGTCAGTCCAGTGTTTCTCGGCTTCCGATGAGCTGTTGCTTCATAACTGGCTAATTGACACTCTTCCCTCTCTAAGGTTTTCTCCTCTAGTTGTGAGTTAATTTCGTGGACCTCTTTATATGCCTTTTCCTCGCCCCTCTTCTGCTCCCCGTAGGTGGTCGAAGAAGCCGGTGAGAAGTGCATAACTTTGACCAACAAGTTTCGTCTGGCCATTGTCAGAGAAATGATAATGTCTCTGCTGGAGAAACAGCCCTCCAATCGCCTACCCCTTGAGGAGCTCGAAACTACCCTGCTGGCCAATCACCGACCCACTCTCATCCCCGCAGATCTTGGATTCTCATCCCTGCGCGACCTCCTGCTCTCCTTCCCTTTTGTCCAAATTCTGCGTCTTCCGACAGCGACCGCCAGCCCCAACGCTAGCGAGGAGTTGCGGGAATGGGGGGAGGAGGAGGACGCGATGGACGAGGAGGGACTGGCGGAGGGGTCAGGAGACCATTCCGATCAGACCGTCATTGGAGAGTATGCTCGCAAAGGTGAGGAGGCCGCGACGCATGAGCAGCCGAAAGCAGAAAAGGAGGCCTGCGCCGATGCAGAGCGTTGCCACATTTCAGGCCAGACCGAACCGCCATCCACCGGCGGCGGCTGTGAAAAGCCGCGCGACATTCTCTGTCTTACCGATCGCAGCCACATTAAGCAGCTCGCCTACCGTTGTCTACAACTGCTCTTTGGCTCTCCCTTCTGTTCCCTGCAAGAGGCCGAATTCAAACGGCGCTTCGTACAGTCCTTCAATGAGGAGGTCGACTTTGACTGCATTAAAAGCGAGATGAGCGACTTCATTCAGGTGCTGCTGCCTTGCTCCGTTCCGGTTTTATTCTCTGCTATCTTCCTTTTCCGGTTACTGGATCAGAGAGCGAAACTCAGTGTTTTCCCGTTTTTACATCCCCCTTTGCTCCCAGGTTACAGACTGCGATCCAATCCAGGCTCCTGATGGTGTACTCGATCAGAGCGTCGGGGAAGTGACGCAAGGAGCGGTGTCGCAATCTACTGACGAGATGAGCAGCGGCGGCAGTGGCAGGACCGGGACGCCAGTGCCCGTCATCGGCGCAACCGAAAATGTCTCCACTGCTAGCTCCACACAGGTCATCGCTCTGACACCCATCATTGTCTTCGCGCGTCAGCTACGCACTCTGCTCCTACGGACACGCGGTCGTATGATGTTGGCCCTGTTAGAGACCATCTACCACAACACATTTGGTCTTCCGCTACGGCCGGAGGCCTACGGCTACCCCTCGATCTCCACTCTGGTCGGAGCAGTCAGCTTCATCGCGGTGATTCGAGGCAGAGGAGCAAGGGCCACGCTCTTCCTAGCGCAAGATTATCTCGGTCAGATACGCTGGCGCCGCCTCCCTTTCATGCAACTCTTTTTTACACTTTTTTCCTGAACGGGGTATGTGGGAAGAATGGAATTAAGTGTCTGGGTGGGCATAGGCCTCACTACCTTCCTGCCTCACGGCGCGCGTTTATCTTGCAGCTCAGAGTCCGTGCGAGCATATAATGGGCATGTTTTGAAACGCTTTGAAAACAGACTCTCACGCTGTGTCGAACATTGCGCCCAAACCCCTCACCGGTTGACTAACAGGCTCGAACAGTCGTCTGGGGCATGGGAGAGGGGAGGTAGATGAGGCCATTATTGGGACTTCACTCCTACAGCATATAAACGCCCTCCTCACTACCATAAACCTGACGTGCTTGAATGCATCACAACGCGCCAAGAGTAGTGGCTTGGACGGCTGCCAACTGTTGCGGGTCAGGTCGTGCGTTACACTCACGAACGAATTGTTTAACCGTCTCAACCATTTCACCGCGCCCACCTCCGGTCGTCTTGACAGTCCGACGACTGGAACAGGGTGGGTGAGGGAGGGGAGTGTGTGGGAGGTGCTGCGCAAGTCCGCCTTACCATAAATTAATTCCTGCAACAGTCGCCGGTATTGCGCCCAATATCGTAGGACGGTCCAACCGCCAGTAAGACGACGGCAACCCGACAGTAATTACATGGCTTGCGGACGGCAAGTTTAGACCAAAAAACAAATCACCGATTTGTCATGCGATGGACCGACAAGCCATCATCGCATCAATTACGACCCCAGTGGTGATTGGGAGAGCTGTTAATTACAGCACGCAGATGGTCCCACGTCAGCCACGTGCTATAAATGCAGCACTCCTTGTGCCACCAGTACCCTTATCTGCGACTGCCTCAGACGATTAGTTTGAGTGAGAATCCGAAACGTCAGACCAACAAATTGCTTGTTTCAGTGATCGCATCTGCGTCTTCTGAACTGCTTCCTGTAACACGCCTGTTCGCTTCTATCAGTTAAGGTTAGTGTTGAGTCTATGGCTATGAGGATTTGGGCTAAGGTTTGGACGCGGAATTAGAAACTCCTGTAATTTAGCGCGAGGTTACCTGTAGTACTGGTAGGTTCGTATTATCGCGCCCTATCAAAGATCTCCCTACGATCTACTGACTTTTCTCTAAAACTGAAGGAAAAGTAAACTATAGGCGAATTGGCATAAACGACGAAAACAAGGGAGACCAGAATAACCATTTCTGGTATAGTAAACTCAATCAGCCAGCCATATCCAGCCCCGAGGTGTAAAACAAATGGGGCTCGATCCCGCAACTGGTTGGCCAGAAGTGCAGCGCCCTAACCACTGAGCCACGGGGTCGTTGTCCTGTCGGTTATGATCGGGAACAAACGATGGTAGAAGGGCGCTTACCAGATGTTCCACACTGGCTCGAACTTGCGTCCTGTTAGTTAGAAGTCCAACGTCCTAGCCATTCAGCCATAGGCTTCTCGTCCTGTCGGTTGCGACCGCGTAGAAGGGCGCGTATGGATCCCTTTACGAACCTCGCTCGTCCCGTTGTGCCCTGGGACTCACAGCGGTTAGGGCGTTGAATTTCTAACAGATAGATCGCGAGTTCGAGCCTCGGGGTTGGGTAGCTGACGACGGCTAATGAGCCAGAAATGGCCATTATAGTCTCCCTTGTCTTTTTCGTTAATGCTATTCTGCCTAAATCACGCGCCGATGTACGGCTGCTGGCAGGGTTCGAGAGAGAGCCCCAGGGCAAACTAGAACGAGCGAGTTCCGTAAAGCAATCGATGGGTGTCGCTCCACCACTGAAAAGGAAACTAACAGTAACAATGGCGCTAATTATTCTCGTCCACAAAAGGAAATGAATGATCGGAGGCGGGACAACGGCAAAATGACCGGGGAAACTGGGGCGCAGTAGCCTATCTACGCGTGCCAAACAAGACCTGGCCCTTTGCGCGATTCATCAAGTTTTAACGGAACAGAGGGCAGCTCGGATCTCACGTTCTTGAGAGTGCCATAATGACCACATTAAGAGGGAGCCATCCAGATCGACCTCCAGCCTTCGGATCAGTCACCCCACACACACACACGCGCGCGTGAAAGTTCGATCACTGATTTCGATTATGCCCACCGTATGCCCCACAGCAGTGGTGGGAGCAGTGACGGTGACTTGTGCAGGGGTTTATAGTGCCATTAGACTTGCGCTGCATTTACTACACTCTCTCCTCCTCCCCCGCCTGTGTCCGGTGTCAAGACAGAGTCAAGAAGACCGGAGACGAGGGAGGCCGCAGGTGGGTGGCTCGGACGGATACTCACCTTGGCGTTCCACCACACCCCCTGGCCCACACAACAAATGACCAGGATTTTTACCAACACCAACAAACAAACAAACACACACACACACAGTACTGGCCACGAGGACAGAAGTACCCAGTCAACTTTCAACGCATTGTGACAGTATCCCGCTCCTTCATAAGGTGGCCTCAATGATACTCTCACTTCGTAGGATCCAAGGCATGTGTATTGGCATGCCTAGGGATGGCTCCGGCCGCGCCAGCCACCTGCGCCGTCTCCAACCTCTGGTCTTACTGCCTATGTCTTGATGCCAGGTTCGTGCGGAGAGTGAGAGGAGAGAGTGCGTTAGATGCTGTGCAAGTCCACTACCACTATAAACTAATTCACACGCAGATCATCGTTCCTGCTCCCACCCGACTGCGGAGCACACGGTGGACATCGTCGGCAACGACGGTTAAACTGACATATTCCACCAAAAAAAGCCCGCTCATACTGGTATCAGCAGAGTTCTCCGATATTACTTGCTCGCTATTCAACCTCCTGCGAGTTTAATTTACCCTCCTTTACAGTGGATGCTAAAGTATCTCTTTGAAGCGTATTTGTGGAGTAGAGAGTGTTTTTTATCCGTGTGCAATTTAAAAGCAGTCGAAATGAGTTCTGGTTCGTGATTGACGACTTTCTGCAAAGAGGTACTGCTCTACAGGGGAAAGAAGACCATTAACTCACAAAATTCATTCTTTCCGTCCAGTAAAATTGGTCCCTTTCATCTATTTTCAGGTAGGCTAGCATGGCGAGTTGCCTATAAAGTTCAGTTTCGTCACGAATTGCACTGGCCTAAATCGGTGTGTGGCCTCTTACGGCCAGAATTTCTGCAGACCATCGGAAGAGATCAGGGTGTGAATTCCGTTCCCCAGGCGTCCCCAAGCGGCACCTCCTGCTTCCCTTCGTACGCAAAGACAGCCACCTACAGTCAGCATCCGCATCCTCTCGCCATGACGTCGGTCCCCTTAGAGCCAGGGAATCAAGCTCTAACCTACCCACTGAACGGCATCCTTCCTGTGGATGGCACAATGGGCGTGGAGTCGCTCCCTCACGGCATATCCGACCCTCCGCAGGTGCAGAACTACGTCAACCCTCTGTTTCTGCCGAGTACGCTCGGAGAAGTTGCTGTTAGTCAGCCGGCCTTCAATTTCGCTCCCGCCTCGCCAACAACCGCACCATACTTTTTTCCCCTGAATCAGCCAACGCCGGGGATAATGAACTTCTGCCCTCCTCCGGCAGTCCAGACGGTTCCGGCGACCAAGGACTTCCTGCCCTGCCCCACTCTCATGCCGTCCTCAAGCGGGCCGACCGCAGCCGGTTTGGTAAACTTTCCACTGGAGTTGACAACTCCGACTGTTACGAACGCCTTACCCGAGCCGGTGGGGACGGCGTCTTTCAGTGGCTTTGACACTGCCACTGCCGAGAAGATTGTGTCTGGCACCGGCGCTGCTATGTGGTCCCACTACGACCAGACAGCTGGTCTACTACCGCCTTCCATCAATCCTCAGTTGCAACCGTCACCTGCGATCTACAACTGCCTGCCACCCGTCTGGTTCAGACCCCTGCCCCTGCTTCCGGATACGAACAGGACTCCGCCCACCCTTCAACCCATGCCCTCGCCCGCCCACCAACAGACGCCGCCGGCGCTGCTGTGTGCTCTCTGTCCACCGAACATGCCGCTAGGCGAGATGCTCTCACCCGACCAGAAGCCCGTTGATCAGAGTGGAGAGAAGGCGGCGAACTCGGAGTCCTGTCCGGTTCGACTGCCCACTGCGCCGGCTGGAGGCACATGGCAGGAGGCCTTGTTGCCCTACTATGCGCCCGCTTCAGCGGCCTACTATCGTCAGCTGAGTCTGCAGAACAGTGACCTCCAGGGGGAGGGTTGTTGCCCCTCCGCAGACGTCCTCTTCCCCAGCAAACCGCTCGAATGTGGTCAGTTGGAAGCAGATGTGAGTATGGGCAACGACGCACCGCCTCCTCCTCCGAGGACGTCAGAGGCTGTTGCCAAGGCGGACTACCAAACGCCAGATATGTTCTGGCCATTGCAGACCTTCTGGCCCTATCCGCAGATACCGAACGCTATGCCTGCAGTTTTGGGGACAGCGGATGTCCACGCGGGAATCGATCTGGGCAGGATATATCCATGCACAGACCCCACTGAGGGTTCAGCTCCTGTTGCGGCGGCGGCGGCAGCTGCGACGTCGTCGCAGCAACCACTGGGCGTCAGCGGAACCCCACCTCGTAACAGATGCGAGGAGGGTGACTGGACTCTTCCAATCAGTATGACCACCGAATCTTATGACTCCAATTCCAAGGAACTTGACGACAGTGGAAGCCTGGACTAGGGCAATGGCAAGGCGACTGAAGGCTCCTTGAGGAGACTGCGCGTGAAGAGCGAGAAAGCTTACTTACTCTACCCTATGAAGGAAAATAATCCTCCCGTTATTGGAGCTGGTGGGGTTTAGTTCAGCCAATGACCGATGAAGAAGCCTCATTTCTGTCGATCATTTTCAAGTTTTCGCTACCGTCACGGTGGATAGGGGGAAGTAACGCGAGGGGTCTTTTCCTTTGACATAAACACTACTCAACGCAGTCACAAAAGACCCGTTCGAACTTCAAGCCGTTGTGTGGCCAAGTGTGGATTTATTTTCCTCATTTGAACGTTCTTTCAGTTTGGTACACTGTATTGTTTCTGCCCTCTGGACGCAAAAATCATCCCCAGAAGCACGCGGAAACGGAAGACGGTGTTGCCACCTCTTTATGAGTTGATTGTATGGAAACATGCAGAATAAATCCAGCTCCCTACTGGTAGCGCTCTGTGGTCTGTTTTAACTTCAATCCTAAGAACCCCATATATAGGGGTCTTGACAAGAGTGGAACACAGGTGGCATTGTCAGGAACAAATAACTTAGCACTCAGCAAGAAGCCAAAAATATGGAAGGGGTTAGAAAGACTGGGAATGTCATTGACAACTTCAGCCAAGCATTCTCTTAGCAAAGGCCTTAAGACATATGCAGGCACATCCTTCTTCCAATAGAAGCGAAGAGACGAGTCCCAGGAAGCAGTCTTGAAGAAGGAGACACGATCGCTGGGACAAGAGCGTATCTGCTGTTGTCTCTGATTATGGGTTCGAGCAGGAATCCGAAACGTCAGGCTAATAAAGCTCTTGTCCCAGCGATCGTGTCTCCTTCTTCAAGACATCCTTCTTCCGTTTTAAAATCAGGAGAGATTATTTCGGGCCGTTGTTGTGGAATAGCATAGCTTTTAGCTCCTTTTGCCCAGAAAGGATGAGAGGATCGCTAAGGAAAATTGTTTGCGGAAATGCCCAGCTCTAATCAGACATCAGATTGCCGACAAACCCCTGCCTTTGCCAAGCCTGTGGCAAAGCGAATACTACTAGACACGACGAACATCCTTAAAAATCGTTAAGGTGTGCCGGTTCTTTTAAGTGACTTTGCAGCAAGGCGAGGTACGAAGCAGAAGCTCAGAATAAATCCTACAGTCTTAAGACAATCGTCAGTTTTGTGTGGAAAATACTGGCCGATTTCAGAAAGAAACGTTTATTCTTGGAAAACGCAAGACACAGTGTGATCGCTGAACATCTGTGCGTCTCTGCCATCGGTGAACAAGACAATTTAGGCCCCATCGATAAAATCCACTGACCTTGATGGTAAGAAATCTTTCAATTCAGGTCCCATGTCAGTTTTATTCTTGAAAGTTCTATTGCTCAAAAAAGCGTCTAAATGCTTCAAAAGATGGTAGTCGGTGAGTGGAAGATCAGGAAAATATGAAGGATGTGGCAAAGTCGTTTATACCAAGTCATTGAGTTACCGCAATGTCTTCCTGGCAAAATGTGGGCTTCGTTGTGGTGCAGAGTTGGGTCACCTCGATGCACTAGTGCAGGCCTCATTTCTTCCAGGTGGAGATGCATTTCTTCGAACTGGTTGCAGTTAACCTCTGCTGTGATGTTCCTATTAGTCTCGAAAAAGCTGTAATAGGCGAGATCACTAACAGACCACTAGACTGTCACGATTCTTTTCTCCTGATGCAAACTTCGGTTTCGGGAAGGGTCCGGATGCTTCGTCAAAATCGCTTGCGGTTATCATAAAGGATCCACGTTTCGTCACACGTCACTTTTCGATCAAAAAAATCGATCAATGGAGTTATTGCAGAGGTAACATCGGTCACACTTCAAACCGATAAACTCTTATATTTCCGTCGAGATCGTGTGGTGCCCGTTAATCAAGCATTTTTCACATTAGCAGTTTGCATCAAACAGTCGAACATCGTTGAATTGCTGACGTCAAGGGCCTGAGCCGTTTCTCTGACACTTTGCTGTGAGTTTTCTTCAACGAGGGTATGGCCGTTCTTCAGCTTCTCCACCTCCAAGTCTTCCATTGACACTTTGGAATTTCTGAAAGCACCTTTGTACTGTGCGATCGCTTGTAAACTCACTTCCCTAAGCTCCTTTGACATAAGCGGCAATTTGGGAAGCATTATGACGGTGTTTAAAGTCGTTCAAGAGAAGAAAACACTTTTCTTCCTTTTTCGACTTCATTACAGTAGGTGGGCTAACTCATGAAACGTTAACCGAAATTCCGAAATGCGTTTTCGTTTCGAAAAGATTCATTAAGTAGGGTTGTAAAGCTATTCAGTCTGCAACATAATTCTATAATATTTCAGCTACCTCAGGATGCCGGCTTTCGAATGAACTTTCTTCCGGCTGCATGAAAAAATACACTCCGTGGATGACACCTTCGTCGTCATCGAACGGGATCAGGTGTTGACATTTCAAGAACATCTTAACGCCGTCTTCCCGGACATTCAGTTTACGATGGAGGAGGAAGAGAACAACCAGCTGGCCTTCCTGGATGTCCTCGTATGCCGCAAAGATTGTGGTGAGCTAAAAATCAAAGTGTTCAGGAAAGCGACAAATACGATGCAAGTACTGAACTTCAACAGCAACCACCCAATCAGTCACAAACGCAGTTGTGTAAGGACGCTCTATCGGCGTGTCGAAACGCACTGCAGTGAGCCGGAAGACCAGACTGCCGAAATACAATACCTCCAACGGGTATTCAAAGCCAATGACTACCCGCGCAACTTTGTCAACCGGTGCATACGCAAAAGGGACGAAAGACCTAACAGCATGGATACCAAATCTTGGCGGGCGCTTCCGTATGTCAAGAACGTTTCGGAGGCTGTCGGCCGCCTTCTCGCACCACTTGGAGTTGGAGTTGCACACAGACCGGGGCAACCATCAGGCGTCTGGTAATAAAACCGAAAGACCCACTGCCACGGCTAGAAACATCTGGAGTCGTTTATCGGATCTGGTGCAGTTGCGGACAAAGCAACTACGTCGGAGAAACCGGAAGACAGTTCCGAACGAGAATGGCCGAACACGCGGCAGCGGTGCGCAGAAATGACGCCAGCTCCCAAGTTGCGGCTCATTCGACGAGATCCGGCCACACATTCAAATTCGATGAGGCCGAAATTCTCGCAAGAGGTGACAACCACGTGAGCCGGGAGCTACTGGAATCATGGTTTACTGGCCCCCAGTCCCTCAACAAGTGCAACCATCTTCCCACTCCATACTGCGTGCTAAAACTTCGCCTAGGCGGAGTAACAAGCCATGCGGGGAGCGCAGAGGTGAACACTTTTCCCAACACCTGGGTCTGTGCGTCACATGGTCGAGCAATCATCACGCCAACATCTAACGCACGTGATGAAATTGCAGCAATTATCGACTCGAATGTCGGCCATCGAGCAGTTATCACACCAAGTGCGACGATCCCGGATGAGGGGGGGAGCCGTGAATGTTCATAGGTATGAGGTAGCATGGCTACGGCATCCTATAAATACCGCAGCCCCTTGTGCAGCAACCACCCGTTTCTGCTATTTTGGCTCTGATGATGGATTCGAGTAGGAATCCGAAACGTCAGGCTGATAAATCTCTTGTCCCGGCGATTGTGTCTCCTTCTTCAAGATGATAATATTGTTGGTTGTGGTTGTTGTGGTGGTGCTGGTGGTGGTGGTCGTGGTGGTGGTGGTGGTGGTGGTGGTGGTGGTGATGATGATGATGATGATGATGATGATGATGATGATGATGATGATGATGATGATGATGATGATGATGATGATGATGATGATGATGATGATGATGATGATGATGATGATGATGATGATGATGATGATGATGATGATGATGATGATGATGATGATGATAAGTCATGTGGTATGAATATTGCATTACGCGAGGGACCGTAGCACACAAACGACGATGAATGTCTAGGCACGTCTGATTCCGAGCTGAAGTCGACCGGCCGACTCCAGATCAACGCGTTTGGAATATAATGAAGGGGTTTGCTGGCATAAGCAGTCGTGATGAATACAAGTGAAATAGAGTCGTTTAACTTGCGAAGCAACAATTGCCAACTAGAGCGATAAAAGCATTGGTAGGCACACGCTCAGGAGACGGGCTGGTAGAATGACGGAGATGAGATTTCTCTGAGTGTTGACGAAAACAGAGGAGACTGGAGTGCCCATTTTTGTCTTGCCGACTGTGGTCGGTCAGCAATGTCCCCGCTCCAGGTCTGGATGACCCGGGATTCGAACCGAAGTTCCTGGGCCGTTGAGTACAAAGTTCAACGCTCTACCATTAAACTATAGACCAGATGCTTTATCAGTTGTGATTGAGGATGTTTGTCATTATGGGGGGATCCTCCATCGATAAGGCTATGGAAGATTTTCGTATCGCATTGACTGTCGATGGAAACTAATGAAAGGAAAAAGAGGGAATGAGGAGGTGAGTCCATAGATGAACTTGCACTTATATAGGCGTTTCGGAAACTTTCCCACTACTATCATCCGTTTGATGAACTAACTGATTCTGATGATCTTGATGTCTGTCCTCCCCATTTGCCTTCTGTCACCATCGTACCCAACCCATGAACCTGGGCCTGGCCGTCCGTTTCTGATGGATTCTGACCCCGCTGTGATCTAACACTAGCGTGACCTTCAACCCAGTCACAGCCGTCGCATTTGAAAAAGAGCCAACGTAACCGCCGACCGTCATAAAATGGACTGACCAGTTGTTACCCTAAAACAGAACCGTGTCCGCAGTCTTGAGTGCGTTGGTAAACAGGTGCTTCGTGCCGGCTCTTTCTAGCTATCCTTCGAGGACTTCGTCTGTTGGACCTGCGTGGCCAGGCTCATCTCTGGTCCTACGGTCTCTATCGGACCATTACTTTCAGTTTCTCTACCAGTTGAATGGGAGTCTCCGACGGTGGATTGTTGCATGGGGGAGGAGGAGGAGGAGGAGGGAGTTGGGCCGACACTAGTTAATCCATCCCCACGACAAATCAGCGCAATTACAGCCATAGTAACTTTGACGCGTCCCAATCTATCAGGACGCGTTAACAGTCGAGACTAGAAAGACGGGCAGAGAGTCAGACTGCGATGACTTCTTTTCGAGGTGGCCTTAATGGCACTCTCACCGATGTGACGTCCAGGCTTGTCATACAGAAGACCGGTATTTGAGGTTGGAGTACATTCGATATGGTGCACGCGCAGCCGAACTACTTAACTTTATCAGCCCCCACGCCGCCACCGGAACAAGCTACTGCACAAGCCTATCTCACTATAAACTAGTTCATGCACAGGCCACCAATGCTGCCCCAACTCACCTGATCACGTGGTGCATGTGATCTCTCATGACCATCAAACCGTAGCACCTTAAAAGCGACGTCAAATATCGACTATAATCACTTAAAACCTATATTTTGGTTATGGTGTGTTCATGACACCTTTGTCATAATCGAGACAAGCGCCTTACGAAACTTTCATGAACTGTTCAACGACACCTTTCGTGATAGTCAACTTATAATAGAAGAGGCGGGTGGTGAGGAGGGAGAGGACTTCCCTTTCCGTGGCTTTTTGTCGCACCAAACCTCATCGGCAGTTCTCTCACCACAATATATAGAGGGCTACCAAGCGCAGTAAACATTCCAAAACATTTTTTATAATGACAGCAAGGTTACTAGCTAGAAGTCTAGGCGCACTTGTTTCGCTGACCTTGTGCCGCTGTATGACGGAGTCGCGAGGGGTCCGGCTCATCAGTGTCCCACTCCCCCGCCCAGCGTTTCCCTGTGTTTTCTGATAAATGAACTCTGTTTTCCATTCCGCCCCTTTTTGTTTTCTCAAAATTCTGCGAAAAACGCGTGTGTGGGCTTTCAACTAGTGCCTGTTCTCTTATTGTAGTGAATTATTCAGTATTTGCGCTCTACTAGCTGCCTCTTGATAGAAAATGAAGATTATGTGATAATTCTCCAGCGGCTGATGAATATCAGCTCAGATATGCATAATCATTTTCGGGGCTAGCTTAAAAAAGGTTTCATTACAAAGGATCACTTCTAAATTTACGTATTTATTTTCGAGAAAACCAGGGAGGATAGCAGTACGAAGCAGCTATCTAATAGAGTATAAATGCGACTGTGTCAAAGCTTACATCGGAGAGCACGAAATCGCCCTGCAGTGGCCCATCGGGACGAGTATGAGAAATTCCATAGCTGCCCAAAAAACCGCAACGGACGAATACCCCCAAGCTTTCAAGAGTCTCCGCTTCCTTGTTCACCTTTAGGGGAATCCTATGTAAGACCCGTTGGTCATATGGTATTTTTGAATATGATCCGACCTACCATGTATCAGATTCAGGCCATTAGACTGAGCAATTAATTTCTAGTCTAAAATGCCAGCGGCTGCCGCAAACTGAAACTAAAGGCGGGTGTTCGGCGACAGAGTTTCCAATCAATCACATACGCACGACAGCTATACGACCGGGTCGTTCAGTATTTCGTATTGTTTTCCCGCTCCTCCACAATTATGGAAGATAGACCGCTTCATAAGTCCGATTGCTCAAATTAATGCACTACTTTGTTCAATTTGATCCGAAAGCAAGTATGAATATTTGAGTTGAAATCTATCACTTTCAGTGGAATAACGTGTAGTACTCCCACTATGCCCAAAGTCAATCAGGAGCATATACATCTTGACTGATAGGCCATAAAGTCAGCACGGGTACTAGCTAGAAGTCCAGAAACATATTTTACTGATTTCACGTCGCTCTATGGCGGTTTCGTGGCGTCCGGCTCGTCACCGGGACTCAAAGCGCTCTCTGTATTAGATCTCCACATGCATTTATATATATTATAATTAAGTGGCGCTCCCTTATCAAGTTACGGGATATGCTCGTCCTGTTGTGCCTTGGGGCTCAATCTCGAACCCTCGCAGGCATTCGCATAGCGACTAGTAACGTCTGCATATGGTGGCATATTCCTGATCATAACCGACAGGACAGGGAGTCCGTGGCTCATTGGTAGAGCGTTCGACTTAATGATCAAAGATCATCGGTTCAAATCCCAGATGCCTCACACTTGTTATTGAGTATGGCTGGGTGATGACGGCTAATGAGCTAGAAAAGGTCCTCCCGACCTCCCTCGTCTTTGTCAGTATTCCATCATATGCATATATACACATATATTCAAGGCAGACGGTAAGGCCCAACGAACCAATGCGGCAGAAAAAGCTAGCGCATTACTCTAAAGATAGAAATGGTCGAGTTTCCGAAAAGTCAGGTTACACACAACTTGGCCCATTAAATCGCCTTTTCTCCTTTGGCTTCTTTTGGGGATGGTTAATACACACAAAATACTTGGACCTTGAATCCTAACGTATACAAACGCGCGTCTATTCAGGAAGTAGTACGATAAGGAACATAGGAGAAACTACAAAAGGCAGATCCTAGGTTAGCAGTCTTTGCTGGAAGGGAATCTGAGACTTAAATAAGTTTAACGTCCCCTCTGACAAAGTACAGATGTCTGCATCATTTTATGCATTCAGAGGAACCAATATCGGATATTAATGCAGCCTAATGACCCGTTGTCCGTGTGCTAAAGAATGCTTTGTATTTTTTCGAATTAAAATTGCTGATTGCAGCTAGAATCAAAGACATCTTCACGACGAGTTAGAATGTAATTTACTGCGGACAATAGCAGACTAAGACTAGTTTCTTCGAAGCCGGTCGTGCATATGTCAATATCCTTCTCCATTTACAGAGGCACATTCAAACGCAATTAATTCTCAGACAAACAAACGTAAAGCGCTCGCAAATGACTCGAAACGACCCAGGCGGCCATCCATTACGTCCGGTTGGCAGGAACGGGGAAAAGTGAGAATTCGGGGACGGGAAGCAAAATTAGTATGAAACCGTCATTGGTTGGAAGATAAAATATGAATGACTGCGTTTTGGACAGAAATAAAGTAAGGGTTTACGGCCGTTGCTTAAATTTACTAGTTTCTGGGAAATGGAGCATGCCATTCCATGTATCAAGCTCAGTAAATAGGAGTTTATTGTCGGAAAATTTGTTAATACCAATAAATCTAACCGTCTATGTTTGTTTTAAATTCCATTTCGTGTTCGTTTTGACAAAGCTTGTTTTACACATCCATCAATGGACTAATTTCCTTAAGGTAGTACCTCATTAGTAAAGGACTTAAAGAATAATTACCCGATTAGTGTGTAGTCGACGTATCTGTGGAAGTAAAAGGAACAAAACGTCGCGCTCCGCAGAGGTGCATTTTTAAACTAAATGACAGTCTCTTTTATAAAAACAGATGGAAATAATTTCTTTAAACGGTATTGTTTTTTTCAAGACGTCAATAACTACTTTAACTCTATACTAAAATCTTCGTGGGTTTTGATGCCGCACTATACAGGTCACACTCTTATCGAGCCTTGTATCAACGCACTTCTACTTACCACGTACTAAAATGTTGTCAACAATTAATTGCAGCAATATTTTTTAAATTCCAGGATTAATAGTAGTCTACTAAGAGCAGAATATAGTCGGTTACATTTAAAAATAATATCCACAAGAACAGGTTGGAAAGATATGTTTAGAAATATGGAGAATTGATAGTAAAATTGTCCAGAGTTATGCACTTTTAAAGCGACACAAAGAAAATTCATTAGATTTTTTACTGATTGCCTTTCATGATTTAAACAATCGTTCTACTTACATGGTAGTCTAGGTGACACAATCGTCGTCGGCGCAGCAAACATTTTTTTCTTCATCTCTTCTTTATGGCACTTATCCGTTTTTGCAGATACTGACCCTAAGAAATGCGTTGTTGTCTATAAAAAATTATCATCAGTTCCATCTTTGCAGGTGCCTACATTCTTAGAAAAATTCTACTTAACTTCAAGCTAGTCGCGCCAAAACAAACATAATTTTCGTACTTAATATAATTAATTTTCGCCGACCCTAAATTTTGTCTTTATATACATCTTTTCGGCCAAAACTTTGGAATTTGCTATTATTTTCAATTTATATAATTGAATAGCAGACAAGTACTTGTCGTTTGACAATCAGTATTTGGGTATCCTAAGGCGTTTTACTCTGCCGGAGATTCTCTCTTTCTAGTCGTAATATTTCTTGGCACAAATTGTTCATGATACTAGTCGGAAGATGTTTTTCAGACTCGTTTGTTCCTTTCATATTTCTTTTGTATATTTAAGAACGTCTAACATCGTTTACCCGATAATGGATCATTTGTTGGCAATAATTCGTGTCTCATTCCTAAGGGGTCATTTGAACTTCTATATAAGAATCAAGTGATTCTCTTCCTTAAGGAAGATAAATGGCTTTGGTTTTATAATTTATGCTTGCTTCTTTGAAGTGGGGTGTGTTCGACTATCTTTTAAGTAAATCAACCTCTATGGACTCTCTGAAGAAGTCGTAATGTGAAGAGCTTAGAGGAAAATTTTCCTACGCTGTTATGGACGGCAATTTTCATCATAAATATGAGCAACGCAGAAAGTAATTGTGGCATGCAAATTTCGGTTAAGCGACCCGGCGAAAAAGATGCTTTGGCGAAAATACGGCAAGTAAATAAGTTCATTTATAACACAGAAGAGTGTATGATACAGCCAAAACAGTGTCCTCTGTACAACCCAACAAAAAAGAAAATATAGAAGCTAATTTTGAAAGTGGAATGTTTTGCAATGACGAGCATGTAACCGCAGCACAGCAGATAAACCGAAGAACTCTATACAGTTCACAATTGCCCCCGCAAACCCTCTTAGTGAAAAGTATAAGGTTCGACATATTTACAGAAACTAAAAATAAAAAGTCATTCAGAACGGCCGTTTCAACTTTGGGGTTATAGGCGTTGACAAGATAAAGCAAAAATTCACAGGGCGTCAATAAATTGAAGCAATGCAAATCATTTTGCAGTGTACGTAGGACATGTAATTCGGAGCTAATTATTTCCTTGACTGGGGTAGCCATCGATAATTTTTGAAAGATCCTCTCTAGAGCGGATGCTTTTAAAATTTTTCGACGATTGACAAGTTTCGTAACGATTTGGACGAGAGAGTACATATGCAAAAAGATTTCCTTCTTCTGCTTGAAAAGGGTTCTTTTAATTTGCGTAGAGTCAACGTCCCATTTATCGCGAAACAGGCTATGAAGTTCGGACAGCAAAAGGCGATCGTACAAGCTGAAAACTACAAATGGCACTTCATCTGGTGTTCCAAGTTTTTTACAGAGAGCTTTTATGTAATTACAAATATCTGCTGTACAAAATTGCCACGCACTGTCAGACGTATTTTTCTTACTCCCACAACCTGTTTCTGTGCATTTTAACCATTTCCAGAAGCATTCATTATCCATGCGAGCATATTTTATTCAGAAAACGCCGTTAGTTGTTCAACGGCAAAAATCCGCGATATATGGCAATGATAATCTTGCGATCTTATAGGCTAACACACACTGACCAGGATGCAAAAAAGTAAATTTAAATGAGAAATGTTAAACACAATCTAACATTCGCAAAAAAGGCTCGGAATTTTCTGATGATCAGGCTCCCGAATATCTTTTATGAATTGCCATTAAGATCCCAGGGAATATGAAACTAAACTAAGGCACTGGGGCGTTCAGCAGAGAACCGGAAAGAGGTGGTTTGGTGTACCTTTCCGGTAGACGGACAGAATTAAATCTGTTTAAAACCGAAAAGTCTATACGCTCAAAAAAAGCATTAAGGTTGGGAAATGAATCCATAAAAACAGACTACAACTGGCAAAACACAAAAAATAGACAATTAAAAGGACAACTTAAATGTGGTTTCAGTGTGCAACCCGCGAAGAAAGCACGAAAATTCCAAATGAGTAAGAAATGTCGGCTTGTACAAATATGGAATTCGGCTTTCAATACACGCAGAACGGCCTGCCAGAGTGTTTCCTACATCGATAGCGGCAGCTTAGGCCCAAAGATATAGTTCACATATTTGGAGACTTTTCTGACATCTTTTTAGACCAACTGCATTTGGGTACTAAGATGACTTCTTTATAGTAATCGTTTCAGGGCCTCATAGCTCCTACAGATTTCCTGCGTCCAACTTGCGCTCCGCACTTGAACCTCTTTTTGGGATGAACTAGAAGACAGTTGCAAAATAAACTGCATTCCATATCATCTGTTACTTTCCTTGTCTACTGTACATGTCTGCAGACCGTCGGCGCATCATCAACCCCATTACAGCGTAAGCGGGTAGAAGTCACTGAGTCCTTCCTTTACGCGCAGACTCCAGTTGTGTGGACGAACATAATGATCTGACCTTTAACTCTTCCAATATTTTGTGTTTATCACACGCTATAGGAAACCTCAATCATCAGCGATGCTCACGCTTAGTCCAAAGAACGTACTACAGAGACTTCGAAATTTTTTTTACCACAGAGTTGACGTAAAAGCGTATGAGAAAGTCACTATTTCTTCCCCATGTCAACAGCACCCTGAAGGTGTTTTTCCTGGCCTCGACTATTTTTAAGTACAATTATCAGGTCGACACACGATTCAGTTTGCGAAATTAGTTTGGTGTCTTGTGTGCACAAACGTATTTGCGACTCCAACTAATAGTTTCTTAAAATAGTCAGAGATATTTACTCATTCGCTGCGAGCTGCACGCACTTAACTTATTCAAAAACTCCTGGAAGGCCTTAAGTGGAGGCGTGGTTTGCAAAAAATGTTTGCGCCCTCTGTAAACATTTGGTGGCTATTAAAACGTATTTCTAATAAAGGCCGACCGCGCAATGAAACCGTTTTCGGGTGCTGGTGTGCACAGGCAAATCAGGCGAGGTCTCCCTTCCAGAGGCCAAACATAATATCAAGCGATCGAGAAAGCTTTTACGCCAGCTACCTATGCTTCCATGTAGAAGAGGTACAGACGGCTTCATATCGATTACCGATGTAATATTCTTCCACAGTCTGAAATATAGTCATACTAGGTTAATAATATATAAATAAATAAATAAATTTTTATTTAATGCCAGTTTGCAGGCATTGACAAGGGAAGCGATTAAACACAAATCCGACCAGCAGTGAAAAAAACTCCTGAGCTTAAGGGATAAAAATATAGTTGATGGTGGGTTTATGGTTTGGAGGGCTCAGGAGAAAAAACTGCCGGCGGTGGTAGAATATCGACCGTCAAGAAGGGGGGAGGTTGCACGGCATCGGAGATTACCGGATGTCAAATTCCTTTCATGAAGTTGGGGATAGTCAAAGTAGAGGCGTTGAGGAACAGCTGGTGAGACCGGCCATAGTGTTCAGAGACCACAAACGCCATCGCTACGGTACAGTCGATCAGAGTTTTCAGCACCCAAAATTTGTG
>CACRXP010000229.1:636867-657485 GCA_902702965.1 Spirometra erinaceieuropaei
ACCGCCACATGCAGGCCAGTCCTCCCTTTTTTTCTGATGCTATTTTTCTGAGGGGTTTTTTTTTCTCCTGTTAAATTACTACAATCATTTTTAAATCTTGCTTTGGAGTTTTTTTTTCACCCCTCGTTTTTTTTTCATTTTTTTTTCATTTTCATTTTGCTTAACGGACTTCTAATCTCAAAAACTATGCATTGCACTTTGTGCAGATTTTGCCTACATCGTCTAAAATTTGCATGTAAATTTATTTTTACTTGCTTTGATGGGACCCCGACGGGTCTTTAATAAAATAATTGAATTGAATTGAATTGAATTGATCTCCGCACCAGTATCCACGAGAAAATTACGACAGGAAGTCCTGTCATAAATGTGGAGTAAGCGACTGGGAGAGGATGTGCCGACCACGTTCGTCGCCCTTACTGGTCGGCAGGGGAGTTTTCCAACGCGGGTGTTTTATATTTGCACGGAGAGTGGCAGCGATGGGCGTTAGGACCATAATTGTGATGATACCAACAGAAACCATCAACTGTAGGTTTGTTTGGAGTGGGAGATCTCGGGCGGCGAGAAATTGCAGGACTACGAGGGTTATAGACGCGAGTGGCCCGGAGCTGGGAAACTTCGAGAGTGAGGGCATCCAGGCGTTTGACGACATCCTCGATTGTGGGGGCAGTTGCGCTTCGACTGGCGACGTTAACCGTAACAGGAGGCTGGTAGTACTCGAGTATACGGTCAGCAGTCTCCGCGAGCATCTGAACAGTCGACGAAGGAATGTTAGGCGCAAGGATGGCTTGCACAGAAGGAGGCAACCGTTGGAGGAAAAGTTGCTTGAACATGGTGGCATCCAGCTTTTGTCCGTCTGCCAACTGCTCCAAACGCCTAAGAAGCTGCGTAGGCTTCCTGTCACCGAGGTCCTCCTCAGAAATTAAACGCTGGAGACGTTTTTGCGTTGAGAGGGAAATGCGGGAAATGAGGGCCTCCTTTAGGGCAGTATAAGGGGCTTCTGTGGGCGGGCAATCTATGATGTCGCGGAGGTCGGTGGCGATGTCCATTGGGAGTGCTGCCACAACATAGTGACATTTGGTATCCTCTCGTGTGATCTGACGGAGGGCGAATCGTGACTCTACAGTGCGCAGCCATAACGCGATGTCACCGAGCCACACGGATGGCAGGTCAAAAGTGTGAATGCCGGCTATCGGCTGGCTGGTAGAATCGCTGGACATAATTAGCCGGGGTCGGTCAGAGGTCAGATAAATGGGGTAGAGGACTGGCGCGTTGACAGAGAGATTGAAGGGTAGCGCTCGTATTGGATGAAAGGGTGAGACAGTGTGAATAGCAAATAAGGGCTAGATGAATAATTTGATCGATAAAAATTAGAGTGGGGATTAATCCGAATGGAAATAGTTATGCACAGAGATTAAACAGAAGGAGCTATGAACGATATAGGGTCACCAGTATAAGAGATTAATCCACTAGTTGGGCACAGCGAGTAGGCTATCCAGGAAACGAAAATAGCGGTATCCCAACAGTTACAAACTAATAAATAAGAACAAAGTCGTCAGCAGGTAAAAGTGCACGTGCGTGTTCTTTGTCTTATTCAAAGTTGTGTCAAAGCGTATTGTAACTGATTAAAACAAAACATATTTAAATGTCACTACAAGGTCTATTAAACGGTGGGAAAATCGGCATATTCAGCCTAACTGCCTTGATATGAGGGCTGGGGGGCAGTTGCGAACCCGCTACGTTTTGAGTCGGGGTATTTGAGGCACTGTTAGCCGATTGTGGAGGAAAAGATTTTATACTGGTGCTGGATTTATTGGGTGTCCGAGTGGCTGAGACAACAATTGGATTTGCCTTTGACTTAGACACATGCTTAGGCTTACTATGGGTTGCTGAGGGAGTCGATAGAGGCGTGTTTATACCAGGCGTGGTGGTGTGTTTAAAGAGGTCAGCATTAAAAGTAGTCGAACTCCCTACGGAATTGACTATGCCGTGACTTGTAGATGCCGCAGGTGGTGTTGTAGAGGACAGACTGACAGTAGGTGTCATTATCTTGGTGTTGGTTTTTGCCGATTTCAGTTTATTCAGTCTTCGCTGCAGGGGTGTGAGGTCCGGCGAAACGGAGCAGCGCCATTTACGGCAGAAGTCTCTAGTTATCGCCCTACTCGACAAGATAAAATCGACTTCTATCATGGAGAAAAGGGTAACTAGTCTCGGCGCATTATGACTAAGCGAGCGAAGTCGCTTAGCTTGTGCGACACTAAAACTCAAGCCACAACTTTGTAGGAACAAATGCGCTCCCTCCATAGCAGATAAGTGGCTCGGAATGTTTCGCAGTACGAAATTATGCTTGCGTTTAATTCGTTCCTCAGTTTCCGAACTTATTACCCCAATAAGTTTAAAAGCTTGTTCAAGCACTTTTTCAGAAGTGCTGTTTATGTCTCCATAAATCAGCTGATCGATTATTTCGCCGGCTGATGGCCTGCTACGACTAGCAGAGGCGTATTTTTGGGCGACTGAAGGGTCGAGAGGTTCTACATGCACTAAAGGGATTTGTGAGTCAATCTGATCTGCAGACGGCGAAGAACATACGCTGGCGTCTGCCATGTCTTCAGTCACGATTTTAGCACCCAGAGACGGTGGGGAGGCCGCAAGCTTTCGCCGTTTAGCACGTGCTCTGCGGGGCATTACAGACAAAAAATGTTTTTCGTTACAGAAGAAGGATCAAAACGTTGCCAACGTACGGTAACGCGCACTGAGTAGCAAGTATTACTGTTTTTTAACTACGAAAACTAGAAAGCGGCAGTAGGGAAAGGATTCACTACAATGGATTTTTTACAAAATACGACTATTTTGCCAGACTGTCAAACAAACTGGAAAAAAATTTTACCTTATATAGAAAGGCGACTTTTAAAACGGACTCAAGTAAAAAACAGGCATTAATTACTTAAGAATAGCCAGATAAATACAGAGCTTCACTTATCTTTGAAATTGAGCTGCGCGCCTTGACCTTTAGTAAAGGCTAACTCGGAAACGCCTTTTCGTCACCCCTGAAGCTCTCTTCTCAGTACGGCAGGATGACCAAGACGACAATCGATGCTGTCTTTACCACTTAAAGAACTCCCATAGATATGGATAATAAGTATTTGGGAAACTATTAAGTGTTTATTTGCTCGCAAATGAAATGCGGGACCCAGATGTGGTGCCCCTGGCCAAACAGGTATTAAAAGTTGCTGGAAAGCATTGAAAAGGAGGTAATCGAAATCGTAAATTGCCTAAAGTCTTTGTTATACAAATGAAAATTTCGTGTGCTTAAACTATCTCCTCTTGAGATAGATCCCGAGATCTCATATAAACCTACCGGATTTTGGGGAATTGTGACTGTGCCTTAAACTTCAAATATTTATTCGTACTGGCCCCAACAGTTAACCTATGTGGGAACTCCCTCAAACTTCACACAATCTTGCCCTACGTGGATGTCTATACGTGCCCGTTTTCGCAGCAAGATGTCGGTGTCTGGAGTGGACTTCCCGTGTAAATTACTGTGGCCGAATTAACAGAGACATTCAAACATAAACTGGATGCATATTTGCTTAAAAATTCCGCTCAGTTAAGTGGGAAAGTTCTGTTACAATAAACCAGCACTTTGCACCTGCTTACCACCAACCCGGATGACCACTATTTCAAGGTTGACATTAATTTCGGCCCCAGAGGCGCTCGAGTTTCATCCTAACGTAATGACCCTAATCTTCTGTTATTTGAACATCTTGCTGACAACATGGCAGCAACATGTTTATTTCAACTTGAATATTATATGCATAGTTTACAATAGGGTCTTAGGAGGCAAAGTCTGTTACCCTTAAACATGCTAAACTATACTGAACTAAAAGGATTGTTGTTCGGCAAGGCTCACTATATATGAAGGAGACGGACATAGTCTTCGTGAACGTACCGTTTACTCAGTGAGAGCGTTCAAAGTGCCGCATTTACTAAATCAAGCCCGAATTATCAGGAATTGACTAAATGCAACTGCACAGAACCTCGGGTTGCTGGCAAGGGAAGGGTGTGCTGTGGCAGTATGGCGCCATTTCTGAGAGAGAATGAAGCATGTACTGTCAGCTGTTTAAATAGGTTTGTAAGACAGGCTCAAGTGCTGTTCTGTCGGTGTGGGTTTAGTTAGCCAAAGGGTGGTTTACCCTGTTTATGACGCGTTTGTGGTGATGGTTGATTCGAGTAGCCGTGACTGTTTCTATGCACGTGTGTCGGCGCAGAATTCGGTGTGTCCGGACGCGCCGGCGGAAAGGGTGAATGAACTTGCGCAGTGCCCTCGAAAATGGACAGGGATATCGTAAGGATGGCTGTTAGCGCCAGCTAAATATGGCTGCTTCAGAATACAGAATCTCAGGATTTTTCCAGATGGTGTTCCCCACTTTCGTTTAAAAAGCCCTGATTAATGTGGCGGTCGTAGTTGCCTTTTTACGGTTTTGCAAGTTCCTTCTTTAACAGCGGCATTTGAATTCAAATGGCTCTCTTATGCAAGGCAGCTTTGCCTTGAAAAAGGCGCCAGGCATCTAAATGATGACTGTTAGCAGCTAATATGCCAGCAGTTCTACGTCCTTATTCAGTATAGTTAAGTATATAGTTAAGTATATTTGAAGATCCTAGTGAGTACATATAGTACTCAACGTCAAATAAATATACTACTAAATTTTTATCGGCAACACGTACGTTCCAAATAACAGTCATTGTTTAAAGTGCGGGACAGCAACACGGACACCCTCAGTTGTGTGGGAAATGTTAAATATGAAGTAACAGTCATCTGTGTTTGCGCTAGGTGTGCGCAAAACGCTGGTTTGACATAGTAAAGCTTTTATGTCCACACAACTGGTATTTTTCGGAAAAATATATTTCCGGCCTCTTTTTCAGGAACTTATTATCTATTTTCTGCCTTTGACCCTACGCTTGGATTCCATATTCCTGTTGCAAACGAATAAATGCTTCGTATACTTTTTAAATAGTTCTTTGTCTATATCTATGAAAGTTCGTTTAACAGCAAAGAGAACACCGTTTGCCCGTTTAGTCATCCCGACACATTGAGATGAGAACTTCGGAGAGGACAAAAAGTTGACTTTAAGTCCAAATGACGATTTCGAGTTCTTGTTGTCCAGGCAGACTTAAAAGGCGCCTTCCTTCAAGAAAGTTTTTGTGTTCATATCCACCCTCTCTTCCTTTATTCGTTTCGAGTCGCAGTACGATACACTTCTCAAGGATAAACTCCAGCAGCCATTATCGTGCTATTCAAATAGGCGGTTTAGTCCTTCTTCCATGGTCCGTTCATCATTATCGCGTTGATTGCCTGTCATATTTTGATGTCACCTGCAAACATGACTCCCTTGAAGTTAAATTCATTCATGAAGTCATCTATATAACTTAAAAACAGTAATGGCGGAGCACAGAACCTGGAGATACTTCATTCACAACTGCCATTGGCATTGATTTCGCATTGCCAATGCACACAGACTGCGATTGGCCGGTCAAAAAGTCCTCTACGCAGTTTAGTAAATTCGCCTATATCCCAGTTTCTCAGACCTTGTGAAGTAACCTGTGGCGTGAACACTATCAAAGGCCTTCTTGAGATAGATTTATACAAAACCGACTCCGATGTTTCCATCTAACGAGTGGGACCACTGTTTCATTAAACATGTGTGGTTTCGTCGAAAGCCAAGAAATTTTTTTATTCGAGCGACTGCATAACAATTTTTGGTAAGATTTGGTTATGTAGCCCCACTTGATTGGCACAGTACTGTTGGGGTTGGAGTTAGGGATCAGGGTTAGGTGTTAGGCTTAGGGGTTAGGGTAACTATTCCTCAACCACCCAAAGTACAACCGTGCACTCCCAATAGCTTTTCTTTTGTATACAACTACTTGACCTCGTCGACTATGCGTTCCCCGGCCCCACCTGTAAAACCCCTATTACCACCGATCCCGTATTATAGGTGGCTGAGTTTTGTTTACTTCATGTAGGGCTACATAATCATATCTGGCCCAGATTTTTGACTACACTTTTCATAACTTTTTTTCAGTTCAGTTTATTGAGGGAAATAGGCGTAAGCCTTTGAGTACCCTATTTGCAACGTAAAAATGTGTGGTGCACAGATAGATGTTCTGGGCTGAAATAGTTCGAACACGCCCATAATGATGGGACAAAATGAGAAGGAGTTACAGGGGGTGAGCTCGACTTCTCATCTCTCTTGGCCACTTCGGAACATAAATATGTCCAGATTCTTCTTAAAACTTTGTATAGATGGTGACATCACAACATCTGCGGGGAGCTCATTCCATGGTTTGACCGCCCGAACCGAGAAGGAGAACTTCCGCACATCCAGCCGTGCCTGCTGAGTGCGCAACAAATACATGCTATTATCACCGGCTGACAATTGTTTGCACTCTTTCTGCGTTCATCCTTGTGAATGAGATATATTCTCTACCTTCCAACCAGAGGGCAGAATACCTTGATTAAAGGACGACTGAAAAATATGCGGAAGCAGGTTCGAGAGCTCGCAAACAAGTTGCTTCAGAAGTTTTGCCGGTATTTGGTCTGGACCCGGAGAGTTATAAACCTTAAGCGCATAAAATTCCTTCCTCCTATCTTGTTCTGGGAAAATGACGCCTCCCGTTATTGCGTCGTCGGCTCCTGTAGGAAATCGAATCTGGTGAAAATTCTCTTCATCGGTGAAAAAGATTCAAGAAACGACCTATATGTTCTGACATATTGTCATTTTCGAAAATGTCCTCATTGTTTCCTCCTTTTAACACGGCACTTTTCACTTTGTTATAGACTTTCTGTTAATGTCACTTAAGAGTACTTTGACTTATCCATAATTCGCGTTTCGCATACCTTCCGGAACCTATGGATATTCGTCATTATCTTACTTCGCTTGCGGTGAAACTTCTCGTAATACAAAAGCTGCTTCGTTGTTATATACCCTCTCCAAAGTTTGTCCTCCTGGTTTATCGCTCTCTTTAAATCCTGCGTCAATCTGATACCGCGATTTCTCTTAATAATAATAATAATAATAATATTTTATGTATGTATGTATGTATGTATATTGAAGGGTTACAGGCAGAGCCCTTGATGACCCTATTTATGTACAGTGCTTTCGCAGATTCATACTCAAAAATAAAATAAAATTGCAGGCATTTAAAATGTGATTGGGTCACAGTTCAATCGTAATCATAAGGTAGTGCATGGGGTCACTGTAAATTGGTGCGGAAGATTGTATATGACAGATTTTACAAAACTGGCTGAGCATAGTCATGCTGTACAAGCCGATTTCTGTCGAAAACTAGACGAGCAAGTTTTCTTTTAAACACACAAACTGTGTCAGCCGTCACCATCTCGCTTGGAAGCGAGTTCCACGGCCTGACAACCCGCTGGCTGAAAGAAAATTTTCGTCGGTCTAAACGTGTTCGCTCATTCCCGACTTTGAATGCATGGCCGCGTAGTTGGTTTGTACGGGCGAACTCAAAGAAGTCCTCTGCCCTTAATGAGCAACCCTGGCCGCGAACAATCCGGAACGTCCAGAGTAGACTGCAGTTTATTTGTCTATAAGAGAGAGGGAATAGGCCAAGCCAATTTAGCCTCTCCTGATAAGACAAATGCTTTAGACCGTCGACCATCTTTGTCGCTCTGCGTTGCACCTGTTCGAGTAAGTTGATATCCTTCCTCATCCATGGTGAAGCTGCTGGCATTCCATACTCTAGATGAGGTCTTACAAAGACACCAAAGAGTCTTTCGAAGAGTTCAGGAGGAAATATTTTAAATGCACGTCTGATCCAGTGTAGAGTACTAGTAGCCTTCTGGACCATCTTTCTGCAGTGTTCTGATGGCGATAGATTTGTGGTCGTCCATACACCCAGATCTCTGTGTCTTTCCACAGTTTCTAACCTCGTCCCGTCAATATAGTACTGGTGTTTGGGAGAGGCATTGCGGCCGGTGTTCAGGTGCAAAACCACGCATTTAGACACGTTAAACTTCAAAAGCCATCTGTTCGACCAAGCACACAGTTTGTTGATGTTCGACTGCAACTTCTCTGCGTCATCATCACACTTGACTTCACTCCATATTTTTATGTCATCCGCGAACATGAGAGCCTCGCCAGTTTACCGACACTATCAAAGAGAAATAAAGCTCTGATCCGGGCTAACAGTGAAAGAACTCATTATGATTAAATACAGAGGATGGCGCTTTTGTAGTTTGGATAATAAAAATAATTTAATTTTCTTATTGAAGACCCGATGGGATCCCATCAAAAAAAGTAAAAATAAATTTACATCGAATTTTAGACGAGGTAGGCAAAATCTGCACAAAAATCAATTCATAGTTTCTGAATTAGTAGTCCGTTGAGAAAAATGATTAGCGAGAGGTGAAAAAAACTCCACATAAACATTTTAAAATGATTGGATTATTTTACAGGGGAAAAACCTCGCTAAAAAATAATAACAGAAAAATGCTGGCAGGGCTGGCTTACATGTGGCGGTATATTAGGGATTATAATCGGACATCGTAGGGCAGAAATAAATGACAGCTTTGAGGGGTACGTATGCGGGTCAGACAGGACTGCTCAGCATGCGGTATTGTATAGGGGATTCAGAACTGATATCGTCAGGGCAGGATTGATACGCCGGATGAGACTATTCGCGTCAAAGAGGCCAGACGAGAGGAACCCAGACGCGATCGACCACAGTACGCTTCGATCTCAGCCGAGGAGTGGGGAAGGGATGGTTCAGGAGAAGAAACTTCTGCCCACGAAATGACGTCAGTTTAGAATGGGATGGATAACGCTGCTTCGGATATTTTCAGTCTCATTTTCTTCGCATGAAATTGGTACTGGACCAATCGAAGACATTGAAGAACCGTTGTTCACTGGCGGTTGAAGAAAATGTCCATGGTGAGGCAGGCCAGGGTATCTGAGACCACCAACTCCATCACTACGGTAGATTAAATCGGTGGAATCGTACTCAAAATATGTGGGAGATTTTCTGACTGCAAAAAGATGAGTGATGGTTCTCTTAAACAAAGAATAATTTCGGAGAATTTCTGCATTCTTGGGTAATTTGTTCCGAATTGCAATTGCCTTCACAGAAAAGAAACGACGATTTTTAACGGAACGTACCAGAGAAGGAAATAAAAGGACCGCATGGTGACTTTTATGTGGGGGGTTGTCGAGAGGTTTTAAAGTAGTGAGCAGGTTAAAAGTACTATTGTTCAAGAGCTCAAACAGCAAAAATAGCTCCCTTTGTAACCGACGTAACCACAACGTTCCTCGTAGGTCACTCTCATTTGACTTTTGGACTCTTTTTTCGGGCAGTTACGATCCATAACAGCCCTTATAACTCCTTTGACAGTGTTCCGACGGAGATCTGAATGCTTGGTAAGAACGCCTCGTTAGTTTAGTGCCAGTTATTCACTTCTCATGGCAGCAACACATCCTCGCAAAAAACTTTAGACACGCCTCACTCGTCTCCATTTGCTGGTTGGATAGGCAGTATTCCCGAAGCAGCATGATACGGTCACCCTTATCAAGCGGTCCTGTGGATCTAAGTTCGCTAGCATTGACTGGGCCTTTTGAAAGGAGGAAGTCCTGACAGCTTGCCCTTTGAGTCACTCTGATTCTGTCACAAATACCGCGTAAATATATAATTAACAAGCAAAAGTCAACCAGTTATCTTTTGAAGGCCTTGATGTTTTCCACCAGAACCGCGGGGTCCGGCACTCTGCTTCACTATTTCCCAACCAGGTGAAAGAATAAACTAACCTACACATCAAGGTTGGCGTTTTGCTGATATTAAGCTTTGTCATTTATGGCGGCGCAAAAAAAACCCGAACTGAGAGACAAAGTTTACTACCTTGATGATTTTAAAAATCATAATCAAGTCCACTTTGTGTAATTTGTGAAATCGAAGAAAATTTTGAGTCCTCCTGGCCGTCTCTCATCATTTAGGATGTCTAGTCCGTTGTCTAGTCTGATCGCCCTTTGTAACCATATTTCAACCAGGCGCGCCCTGTTTACTATTGGCTGACGAAATTTCCCAAATTCGCGTCAAAAGCCCTTCGGAAAAATCGACGAACGAACTCTTAGCCGCGCCCAGGACACTCATGCCTTTTTGACATTACAGCATAACGACAGAACGCCTTCCAGCTTCCATAAACAGAGGTGTCTGGATTTAAAAATCCACGGAAGGACACTTCCGCGGACACCGCAAAAACGATTTTTCAGATTTTTTTATGAAGTGTCGTCTCTTCCGAGCGCTCGATTCCCGTCTTTCTAATTGCCCAAACGGGCATCTGATTACTTCATTGTGTATACATTTGTTGTTAGTCGCGAGTGTGATCATGTTTGGCTTGATTATCTCACTGACGCCCAATTTAAATGCCTGATATTTACCTGCGACCTCCAGTCGCCAAAGGATGGTGACATTCGGGCACGCTCACCTGTCAAAAATGCGAAGAAACACTTCAGTTACAATCTCCCTTCAGTATTCGTCTTATGTAGTTCGTATGCTAAGGGTTGCCTATACGATAATTGCATATTAATTGCTTTTCATGCAGACCTGTGTCCTCGAAATGGAGTTTTCAAGGGCCTCCGTCATTTACTCCGATTATCCTGACTGATTGATTGGTTAAGGTAGACCTGTCATTGGCACAGACATCCCACGCGCTACTGAACAAAATTCTGTCCGCCGCCAAGTCATCACCTATGTGCGAATGTGTCGGTCAACCGCTGTCCTCACTGGGGAATTTCACCAGCTTTTCCTGCGTCGCGCACTACTATCCGTGGCTGAGTCCCATCTCACGTACTCGGATCGCGTGGTGATTCCATCTTTTCTTTGATCCGTTGTGCTCCGCCTATTTCATTCACTTCATCCTTGTACCTGTCGAATAAAGTTCATTGCTCGCAGTTTTTTCATTAGGTAAGGATAGGGTTAGAGGTAAAGTTAGGTTCAGTATTTTGGTTAAGTCTGGGGACAGTGAAATGGGTGATCTTCCCAGAATTTGTCGCAAAGCCACCTGTGCCATGGAGGGATCCCCATGCCTGTGCCTGGCTTTCAGTCACAAACCCTCTGTTTTACTTCTGACAGGTCTTGTCACGTGAACCTTCGTCCCTATCACGCATCTTTGTGCTGTGGAGTTTTGACCCGCCTCACAAAGTCTCCTCCGGGTTAAGGGGTATCGTAAGACTTGGTCCGGAGCTCGGCCCGAAAGCCTGGCGCTTTCTTGCTCCATGGGATCTAAACGTACCTCCGGTAAGGGTAGGGTGTAGGATATCACGTAGCTGGCAACTCCAAAATGTACACAAAAATTCAATGTGACTGTTAGCATCACTCATTATTCGCCGTTCCCATTGGTTGAAATTTCCTTACCTTCCTGACTAAGTATAAACTTACCGGCGGCGGTTTATTCGAAGTCCGTTTTTTCTTAAAATTTGCTCTTCGTGTATTTTCTGATTATCGCGTTCACTTTCTTTGCCCAAATGACGGTGTACGGTAAAAATTTCGGTATAAATTTATTTTCTGTGTCTCCTTACTCTCTGTCCTGTGTGTTGCCCACCCGTGAAACACCATTCAAAGTGTGACACGGTTCACAGGCTAGCTCAACTTAGTTGGAGTCCTACACCCTATTGTTGCAGAATCTCCTGACTCTCTCTCTCTCTCTGTTTAAGTACCCCGCAGGAGGAGGAACGACCAGTTAACTTGCCTAAAAAACTTATGTACCTGAAGAAGACAGAGGGGTCAGAAAAATTTCGTAGTGGCTTTTCTCCACTCCTTTATAGCTGCAACCGACAGCCATCATTTTACTGGCAGTCGTCCTATTCGCTTCGGACTTCTGAAGTGAAGTAAATTTACCCTAGTCCAGAGGCATTTCCAGACGGTGGCTCGATGGCCTTCAGCTCGGACACACAGATGCCCAGAAGGTCACGACCGTCCACATCTGCTTGAATGCAGTAACCGTCGGCTAAGGCGACACAGACCTCCGCTAATGCAGCACACACCACTGTATTTCTAACCAGAGGTCTCATACGGTAGATCTTTTGGATTTCAGTCATCCCCCCGTTCTTCAGCGTCATTTGATCTTGAACCGCCCATGGTCTCCAGGCTTGTATCCCGTATTTTAAGTGCGGTCGCACGAATTTTTCGAAAAACTTTGAGAGGACATCTTCGTCAAAATCCATAAATTCCCGCTCGATGACGTACAGCAATGACACTGAACTTTTTGTCACCCTAGAACAACGAACGTATGGGTTTAGGAACTTCACTGTCAGCACACCAAGTTACTTTTGGACTTCGACATCGTCAAGAAAGTTCAAGTGGCAAGACCTTTCAGAAGTAAGTCAGTTCATTAGGGCAGTAATGCTTTCGCCCTCGAGACATAGTCAATATGACCGGGGTTGAGAGAGGGTGTAGGTGGCTGGCGCGGCCGGAATAGACCCTCGGCGTGTCGTCACATTCGGCTCGGATCCCACGGACTAGGGGTGTCATAAAGGCTATAAGCAGAAGTGGTGTTGTCTCATTAATTGTTAACCGAAATTCTGAAATGTGTTTCAGATTAAAACAATTGCTTAGTCAGGATTGTAAAAATAATTACTGTACAACATAATCACAGGATATTTACTCATGTGGGGATGCTGGTTTCTGAATGAACTTCGTTCCGACTGCTCGCAAAAACTATGCCACAAAAATGCTCACTTGAGTAGTAGGATTTTTCCCCATTGATCCTGATTCCCTTGTTAATTCGAATGCATTTTATATAAAACACCCACAAACATATTCTTCCTTTCATTATTCAATGTTAAATTAAGTCTCCTTCAAGTGTGATAGTTGAAGAAAGGGTGTCTTTGGGTTTTAAGGGATCTTTTCAGTGTTATTACCGACAAAGACAAGGGAGACTGGAATGGCCATTTCTGGCTTAGTAGCCGTCGTCAGCCAGTCATACCCGACTCCGAGATGTGTAACACCTTTGGCTCAAACTCGCGACCTGTTAGCTTGAACTCCAACGCCTCTAACCACTCAGCCACGGGCTCGTTGTACTGTCAGTTTCTGCCTATATCATCCGCCGTTGTGCGGTTGCTGGTTGGGCTCGAGAGGGAGCCCATAAGGCACAACGCGATGAATGAGTTCCGTAAGGACGATTAATGAGCGCCTCTCCACCGTTGATCTTTTCAATCTCTGGATAATTTTGAACGCGACCAGCCGTTAAACTTGCATCCAGGCTTTCCAGACTACATGCTGAATATATTTTCTGTAAGGGAGATCATGCATTTAAATTTGTTATTAAAAAGAAATCATACAGGTCTCATAAGATTTTATAATGGAGGTGGACCATATAGCATACTTTATAATCAGTACTACTCGATTAGCAAATACGATGCTTTATGAGCAGATACTTCACCGTCTGATAAAATCTCATATAGTCAGGTTAAGTCAGTTTATTAAGGCAATGAGGCTTTCGCCCGTGAGCCCCCTATTTATATCGGTAAACAGAAATATAATCAACTGTTACATCAGTAAATCTGGAAATTCAAAAATTAACGGTGTGAGTCAGGCGCAAACCGTCGTCGCTAAAACAACCGTGATTATATGTACATTAGTTTCTCAGCAAATGAGCGTCTAGTCTGCACTTAAAGGATTCAACAGGTTGGGGAAGAACCACCGCACCAGGGAATCCGTTCCATACTTCAATGACCCTCCGCGAGAAGGCGTTCCGCCGGAGGTCCGTATGGTCCGAAGGGTTTGTGGCTGGAGGCCACTGGCGTCTTTGTAAGGCGCGGGATTGGAAATCCCCCGTAGTACAGCTCACACCACTGGGCACCAGCAATCTCCACCGAAGCACATATGACAGTAGCTGCTACCAGCGTCTCACTTCCTCTCTCGGTCCCAGGCATGACTTAGCTCTGTCAGCTGGAGTCCTGGTCTCCCCATCAGCCACTGCCACCTGCGGGAGCAAGCCTTGGTTCTGTACACAATAAGCCCGTCATGATGGTTTCGTTTGTCATCCCAGCTAATCTGGACTTGACCCGTTGAATGTGGCGCTACTTGAGCCGCCGCAAGCTCATCGACCAACTGCGAGACAGTGTGACAAGTACAGTAGGTGAGTTAACTCATGAAATGGCAACCAATATTACGAAATGCGTTTTCGTTTCGAAAAGATTAATTAAGTAGGGTTGTAAAACTGATCATCACTCAGCATAATTCTATAATATTTCAGCTACCTCAGGATGCCGGCTTTCGAATGAACTTCCTTTCGACTGCATGCAAAAACTACACTCTCTAAAAAATGACTACTTAAGCAGCATGCATTTTTCTCATTGATTTTCGAGGCCCCTAAAAACTCAATTATATTTCATGAAAAACATGCATGACAATATTCATTCTTTTGCTAATTCGGTTGACAATTACGTCTTCTTATAATTTTATCCTCGAAGGAGGGGTATAATTGGGTTTTCAAAAACTTGTCCGATTCCCGAATAATTTTTAACCCGCTCTACCGTTACACTTGGATTCAGGGTTTCCAAACTACAAGCCGTATATTTTCTGCGTACGGAAAACCACACATTTCTCTACGGGAATAAAGGAAGACATATAGGGTTCATAAAATTAAGCAGTGGATTCGATCCATATCGTTAACTTTACAAGCCATATTAGTAAATGCAGAGCCATGACGACTTATGAACGGCCATTTTACGGTATCTAAAAGTCTCACAATTAGAAACTTTCTTAAAACTGAATTATGTCCCTCCTTTGAGTATAAAATTAGAAAAAGACGTAATTATCTACCGACTGAGCAAAAAATGAATATTTTTATGCATGTTTTCCATGAAATATAACTGGATATTTAGGGGCAGCGAAAATCAATGAGAAAAATTCATGCTACTTAAGCAGTCATTTTTTACAAGCCGTAGTTTTTGTTTGCAGCTGGACGGAAGTTCATTCGAAAGCCGGCATCCTGAGGTAGCTGAAATATTATAGAATTATGCTGCATGATGATCAGTTTTACAACCCTACTTAATTAATCTTTTCGAAACGAAAACGCATTTCGTAATATTGGTCGACATTTCATGAGTTAGCCCACCTACTGTAT
This sequence comes from Spirometra erinaceieuropaei, assembly GCA_902702965.1. Lineage (NCBI taxonomy): Eukaryota > Metazoa > Platyhelminthes > Cestoda > Diphyllobothriidea > Diphyllobothriidae > Spirometra > Spirometra erinaceieuropaei. The sequence continues at coordinate 652,001 of CACRXP010000229.1, forward strand.
ATTTACTTGTGTTAAGTCGGTAGACAATTACGTATTCGCTGCATTTTGTACTTACTATTGGAGTGTATTTTGGTTTTAAAGGGCGTTTTTCAATTCCCAAGTTATTATGAGTGCCACAAGTCGTTACATTGGCGTTCAAAGTTTACGGTCTACAAATTGCCTATCTCCAGACCATTCAAAAGATAATGCATAGGGTTCATACAATGTGATAGTGGATTTGGACTTTGTTTTATACCTCGGAAGAAGCACTTATAAACGGAAAAATGCAATGTCATTTAAATGGACATTTCATGGTCCTAAAAAATCTCATTATCCGAAACTCTTTTAAAGCCAAATGAGTATATGGACGCATGTTTTTCAGCATTTTTTCCATAAAATATTTTCGGATTTGTGAGGGCGTAGAGGACCAATGGAAAAAATCATGCTAATTAAGTAACCATATTTCACTGAGTGTGGCTGAAAAGAAACGTATTTAAAAACCGGTCGTCGACTGGATATTTGGCGTGCCCGAATCCGTCGCGACTCACCATGAGCGTTCACATAAAAGTCTGCCAACTGGTCCGATAACTCCGCCTGCCGAAGGGTAGCGCGATCGTGTTTGTGGCAATAGTAGATAGGCTCCGAAGAAGAAAAAGAAGATGCAATCACTGGAATAAGAAGTTTATTGGTCTGACGTTTAGGATTCTCTCCGCAATCCATCAAAAAGTTTAATGTCCTCTCGTTACCAGACCCGGTGCTGAGACCTTGTTTAGGCAGGGGAATCAGTCACGTGGGAAGGGCGCGGGCGAGCAAAAATCCCGGGGACAGCGGGCCACATTTCGGAGTAATCATCACGCTAACATCCGACAAGGGTGATGAAATTGCGGCAATTAACGACTCGGACGCTGACTGACGAACCATCATCGCATCAGTTACGACCCCCAGCTGTGTTCGCGAGTGTTGTCAATTACGGTACTCATGTGGCCCCACGGCAGCTACGTTCTATTGATACTCGACTGTTTGTGCCTCCACTACCCTTGTCTGCGACTGTCTCTGATGATGGGTTCGAGTGCGAATCCGGAACGTCAGACCGCATCTTCTTCTTCTGAACTGTTTCCAGGAACTCGCTTGTTCATTTCTACCAGAAGAAGGCAGGCTGTGTAGCTTTACCAATCACTGCGCCGTACGGATCCTATAAGTATCGATAAGAAGCTCATTCAAAAGCCGGTATCCTGGTATGAATGAAAGGCCTTTGGATTACGTTGCAGGGTGCTCAATATTACAACCTCACCTGGGTTAACCGTCCTAACGGAAAGCGCATTTCGGCAACGGTATGGAGAAGGATCCCACTATACTGACGGCTGACTGTGGACCACGTCATAGGGGCTTTTGTCCCGGCATCCATTCTCAGGCCTTTGCAGACATTACACTGTCAATAACAATCACTTCCCACGACTTCAAACCGTCACTCAAACTCCTTTATTTTGTGAGACTTCTTTTTTGTTTATTTTTAATTACTGCGCTCATTTCCGTTGTCGTACGAAAGCGTACGATGAGTCTTTCAGGAGGAATCTTGACAAGTTCTCTTTTCCTGCATTTTGTCAGCTTACTGTCTAGTGCGCTGCCCCGCCCGTAAAATGTCCCTTATCGTCAATCACGTATGACACGATCCACAGTCTACCGACAAATAAAGTGGGGTCCTTCTCCATACCGTCGCCCACATTTCAAAACGACGGTTAAGACTTCACACAGTGGGTTAGGGAAAGATAAAATATTTGAGTGGCAGTAATCATATGCGAAAAAGACAGCTCACTGTAGTAAAACCACGTTCATTCTGACGAGGGAGTGTGCGGTCTCCTTGAGAACGCGGATGTGCATATTTGTGGGTGATCATTAACCTGCCTCTGTGCTGTTCGTTTTGTATAACCCTACATTTCGAAATCTCCCCGTTATTGAGGTTGCGTGTCGCCCTCTCCATCATTAGCAGACTGCAGGCAATAGGTGCGATCCGGATGAAAGTAACCACCGCGGAGAAAAATGTCCGCAGCTTTTTATCCAAAAATCGTTCCTTACTCGCTTAGTTTCAGTAGGCACTTCCTAAAATTTGTCACTGATGTACGTTTGTGAGGGAAGAAACCTAGAAAACTCGAGGAAGCCCATTGCTATTTGCATAAATACTAAAGTTTATATTTTGAAAAGCAGGGACAGAATTGGACATGATTCTCCGAAACCAGGGGGGTTTGGATGAAAGATTTTTAGGTAATATTTGACACGAAACGACTCCGACGAGATCGTTTGGGTTCGGACACGGGGGTTTTGACCTGAACTCCCCAAACCCCATCTAACGTACTGCTTAAATGGCTGTTGACACACTACTAACATGCTTTCAACAGATCGTTTTGTGTACACTAACTTTGAACCGGATGGGAATTTCACAGTGCTGATGCAGTGAATGTGTCTCTCGCTGTTATTTCGCAAATGCCGCCCCTTTTTCACATTTATGCCCCGTCATTAGTTTTATGCATTCTGCAGACTGGGGCTACATGAAAAATTGTTGTAACTTAACTACTTCTCATGCATATCTGGCCGTTAAATGGAGTTTTAAGGACTTCTTACTGATACTAGTGCTGACTGACTGATATCTGCACTACAGGGGATGGATGTAGACTGAAATCACTCGGCGCTAATGCAATGACTGATCAGGCTCCAAATTATTCGAGAATTATAAAACTTTTCTAAAACCTAATTATACTCTTTCTTCGAGTATAAAATATGAGGATGGCGTGATTCTCTGTGAAACGAGTGAAAGAAAGAACATTTTTGCTCATGTTTTTTCATAAAATATATTTAAATTTATAAGATCATCGAAAATAAATGTGACAAATGCATGCCACTTAAATAATTATTCTTTATCGACTACGGTTTCTACATGAGATTGAAAAGAAGTGCATTTAAAAGCCGACATCCTGCCGAGTCCGAAATACCGTAGGATAATGCCGCGGAATAATCAATATTACAACTCCACCTAAGTAATCCTTCCTAATCGAAACCGCATTTCAGAATTTTGGTCAAAATATAATGAGATCGATCACTCACTGTACTTCCAACTTCTTCGCTGATTTCTGCCAAATATGTCCCGGAACCGGTCGCGGAAGACGCAAACAGCGGGTCCGAATTAGGCTGATCAGTGATTCGCAGACTTACGCCTCGTTAGCCGCAGTCGGGAGTACCCAAGGTCATGCTTGAGGGCTGTTCACCGATCTCGCCTGATAGTAAGACGCAATGAAGACGTTCTATTCCGTCCAGAAGGCCAAGCAAGCAGCAATCAGAGACCTTGCCATACTCCATTCTTCATCTAGGTCCAAGCTCTAAACGATGCTCGCGAGGAACTATCTGGATTTCCCTAATTTCAAATGCCCTTTTGGAAATTGATTTAGTAATATGTTTTTAATTGTAATGTAGGCAAGCTTGTTGGGGAGCTGGAGGCCGACTTCCGCACGGATCGGGTAAATTTAGGACTTTCCTACTGTGTGCCCAACCGTAGTAAATCCTTCATAAAATGGCACTCATGTAATTTTTTGTCACAATCATTCGCCTGAACGGTATAGAGAAAATTTACCAGTTTCGCTGGAATTCCTTTGGTAGGACTGATGAGTTAAACATCCGAGTAATCATTATGACAATCACCAACGCAGACGATGAAAGGCCACAATTAACGACTAGAATGAGGGTTAGCTGCTAATTTTGGCAGATGTACGGTTGCTACGCGACCGCATCATATAGATGCAGTAACTCTTCTGCAACCACCTCGCCTACCTGCCACTACCTCTGATTATACGCCTGAGGAAGAAACTCCTGTTCCACCGATTGTGCGTCCATGTTTTGAGCTACTTCCTGCAAATGTTCTTTCACGCGTATGTCAAAAATAAAAAGTTACCAGCGGGTATCAAGACGGTTACGTCACTGGCGCACTTTATGGGGGATCCTGTAAAACATCTCGTGATCCATAAGAGATCTGCAATTCTAATGCCAGCGCAAGCATTCGTCGGGCAGAGTTCTGAAAAGCGTGTCGGACTCCATTCCCCAACCCTTACGTTGGTCGCACCCACGACTGATCGGACAGACTGGGGTACGGTGACAGGGATTGGGAAAATTTTTCCGACCAAGAATTCCAGCACAAGATCTCACCATCAGTGGAATACACCCACTGTTTTGGACGCAGAACCCTATTTGTCTTCCTCTTCATCTTATTTTTCTTGCCCTTTTTCTTCGTCTTCCTCTTCCTCCTCCTTCTTCTCCTTCTCCTCCTCCTCCTCCTCCTCCTCCTCCTCCTCCTCCTCCTCCTCCTTCTTCTTCTTCTTCTTCTTCTTCTTCTTCTTACTCCTCTTCTTCTTACCCTTCTTCTACCGTTTCTCAATTTTGTAACTTGGCGCCTGACGTGAGATTTCCCAATCTCATCAGACAATAATGTTTTCGTATAACGCTCTTGTTCGACGAGTAGTTGTCTTAGCGTGCTTGTTTCCCATTTATAGCCTGTACTCTAGCAACTTATCTACCCGAGATTGTACCCATCCCGGCTGTCCTGACAGTCTCATTTGAAGGTCTTCACAGACCGGGAAAGACCTAGCCAGACCCCACCGCAGACCAACCAAAGTAAGCTAATTTGCTAAAACACCTAAACACTGGCGGTATGGTTATTAATCTGCTGACCCCTATAACGGAGGCCATTGGTGCCGGCCGTGCAGTCATCCCGCCCAATATGTAATCCGAATTTGTACCACTTCAAAGTCTGCCTCCTAGAAATGCATTCGTAGTTTTTGCGAAGTAAACCCCGCCCCCTCCATCTGGTTTCTCTTCATGGACGCCGTGTGGTTTGTGCAGAAAATGTGGTTTCCAGGTGTCCAGTCACAAGAATAGGCAGCCGCCAGGGGGAGGAGTGAGGATTCGAGTCGCCAAATCGGCTACCTGTGGCCTCCGAGACTGGTGAGTCTTGCGCACAGTTGGCGTTAAGGTCCGCGAGTCGCACCCTACCGTCGAAGCTGGATCACGTGATCAACCTCAAGCCGTGATGACAGGGATCGATAATGGACGCAACCCCACTACCCCTCCTTTTCACTCGCTCTTCCCCCTCCCACATGACTGACTGCTGTCCCGTGCGTTGCAGTTTTAATCACGCCCGGCAGGTTTTCACCGTAATCTGAACTCGATTGATTAGATGTATCTTCTCCCCCCCTCCTTTCCCTATCGTCATGCATGCCTGCATGTCGGACCAACTGTCCGTGTTTTGCCAACAGAAGCGAAGAGACGAGTCCCAGGAAGCAGTCGTGAAGGTGGAGACTGTCTCTGATATTGGGTTCGAGTGAGATGCGTAATAGATGCGCTGGAGAGCACGGGGGTTATATCGGATTTTGGTAGGAGTTGTGGGATTGCACACCATAACAAATGTCAACATTTCGGGGTGCGGTGACAGAACCGGATGCCGGCAACCGTCGCACACAGTGGGACC
>CACRXP010000229.1:657557-673624 GCA_902702965.1 Spirometra erinaceieuropaei
CTAAAACCTGATCATTTGTCGTGTGGACTAGGCGGTGTGGAGTGAGCTCCAAGGTGAGGACTCGACCATGCCATCCACCTGCGCCCTCCCCCGCCACCGATCTTCTGGACTTTTTAGGGTAAGGTGATGCCATACTAACAGCACAGGTGCTAGCCAAAAGCCCATACACGCGTGTTTTGCCGATGTTTTGCCGCTGCATGGCGCAGCTGCGAGGGGTTCGGCTCGTCAGTGGGTCCCTCAGAATTTCCCGTGTGTTTTTCTGGTAAATACTTCAATCTAGAAATTATCGTTTTTTAATTCCCTCAGAAATTATCTAACAACTTGGAGTAGATCAGTTTATGCATGGATATTTGGGCCGAAGTCCCTAAAATTAACGGTCTGAGCCTATAGACCTTGAATAAACTGATATACTCCAAGTCCGTAGATAATTTCTGGGGAAATAAAAAAGCGACAACTTCTCGACTCTGTCTTGACATCAGGTCCAGGAGGGTGCTGCGCAAGTCACCGCCTCTGTAGAGCACATGGTGGACATCGTCGGCAACGACGGTCGAACTGTCGAGTGGGAATCCGAAACTTCAGATGAATAAAATCCTTCTTCCAGCGATCGTGTCTCTTTATTCACGAGTCCGTGTTTCATTTACATGTCACAAATCATCCCTCTAGGTCGCTTTCTCATTGAACAGTTTGTCTTGTCTTATCAGCACACAATGACCGTACGCAGTTGAATAAGAGGTCGGGACGTTTTATGACGTCATTAAATTCTGCATTCTTCGTCGCCTTTTCCCTTTTCAGGCTGCGGGTGAGTCATGTGCCCCCCTTCCCCCACACGGCGCTGGAATTTGCTGCCGACGCAAGCAGTTGCCAGGCGGAACCTCATCCGCCTGCTTTGACCCCCACCCCTCCCCCCCTGTCCAGGTCTGCCCTTTTGTCCGGCGCGCTAGACCAGCACCCAATGGCGCATAAACGCAGTTGTGTTAGGCCACTCTTCCAAAACGTAAAAACGCACTGCAGTGAGCCAGAGGGACGTGTACGAGAACTACGGCATCTTCGGGGCCAACCGGCAAGGAATGGATATCCGAACAGCTTCGCCAGCCGCTGCCTCCGCACGCACCCACGGCGAACAAACGGAGGAGAGCCGCCAACACTCTGACACCCTCTACCATATATAAAGCATGTGTCCGAAGCGATGGAACGTATCGCTGGAGAGCTCGGGATGGGTATCGCTCACGTCCGACAGCGACCGTGCGTAACAAAATCATGCTAATGAAGGACCATCTAGACATGGGAGAACAATCGGGTGTTGTTTATCAGATCCCATGTCGGGACTGCCCTCGCCACTACACAGGACAGACCGGACGACGACTTAGCTCACGAATAACGGAGCATAAACGGGCGGTTCGGAGAGGCGACCCGTTGTCTCTGGTCATCATTCACACCCTGGAGGAAGGCCACGAATTCGACTTCGCGAGCACGCGGATAATAGCGCGGGCCAGCAATAAGACCTGGGTGTCTGACACCAACTCTATCAACAGACACGTTGACATATCCCCCTGCTATCACGCGCTCCGTTCCTGCGGCCAAGAGGCGAGACCCAATTTCCAGCCAAGGGTGCACGCAGTCACGCCGCCGTGAGACGGCGTGGGACTCAGCTTATCGCGAATACCACCCTCTGCACTCATATCCCCCTCCCCTTCATGGCTTGACTGCAAAAATTGCTCATTTGATGCCGCATTCTCACAGTCTCTAACGATGGCCTCCTGTACGAGACCGAAAGTTCAGACTAATACACCTGCTGTCCCAGAGATCGTGTGTTCACCCTCTTTACAACAGGAATTTGCTGCGGACGCAGGCAGTTGCCAGGCGGAGCGTCACACGCCTGCTTTGACCCCCCCCCTCCCTGTCCAGGTCTGGCCATTTGTCCAACGCGCTGGACCGGCAATTGTCGTCGATGGCGACGAGTACGGCCGAACAGAGGTGAATGAGGCGTTTATATCCGAGGGCGTTGTCCACGCGCCGGGCTAGACACGGTGGGTGTGGTGTAGCGAAACTGACCCCTAAAACGGACTATGCGGCGGAACACGAGGGCTAGATCGGGGCCCTGCAGGCGTTATCGGAAATGCACACCCATTTGAGTGTGGCGGCACGCCCAGTTGCAGGCTCGTGCCGCACCCATTGGGTCCCGTGCCGCGCCTCATTGTTTTAGGTGGCTAAAATCCTAATCAGGTGTTTGTTGTGGACCAGGGGATGTGGTGGTATGCCTGGGTGCGGGTTTTCGCCGTGCCAGCCACCTACGGCCTCTCCCGCTTCCAGCCTTCTTGACTCTGCCTTGATATTGGGCCCCGGCGGGATAGGAGAGAGTGCGATGAATGCTGCACAAGTCTATTGTCATTATAAACCTAATCACGAACAAATCACCGCCCCTACTCTCGCTCTGCTGTGAAGCACCCAGTAGACGTCGTCGGAATCGACGGTCCAGGCTCTCAAGGTCGTCGGCGTGGCCACCTAAACATGCCATCTTCGGTCGGCCTAACAGGCCTGACACCGCGTGCGGGTTCACAGTTCTTCAGCAATACCTTGCTGACTCGACCCGGCCACTAGCCTTCTTCTAAGAAAAACTTGCCAGTTGGCACACGCCACGGTGTCTTTGGTCGTAAACTACTAGCCATTTACCTGACTGTGAAACAGTTCTGAAATTTTCTTGAAGGTCGCGACTTCACTATTTTCACGAACCACAAGACGCCGACTTTTGCAATTCGTTACAACGCCGACAAGTACAATACGAGAGAGATTATAATGGTAGGGGACGCTCACCGATCGTTCATACGGAACTCACTCGTTCCGTTGTGCCTTAAGGGGTCTCTCTCGAGCCCAACTTGGACTACATTTCACAATTCATCACCGAAATTCGGCACGCTGATGACACGAAGGATGGGGTGACGGACCTGCTGCCCAGACCTTCCCTCTCCGCACGCTGGTTCTCAGATGGGGTCGATCTTACAACCAAGATGGCTAAGCAACGACGAGCCGGTTGTCCTGGCGACGAGTCAGATAGTGGTTTTCAGCTCGTGGACGTTCCCCTGACCATCGGTGACGTCTCAGCTCCTTTTCATCGCTCCTTCGTGCCCGCCTGGGTGCGCCGAGTTGTTTTTCAATCTTCCTCATGGACAATCACATCCTGGGATCCGAGTCTCCTAAAAGCTTCCGGCGGAAGGTTTCACTTGGTATGGCATGAACAAGGACGTCAAAACTTGGGCACGGTCCTGTCCGAACTGTGAGTAGAACAAGATTCGGCGTCAGAACAGCCCGGACGCAGGGTTCAACCCCTTGCCTCCATCCAATGGCTACACTCAACTTACCCACATCGATCGCTGCACCCAACGGGCTGACGCTATCCCTCTGCCGGATACAGAAGCGGACACAGTCGTCAAGGCTCTCGTTATTCGTTGGGTAGCCATTTTCGGTGTCTCATCAACGGTCACGAGTGACCGAGGTGCCCAGTTCGATTCTACCTTTTTGCAAGCTCTCCCCACCTTTATCGACTGCACTCACATTCGAGCGGTGGCCCACACTCCAGCAGCCAGCGTCATGGTCGAGCGTTTCCGCCGCCAACTAAGAACCACCCTGCATGTCGCGGACACAATGAACAGATCGACCAACCAGCCCCTGGAGCATCTTGACACTCACGCATTACTGAAATTGGATCTCAACTGCAGTGCAGCCGAACTGGTGTTGAGCACACTACCCTTGGACTGCCAGGCGAAATGATCGCTCCAACCTCTCGTGATTATGAGGAAAGTCCTGACAACTTCGGGCATTGTCTGCGGCAATTTATGCGTTTGCTGTTTCCGGTTCCGCCGCCAGTTACATTGACCCAGTCTTATATCGGCAAAAGCCTGGCTGATGGCTTTCACGTGTTCGTTCGGTGTGTGCAAGTCATTGGAGTCAACATACGAAGGAACGTTCCGGGTGCTCTCATCCAGTATTAAGACCTATCGGATCCTTCGCGGTGACAATGACGAAGTCAACAACTTCTAGCGGGTCAAGGATGCTGTCCCAGAGCAGCCGCCGGATCTGCCCAATGGATAAAATGTTGTTGATCCCCCCCCCCTACCCCCTCTTTCTCCTATCTCACCTCCTCCCCCAACAGTTCGACCGTCGTTTCCGACAGTGCCCACCTTGTGCTCCGCAGCAAGGCGGGCCAGGGACGGTGACTTGTGCGTGATTTAGTTTATAATGATAGTAGGCTTTCGGAGCATCTGCCGCACTCTTTCTTCCCCGCTCCTCACCTAGACACGGTGTCAAGACTGAGTCAAGAAGAGTGGAGGCGGGGGAGGGCGCAGGTGGATGGCATGGACGGCGTTCCACCACACCCCCTGGACTACATAACAAATAACCAGGTTTTTGATTAACAACAACAACAACAATGGGGGGCGGCGGGGATCCCAGTGTGCGCGACGTCTGCCGGCAACCGGGCCCGCCACCGCACCCCCCCCCACCCCCCACCGATGAGCCGAACCCCTTGCAGCTGCGTCATGCAGCGGCACAAGATCGGCGAAACACACCCCCTCCCCCCAAATCCCTTATCGCAACTCCAATTCCACTGACATTTGCAACACTCGTAGAGGTCATCGATCGTTCCCCCCCCCCCCGACCGCCTTATCACTCGCGTGTTCTGACACTGAACTTTACCTTCGACGGGGTTTTACGCCGGCCTTCGGTTTGGGCTGGGGGTACACTGTAGTTGCCCGCGCTCACGGCCGTCAGCACGGCTCCCCACCCATGCCGCCCTCTGTCCGCTTAGCGCGCCTGTCAATAGCTGTGTGCGCATGCGCGCGAATCAACCTTTAGGCGTGCGGACGCCATGACGCCGATCGATATTTCTGTCTTCATCGATTGGTTGCAGTCGCAAAAAGCCCACATACAGGTGCAAGCTCCGCGCCCCGCTAAACAACTTAAAACGGTCGGAACACGACTGGTGAGAACATTTCCCGCCATTGGGCTGCTGCTGGGTGGCTTGTACGTTCTCCAAGTCTGAGTGAAGTTACCATAAACGACTCAATCTCCCCTGCCTTTTGGTTTGAATACCTTGACACAATTAACAAATACATCGCTAGAGAACGATTGAAACTACGGACACCGCAGCTGTTCTGGGAACATCCAAACCCCTTTCGGTAGTCCGTACCTACTGAAGAAAGCCTACAGCCATAAGTAACAACTAATCGGCCCGCACGCGCACGACAATTCGACCCTTGCAAGCGACGAAGTCCATCGCCCGCGCAACGGGGTGGGTGCAGCTGGGGTGGCTTGCACGTTAATTGGTCTATAGTGAGGCAGACTTGTGCAGCTTTTATTGCACTCTCTCATTCACTCATCTAACTTGATCTGATGGCCGCACAACACAAAGACGACCGGTGGACTGGGGTGCAGCGGTTGGCAAAGCCCACCAGTCCGTCTACGCACATGGCCTAGTTCGCATTATATGTCGCAATTAGGTCGATCAGATCTCCCATGAGTGAGAGTGCCATAAACGTCAGAGTAAATGCAAACCATTACGATCTCGCTCTCGGTTAGAAGTAAAAACGAGTTTTTCGCCCGTTTGGCAACCTTCCAAGCCAAAACTCTTAGCACGTATGCCAGTTCAATTGTCGCCAACGAAGATGTCTGCTTGGTGTCCCATAGCTTGATGGGCGAAGGACGGCGATTTGGCGATGACAGACTTAAGTAGCGTCCGTCACACCCTCCTCTCCTCCACTCTCATGTGCCCTGTGGCAATAAAATGTCAAGAAGACCGGGGGAAGGCCAGGGTGCATCGACTGCAAAAAATCCAGACAACTGGCCAATGCGTGCCGCACATGATCTGGTCGCAAGCCATAGACCAGGTTCTCACAGAAACAAGAGGGCAGTCTGGATCCCGTCCGACTGAGACGGTCGTAGAGGCAAGGCTAAGGGGGACCCTTTGCATCCTGACTACCGTTCTAGGAAGACTGACTTGTGCATTCAGTTAACACCCTTCCAAACCACAGCTTTTAGTACACCGTGACAGGTAAAAAGCTCACCAGTTAATTTTTAGTTAAGGAATATGCGCTGAGTGCTGTGAGGGTAGAGTGCCCAGCGTCGACCCAATTCCTGCTTCCCTCTCTCAGATGCCAGTTCACTGTCCGAGCCAGTTAGCCATCTGGTGCCTGAATTGGGCACAAGTGGCTGACAGAGCTAAATAGTCTTTCTACGCGTGCCACACACGACCCAGTCCCACATAAGCCTGAGCGGCTCGGAGTTCACTTTCATGGCAGTGCTATGGAGGCCATATTAAGGAAGACCCATTGGGTGTTGCTCTCAGTCCACCGGTTGGCCACTCCTAACAAACAAAAAACAAACACACGCACACACACGCTGGGCTGACTGCGTGGTCCGATTTGTGCCGTCATTTGGAGACCTCCCAACCCGACAGTTCGACAGTTAGTGGTAACGCGCGGTTGTACTTTGCGTGGTTCAGAAATAGTTCCCCTTACTCCTAACCCTATCCCTTAACTCTAATCCCTAACCATAACCACTAACGCTAACCTCTGACCTGAACTCCTAACTCAGACCCCTAACCCTAACCCCTAACCATAACTCCTAATCCTAACTCATAACTCCAACCCCAACAGTATTGTGTCCGTCAGGTGGGGATACGTAATCATATCTTACCAAGAAATCGATTACATTCAGTCTTCTCATGCAAGTAGGGTGTAGGGGCAGGGGGAGGAGGACGCGGATGGGTGCATGCAGTTAACTGACCTTTGGCCACGGTAGGGGAGGAGCTTGCCCCAGGTTCTCCTGTGCCCACAAGACCTGCCTTCATAACCTGATGGCAGTCGCCCCTGTTGTTGTTGTTGTTAGCCGACGCTGACCCAGTGGCTTAGGGTAGCTCGGTGGGACTGTAGCAGCCGCTCCACCACCCCCTTTCACGGCGTCTCCTTATTTTCCGTCAATGACCGCGACAACCGCGCTAACCTCAAGGCACAACGCCGACGCACAGCCACCCCTCAGGCCTGAGCTGAATCACGGCTGTGTGCAAAAACCTTCGTCGTCTCACGCGCGTCGGACAGCCTGGCGTTGTTACCCGTGTGCCCTTGCTATCATGCTCTCCCCCGACTCTGACTCTAAACCAGCCAATCGCATGTCCAACACTCAGCCAGACATTCCCTCATGCTGACACGAGCGACACCTGCGTAAACAGCACACCGCGACTTGCGCTCTTCCGAACGGACGCTTTGCTCCGACACACAAGCAAACAGACAACTCACGGCAACCTGCCCTGTGCACAGAATAGACCGGTCCTCACATACCGTCGACTTTTGACATTAGACGGAAAGGACCTATTTTATGTGGTTAAAGTTGATCTCACATCCTTGAGCCCCAACAGGACCTTGTAAATCACGCGGAAGGCTGCCTCAGGGTCTACCGGATGCCTGAAATCAACAATGCGCCCAGGAATGACGCTGTTTATGCTTTTAATTTCGCCTTTTCTCAACTATAGCGGGAGATGTTCCCGTACTCTTTTAGATAGGTGTCTATGTGGCGGCCAGCCATCATGACCGTTTCGGGAAGCCAGTGGTCCAGTGTACGCTCGTTCCTGCTTGAACAAACACCTGACCTGCTGGGGCTTCGTTTTGAGGCAGAGCTCATGACCCACCTGGGCTGCGTGTGTGAGCGCGTGTTTCCGTTCACAGACCCTAGTCGAGGTTTTGACTGGCTAAATGAGGGCAGAACCGGTGTTATATTAATCTACCTGCAGCTCCGTCGATGTCCTTCCTGAAATCGTAACTGTTTTTGCAAAGGTGCTTACTCGCCTGTCTTATCAACACCAACGCAACACGCCTTCTAGGTAAAGCTACTGCTTTATACGACATCTGGAAAAGTGTATGGCGCAAAACAGTGTTTTTTGCGAAGTTCAGCCAGTGTTTCCTTAATCTGAGCTGTAAATCCATTTTTTTCAGAAGAATATAACACATGCGAGCTGAAAAAAGGTAATATAGTGCGAAAAGTACAAATGGTTTGATGGTTGGAAGTTTGACTGTCGTTTGCTTTTGCACAAATGAGTCAGGTTTTTGTGACACCTACAACGGACCACGCAGGAAAGGCACTGGACCAACACGCTGTTAAATTAATGCACGACAAATACTCATCGGGCGGTAGCCCCCAAAACAAATGCGAAACGTGGAGGAGTGTGGTGGCTCGCCAAAGTGCAGGCACACGCCGCGCTGGCCGTTTGCGCCCACTTCCAGTATCAGACAAATGACTGGCTCAGATAGTGTATTGGCAGCGAGGAGAGGTGTAGCGAGCAGCCATCATGACCGGTCTGGCGTCATTGTTCAAGACCTCGCTGTCTCAAGGTCATTCACGCCTTTGCAGTGAGCCGTTCCAGACGAGCTGACCTAAGGTCACACGACCGGCAGCTCGGACATACCTGCGTCCGCGCAGTCGCAGCTGCCTATGCGGCCACTTGAACGCACCCCACCACCCGCAACCGCAACCTAAGCCACTGGGACTCCACACCTCGGCAAATGCAACACACGCTGACTGGCCACCACTTGAGCTTGACCCACGAGCCTACAAAAGCGGCTACCACCACTATCTCAAGTACTCTCAGGCCCGACTGGACGCAGTCAACACCAGCCCTGGCTTCGCCACTGTCTACTGCCGCCTGAGAGGACAACCCCCCGGGTTCTGTGCACAATAAACCCCTCATTCTGGTGCCTTCTGTCTTCTCCTTACGGCTTGGGATTCGACCCGGTGGTTGTGGCGCTCAGTGCACTTATTCTCACTGCTGAGCCGCTACATTTACTCGCGTGAACAAAACGCAATTCAGTCCTTTTATCGCAGACAGCATTTAAGAGGAACTTAAAAAGATCCCGCACCTGCTTCATGAGAACGGGTATCCAACAAAATATATCGCGGAGAATATTACAGACAGACCCACAAAATCCATCACAATGACGGCGAATAAGAAAACTCTGTTCCGCAAAGTCGCTTTTCAAGGGGACGCAGCGAGTGAACTCTCGACCGGATGCTTAGACCAACCTGTTTCACGAACCTTCCCAGAAGCGGGGGTTCGAGTATTATTCTCTACCAACGGTAGAGAGGAGCTCACCGATCGCAACCGACAGGACAACGAGCCCGTGGCTCAGTGGTTAGAGGCATTGGACTTTTAACCAACAGGTCGCAGGATCGAGCCCCAGGTGTTCCACACTTCGGGGTTGGGTATGACTGTCTAGCGACGGCTGTTAAGACAGAAATGGCCATCCCAGACCCCCTTGTCTTTGTCAGTAATAACATTCTGCCTATATCACGTGACGTTGTGTGGCTGCTGGCTGGGCTCGAGAGAGAGCCAGTAAGGCACAACGATACGAGCACGTTCCGCAAAAAGTATCGGTGAGCGCCTCTCTACCATTGTAACCTGGAATGTTGCAGAACTAAACAGAAAGATGACCAACCACACCATTCGGTTAGTAAATTCGATCTAATTATTACATTGATAAACAGATTTCAGAGGAGAGGGACAGCTTTTGTCGATATACACGTCAGACTGATACCAAACTCCCCGGGGGGCGCACAGGTGAACACTTTTCCCAACACCAGGGTCGGTGCGTCAAATGGTCGAGCAATCATCACACCAACATTCAACGCACGTGATGAAATTGCAGCAATTAACGACGCGAATGTCGGCCATCAAACAATTAGCACACCAAGCTCGACGATCCCCGATGAAGGGGGGGGGGGGGAGCCGTGAATGTGCATAGGTACGCGGTTGCATTGCGACTGCATCCTATAAATGCTGCAGCCCCTTGTGCATGAACCACACGTATCTGCTTTGTCTCTGATGATGGGTTCGAGCAGGAATCCGAAACGTCAAGCTAATAAAGCTCTTGTCCCAGCGATCGTATCTCCTTCAAGACTACCTCCTGGGACTCGTCTCTTTGCTTCTATTGGAAATGCTATTCTGTCTTTACCAACCCTGTTTTACACGGAGAAGGTAAGAATAGGTTGCCAGCTCAAGCCACCTCCATGCGCATTTACTTCTTTACTTGTTTTCACCAGAGGGCGGGCCTTCTCCGATCCGAAACACCGACACCTACTCCGTTGTAACAAAGTGTTATCTGCCAGCCTCGGATTGCTTTCAAACTTACGCCTAAAGAGGAAGTGGCAGGTATTTAAGCAAAAGATCTGTATAATACGCAGACAAAGTTTTGTACAGTTGTAAATAGTTTCGTAGAGGATTGGAGCGGCGGGAAAACTCGAGGGCTGTCGCTTTCCAGATGAGTACATCGAGCAGAAGTGAAAGACTGAACAGATCACAGGACTGATATGCATGTGCGTTGATGCTAGGTATCGATTTCAAAAGTGGAATTGCGGTTGACGAAGTCAGCGTGCACCAGTTCCTCCACGGGACGAGTCTGCATCTGGCTGAAGGTCCTTTCGATGACAGAGACTGTGGGCGACTGCGATGCTGGGCTGTAGTAGACGGCTCTGGAACGCTGGGCGGGACGCCTGTGACGAAAATCAACAAGTTGACCGGCAGCCATAGCAGCAGCTTCCTCCGCTGTCATCCGAGCACGGCGTTTGAAGATATTACGAAAGACAGGTTTGGGCTTCGCGCCGCTGGTTGCCATATCGGCGGCGGCGGAGGAAGACGCCTCCACGCGGATGTCGGTACGTGGAAGGCAGGGCGTCAGAAGAGCACCCAGAAGAGCCGACAGAGAGAAGAGAAGGATGGCTATCAGGGCAGATCGTTGCTGCAGAAAGACCTGACCGAGGTAGGGCGCGGTCAGGATTCCCAGTCGATAGGCCGCAGCCCCCAGCCCCGAGACGAGACTGCGTACTCGTGCCTGAAAGGCACTGCTCGTGTAGATATTGGTGAGGCTGTAGCCAGCTGAGGCGACTGCCCTGGTCACGAAGAAGATCAGGTTCATTACCGTATTCGGCAGACAGAAGGCCTAAGAAAGACGAGGGAGAGCAGGTTGGATCAAATGTTTTGAAAAAAGGGGGTACGTCGAGTTATTTGATTTTGGAGTTGCGAAAATTGCCATAGCAGTAATCAGAAGACGAGGTGTAGAGCATACGTAGCTTTCGATAAATTCTCGTCGAGCCAGTACATTTATATGGGAGCAGGGTGGAAGTAAAACATGTCAGCCATAAGAGAAATCGATAAAAGTTCGCCTTAAAACACAGGCGGGCTGTGGGAATGTGGGGGAGCGGGGGAGGTATAATGGCAGTCAGTGTCAGGGCCGGGGTGAGAGCGGAAGGGCGCGGGAGCGTTGTAGCATTAGTCAACCTTCGAGCACTGTGGGTGTGGAGCCTGAACGTGGTTCTTCTGTGCGCACAAGATTGGCTTTCGTAACCTAATGGCGACCGCTTTTGCTGCTCCTAACAGGCGCTGGCCTAGTAGCTTAGGGTCACCCGATGGGACCTTATAAATCCCACGAAAAGCTTCGTTGGGGTCCACACGACGTCCGAAATCGACAACATGCGCGAGAATGGCGCTGCTTATGCTCCTCGTTTCGATTTTTCCCAGCCATACCGGGAGGTGTTCCCGTATTCTCTTGGATAAGCGCCGACTTGTGCAACCAATATTTGAAATGGTACACATTAGAGGGGAATCAACGAGTTGCAGCATATGGTAAATAACGCATAAGCAGAACAGTTTCCCAGAGAGCAGCCTACACAACCAAATGTTGGTGTGTTATGCTAAAGATCAGCACAGTAGAGAGTGTTTATCTCATTTTTAGGACTTGTCGCGCAGTGGCACCTCGTCGATCGATCAATAACTTCACGTTCCGGGTATTTAAAACGATCAGAGCTAAAATTTGCGGCCGACTGCAAAATAGGTGAACACACGATCTCTGGGACTGTAGGGGTATTAGTCTGAGCTTTCGGTCTCGCACAAGAGGCCAGCGTCACGGCCTGTGAGAATGATGCATCAAATGAGCAGTTTTTGTAGTCAAGCCATGAAGGGGAGGGGGGTATGAGTGCAGGGTGGTATTCGCGATAAGCTGAGTCCCACGCCGTCGCACGGTGGCGTGACTGCGTGTACCCTTGGCTGGAAATTGTGCCTCGCCTCTTTGCCGCGGGAACGGAGCGCGTGATAGCAGGGGGGTATGTCAAAGTGTCTGTTGATAGAGTTGGTGTCAGACACCCAGGCCTCCAACAGTTTTCGCGCTGTCTTATTGCTGGCCCGCGCTACTATCCGCGTTCTCGCGAAGTCGAATTCGTGGCCTTCCTCCAGGGTGTGAGTGACGACCTGAGACAACGTCCGGTCTGTCCTGTGTAGTGGCGAGGGCAGTCCCGGCATGGGATCTGATAAACAACACCCGATTGTTCTCCCACGTCTAGACGGTCCTTCACTAGCATGATTTTGTTGCGTATGGTCGCTGTCGGACGGTGAGCGATATCCATGCCGAGTTCTCTAGCGATACGTCCCATGGCTTTGTACACGTTCTTTATATATGGTAGAGGGTGCTAGAGTGTTGGCGGCTCTCCTCCGTTTGTTCGCCGTGGGTTCGTGCGGAGGCAGCGGCTGACGAAGCTGTTCGGGTATCCATTCCTTGCCAGTTGGTCCCGAAGATGCCGAAGTTCTCGTACTCGTCCCTCCGGCTCACTGCAATGCGTTTTTACCCTTTGGAAGAGTCTCCTAACGCAGCTGCGTTTATGCGCCATTGGGTGGTTACTATTGTAGTTGAGAATCTGAGTTGGGTTAATTGCCCTTCTGTACACCGTGGTGCTGAGTTCGCCATTGGGTGTGCGTGTGACGAAAACGTCGAGGAAAGACTGCTGTTCGGCATGCTCTTCCTCCGTTGTGAACTGAATGTCCGGGAAGGTGCCGTTAGGCATGTCTTGAAAGTCGGCCAGTCTGCTCCTTTCAATGATAACGAACGTGTCCTCCACGTACCGGCGCCAAAATGCAGGTTCATAGTGTTCGAAGGCGGCTTTTTCCAGCTCCTGTAAGACTAGTTCTGCAACCAGGCTGGATATTGGCGAACCCATCGGTGTTCCCTTGATCTACTCATAGGTTCTGCCAGTGAAGTTGAAAAAGGTTTGTTGGCAGAAAGCAAAGCGTTGCAATAAGTAGTCGATTTTTAGAGGTTTGATTGTTTCGTCGTAGTTTTCTTGGAGTCGTTTGCGTAGAACGTCACCTGCCAGGTCCGGTGGGATGGATGTGAATAATGAAATCACGTCAAAGGACACCATAATCTGATCAGGTCGGACAACTTTTCCTCGGACGCCGGCCAGGAATTGGGAGGCCGAATTGATGAAGGTCCTCGAGCCTTCTCGGAGGAAGTTAAGTTTTTGGGCCATCCACTTGGATAAATTGTAAGTGGGGCTTCCTTTCAAGGCTACGATCAGTCGAAGGGGAACATCGGGTCAGTACCGTTGGCCGGACTGTTTACTGTTACTGTTGTTTCCGGTTCAAATGTCAATTTTAAAACAACGATTACGAGATAAATTTAGGATCTTCTAACAGTATAATCTCACTAGGGGAGATTGACCAAACCAGAGGATAACGATCTAATCCTTCTTTCCGATAAAAGCAAAAAGGAGACCTCCAGGAAGCAATTAAGAAGATGAGATCGCTAGAACAATAATTGTACTTGCCCAACGATGAGCATGGGAGCTGGTTAGTACGGTAGGTATGTGATGTCATGGAAATTGAATCCATGGAAATGCTGCCCTTATGCGTGGCTGTCCCTGGTGGTGGTTGCGAGCGAGAATCCGAAAAGTCGGGTAAATACAATTCCGACTCCTGTGATCACATCTGCCTCTTGTCCACGTCGTGGATCAAGGTCCACCGCGCTATAAGTGAGTTCGGCTAGAACAAAGATCGACGCTGCAAACAACAAGTCATTGGTGGCCCTCACTAGGTTGGTCGATGGAGAATCCAGCCGACCAGTCATGAGCCGAGAAATGGCAGCCACCCTGAACCTCAGACGTAAACATGAAAGATCAGATACTCCAAAAAGTCGCCTACAACACACCGTCGGCCCTGCTATTGCAGAAATCGAATATGGAATCCAGGACACAAATTTGGGGTAAGGGTACAGTATGCAACCCCACTGGCAGAAACTGGAGCTTACTGCAACCCTTACGACAACCGCGGCCATGACTGTGATGGGTTGCCCTAACCCTTGACCCGTTGACATTTAGATTACAAACGAACGCGACCGTAACCCCAACTGAAGCTCTAAAACTCTCACGTTCACCCGAAAGGGTAACCCTTGCCCCCTATCCCTAATCGTAAAACTCTAACCCCGGTCCTGATCTCGGTCTTAACCCCAAAACTCCAACCTTAAACCAGAACACCGGGCCTAGTCTCAACCCCAAATCCAAATCATAACACAATCCTGAGAACCCTAGCTTAGCACAACGGACACTAACCCTAACCCTCACCTTGAGCCCGATATAGGCACGTTTGACGGAGTAGCCGTCTTAGGCAGGGGCACCTCAAGGACAGAGCGTCTCACACTTGAGGCTTGGTACTCAGATGCCAACTCCATCAACAGGCATCTAGACCTGCATTCGGCCTATAAAGTCCAACGTCACCACATGCGCCGTGACGAAGACAAGACAGCCATACAGTCATACCGAGAAAATACGGCCTGTCGACCAACTCACCCAAAAGGGGGACGCAAACGCAATTAACCCCCATTTGAGGTGACGACACACAATACAGGAGGCCACCAACACTCACAAGCGACGGCCAGTAGGCCAAGGCAGCAAAAGATGAGAAAAAAATCGATCAGCCCAAGGCCAACTAATCCAGCTTTTTATTCAAAATTCTGATCGATTTTTCACTAGACGCTTTGATAATGGAGAGCCGCCCCAGCCCTTCGAAACGTCAGCCAAACAAGTCTCCCGATCCGGTGAGCACTTCATTTTCCTCAGACGTCATTAGTGCTAATGAAGTTGGGAATCCGAGCGCCGTATAACCGCTATGAACCACGCCCATCTAAATAAGATTCAAGAGCAGATTTTCGAACTACCAACCAAGGGGGTTACATACCCTACCCTCACCAAATTTGGCACTGTTTCATAAAAGTAAATGCATCAAGCAGCGCGTTAGGTCGAAGACACGTGAGAGCGCATCATGCGGTCCTCAATTTGAAACAGGAGGCATACCTCGACGAAGAGGAAGATGGTCACCGCGGCGAAGGAGACGCTGATGGACCAACGTCTGCCGAACAAGATGACGAACATGTAGGCCACGGGGAAGCTGAGAAGACCACCGCTGGCGGAGGCCAACAGCGAACGGTAGCCCTCCTCCTTCAGGGGGTAACAGCATTCCGCATCGGCGGCACTGGGCAGCTGGTCTGTCGGCAGGAAACTGGTCGCGTTTGGACTGGCAATATCCTTAAGGCAAGTAGAGGAGAGGTCAGTAGAACGTGAACGGCTGGGGCTTCTAGGTCTAAATCCACCCCTCCTCCACAAACACACACACAAATACGAGGCCAGTCCGCAAGCAGATACTTACTAATGGAGGAGAATATGCGCATCCCAGGTTCTTGTTTAAAAGAAGACGAAGGCACGATCACTGGGACGGTAGATTTATTGGCCTTAGCTTCCGAACTCGAACTGGAGTTCATCATCAGAGACTGCTAGAGTGCAGCAACGTGTGAGCATTTATACCGTTGTACCGTGAAAGGGGGGAGGGGACCACGTTCGTGGCTAGGTCTGGTTTGTGCTGCCTGGTCGAAAATGGTCCCCCAGCGTGGTGACGGCGTTTTTACTTCGCAGCGATGTGAGCTGCGCCACCTGGCTGCGTGGACGGAGTGCGTGAGGCGGAGTGCGGAGGCGACCCACCATCTCAAGTCGCCACTCACACGCTGGAGAAAGGCCATGAGTTCGACTTCGCCAACACGCGGATATTGGCGCGAGCCGGCAACAAGACGGGGCGAGAACTGTTGGAGGCGTGGGTGTCGGACACCAACTCTATCAAGAGACACATTGATTTGCCTGCGTGTATCACGCGCTCCGCCCACGCAGCCAGGTGGCGCCGCCACAACGCCGGGGGACCATTGTGGGCCAGGCAGCGC
>CACRXP010000229.1:673814-688521 GCA_902702965.1 Spirometra erinaceieuropaei
CGGCACAACGATATAAATGTTCACACGTTGCTGCACTCTAGTAGTCTCTGATGATTAACTTCAGTTCGAGTCCGAAAGCTACGTCCCAGTGATCGTGCCTTCGTCTTCTTTTAAGATACTTAGTGTAAAAAGCCTGATGGGTAAGATTTTGTTATGTGGCCGTACCTGACAGGCACAATACCGTTGAATTACTTAATTATTTTGAGTTGGTGCGATCACGTTGGCATGGTGCTGCTGTGCGTTGCGGTGTGTGTGTTCTGTTGGCGGTTTTGTTCCTTTATTGCCGTGTCTACCTTTTTGGCCCACTGCCCATGGTTCTTCTTGACTTTCGGCCTGTCGTCTCCTTCTAACTTTCGCGTTGGATGTTTCATGTTTAGGGTTTAGGGCTGCGATTAAGGGCTAGGGCTAGGGGTTATGGAAACTATTTCTCAACCACTCAAAACGCAAATGCGCATTCCCAATAGCTTTTCTTTTGCATACGACTACTTTACCTCGTCGCCTGTTCGTTCCCCGGCCCCACCTTCAAAGACCCCTATTGTCACCAGTACCGTATTAAAGGTGACTGGGGTTTGTTTACTTCAGGTGGGGCTACATAACCACACCTGACCTCTCCATGAAATGACTATGGGTCTTTCAAAACATCCACCCTCAGAGGCAGCTCATCCGGGTATTGATCCTCACACATCATAGCAGCGATGAGGAAGAATTACAAAGTTATCCTCAGGATAATGAGTCGCCATGCAGTTTCACTTACAAGCCAGGGAATTGTAGGCCCAATACTTCCACGTGCACATCCCCAAGTCTCTAACGCCTTTATGAAGCGAAAATTTGTATATAAAGTTGCAGATTTTTATGTTGATCGGTTGCCAGTAAGACGTACCGGAGCTAAAATGATCTGCAAAATTGCGACTCAAATAGTTACCGCGTCATCTACAGAACAAGTCTTAAATGAAAAAAGAGCTTCTTAACAAGGGACATTTGGAATCTCGCTTCGAGACAGACTGACAGATGTAGCCCTAAATGCGAACAGGAGGCATTACTTACATGCCATGGTCGTGACCTCAAGGAAATAATGCGTTGGGATGTTTTCAAATAATAAATTTTTCGCGTTTTCTTTATTAGTTGTTTGCTTTATAAGCTCACGGACTTACTAAAGCCACAGTACGTGAACGATCTCGTGAAATGTTGGCCGAAACTCTGAAATGCGCCTTCAAGAAGGACTACTTAGGCGCGGTTGTAATATTGATTAACATGCTGCATTATTATATGATATTTCGGACTCGCCAGGATGTTGGGTTTGAATACACTCCTTTCCGACCTACTGTAAAAGGTGCACTAGATAAAATAGACTACCTAAGCAGCATGTACTTTTTACAGTGGTTTTCAATGCACTTATGAATCCAAATATATTACTTATTTATTTGTATATATTTCTCAAATATATTACTATTACCTTCACCTGCTCCTGTGGGGCAGAATATATTGGTCGCACGAGACGGCGTTTATCCAAAAGAATGAAAGAACATCTCCCAGCATAGCTAGGAAAGGGACAAATAAAGATCATCAACAGCTCGATCCTCGCGCACGTGGTAGACACAGACCAACATGTCCACGCCAGAGAGGCCTTCAGAGTGATTTACAAGGTCCAATCAAGCTATCCAAAACTCCTTGGGCAGCGCTTGTTGGCTATGGCAGAGGCGGCTGCAATCAGGCTACGCCGACCGGTCCTATGCGCACAGAAGAACTCCATACAGGTCCCGCAGTTACCATGGTTCAAAGCCACCAAGCAAGCCATCCGCATGTAATTACCTTTGCCGGGACCCACCTTCTCCCAGGCGCTGACTAGAATTGTGGTGCTTCACTCTCCCCCTCCCCTCCCCTCTCCAAACCCGAGCTACAACTTAATTATCTACTTGCGCGTATCTTTTAATTCATTACTTCAATGGCCATATAAATGTACAGGCCTGAAGAGAATTTATCGAAAGCAGACGTATGCTCGCGAATTGCCTTTTGATTATTACTATCAGTCATTTCGCGGCATGTAAAACTTTTTTAACTTCCATACTCGAAAAAAGAGTGCCTCTCGGTTTAAAAAAGTTTTTAGTTACGAGGTTTTTAAGACCGTGGAATGTCCATTCGTATAGCATCGTACCTGCCCGTTTATTTGTGTTCCTCATTAAGTATGCAATATAGTCCGAATCCATTGCAAAATTTCATGAGCTCCACGCGGTATCTTCTTAAAGGCATAGAGGTGCGTATAATTTTCCTTAGGCGGAAAGCATACACCTTGGAGACTGAAATCGACAAACACTACTGCGACAGCTAATCTGACTCAAGACTATTCAGGAATTGAAAAACTTTGAAAATCTGAAGATACACTTTCCTCGAGCATGAAATGTAAACACGAAGTATTTTACTAGCAAAGGGGTAAAAGAGGGCGTAATTTTGTGTACATCTTCCGTGAAATATAAGGACATCGAAAACCAATGTGAATAATGCGTACTACTTAAGTGGTTACTCTTGCCGACTGCAGTTTTTACGGGCAATCGAAAAGATGTGAATTCAAAAGCCAATATCCTAGCGAGTCCGAAATTTCGAATGATTATGTCGCATGATAACCAATATTACAAGCCCATCTAAGTAATCCACCCTAATCGGAAACTTATGTTGGAATTTCGGCGAAAATTTCATGAGACCGGCCACTGAGTGTAGTCTTTTTAGAAAAAAATCAACATCATGGGGTTATTGCTGCCGTAACATATTCAGGTAGAGGAGAGGGAGGAAAATAGAATATACGGTCGACTGGTGAAGTTACCCGGGGCCGTCTGCAGCTTTTGACCTCGTTAGTCGCCAAAACAACCAAGTTAGCGGTCACGCCGTCTAGGTCAATGATCGCAAGTTCACAGACTACTATTTGCTAAAATCTCGTTAAACTCTGCTGCTAGGGATATGGCATACGTTCCTCATAAGACAAGTCAGGGAAACAAGTAAGACGTCACGTAATTAAGCATTACTGCGGTCGTCTGCCCAGTCACCTGCAGCTATTGTTATTGAAAATACGACGGTTAGTGTTAATACTACTAGTGCCACAAAGGCAAACCCGTGTCAAAAATCCTAAAAAATAAACGGGGCGTGTAGCTTCACCAGTCACTGCCCGATCATCTTGACTTCGTCTGGCCATCGGGGCAAGGTGGGTGAGGGGACGGGGGTTCAGTAGATGCTTCGAAAGTCTGTCTCACTATAAACTGCTTCACGCGCAAGTCATCGATGCTATGCGCTCTTCGTGAAGCACGCGGTCGCCGTCATTACCTGCAACGGTCAGATTATCATAGACTAACCAAAGATAGGCGATTCACTTAGTGGTAAGCTACATCTGATCTCTGAACTGCACGAGGCCTCGCCTGACAACAAAGGGTCACCACTCAGTGTGTAGGTTCCAGGTTGGTAATGTCTCACATTAAAACGGAAGCCGAGTATTTTCCACTGCCTTCTCTATTCACGGCTCTCTACCCTCTCGAAAAAGCTCTGGCATTGAGTGGGTTAGTGGGTTTCGTAAACAGAGTAAGTGGGTCGCGTTTGGACTGGCAATATCCTTAAGGCAAGTAGAGGAGATGTCAGTAGAGCGCTAAAGGCTGAGGCTTCTAGGTCTAACCCCACCCCTCCTCCACAAACACACACAAATACGAGGCCAGTCCGCAAGCAGATACTTACTAATGGAAGAGAATATGCGCATCCCAGGTTCTTGTTTAAAAGAAGACGAAGGCACGATCACTGGGACGGTAGATTTATTGGCCTTAGTTTTCGAACTCGAACTGGAGTTCATAATCAGTGACTGCTAGAGTGCAGCGACGTGTGAGCGTTTATACCGTTGTACCGTGAGGGGGGGGGAGGGGACCACGTCCGTGGCTAGGTCTGGTTTGTGCTGCCTGGCCCACAATGATCCCCCGGCGTGGTTAAGGCGTTTGTACTGCGCGGCGATGTGAGCTGCGCCACCTGGTTGCGTGGGCGCAACCACGGACTTACTAAAGCTACAGTCAGTGAACGATCTCGTGAAATGTTGGCCGAAACTCTGAAATGCGTCTTCAACAAGGAAGGATTACTTAGGAGCGGTTGTAATATTGATTAACATGCAGCCTTATTATATGATATTTCGGACTCGCCAGGGTGGTGGGTTTGAATACACTCCTTTCCGACCTACTGTAAAAGGCGCACTCGATAAAATTGGCTACCTAAGTAGCATGCACTTTTTACGGTGGTTTTCAATGCACTTATGAATCCAAATATATTACTTATTTATTTGTATATATTTCTCAAATATATTACTATTACCTTCACCTGCTCCTGTGGGGCAGAATATATTGGTCGCACGAGTCGGCGTTTATCCAAAAGAATGAAAGAACATCTCCCAACATAGCTAGGAAAGGGACAAATAAAGACCATCAACAGCTCGATCCTCGCGCACGTGGTAGACACAGACCACCATGTCCACGCCAGAGAGGCCTTCAGAGTGATTTACAAGGTCCAATCTAGCTATCCAAAACTCCTTGGGCAGCGCTTGTTGGCTACGGCAGAGGCGGCTGCAATCAGGCTACGCCGACCGGTCCTATGCGCACAGAAGAACTCCATACAGGTCCCGCAGTTACCATGGTTCAAAGCCACCAAGCCAGCCATCCGCATGTAATTACCTTTGCCGGGACCCACCTTCTTCCAAGCGCTGACTGGAATTGTGGTGTTCCACTCTCCCCCTTCCCTCCCCTCCCCTCTCCAAACCCGAGCTACAGTTTAATTATCTACTTGCCCGTATCTTTTAATTCATTACTTCAATAGCCATATAAATGTACAGGCCTGAAGAGGATTTATCGAAAGCAGACGTATGCTCGCCAAATTGCCTTTTGAATATTACTATCAGTCATTTCGCAGCATGTAAAGCTTTTTTTAACTTCCATCCTCGAAAAAAGAGTGCCTCTCGGTTTAAAAAAAGTTTCTAGTTATGAGGTTGTTAAGACCGTGCAGTGTCCGTTCGTACAGCATCGTACCTGCCCATTTATTTGTGTTCCTCAGTAAGTATGCACTATAGTCCGCATCCATTGCAAAATATCACGAGCTCCACGCGGTATCTTCTTAAAGGCATAGAGGTGCATATAATTTTCCTTAGGCGGAAAGCATACACCTCTTGGAGACTGAAATCGACAAACGCTACTGCAACAGCTAATCTGACTCGAGATTATTCCGAAATTGAAAAATTCTTTGAAAAACTAAATATGCCCTTTCTTGGAGTATAAAATGTAAACACGATGTGATTTTACTAGCAAATGAGTAAAAGAAGGCGTAGTTTTGTGCATATCTTCAGTGGAATATATTTTAATTTATGAGGTCATCGAAAACCAATGTGAATAATGCGTACTACTTAAGCGGTCACTCTTGCCGACTGAGGTTTTAACGGGCAGTCGAAAAGGCGTGAATTCAAAAGTCAGTATCCTGGCGAATCCGAAATTTTGAAGGATTATGTCGCACGATAATCAATATTACAAGTCCACGTTAATCGGAAATGTATTTTGGAATTTCGGCGAAAATTTCATGAGATCGGCCACTGAGTGTAGTCTTTTTAGAAAAAAATCAACATCATGGGGTTTTTGCTGCCGTAACACATTCAGGTAGAGGAGAGGGAGGAAAATAGAATATACGGTCGACTGGTGAAGTTACCCGGGGCCATCTGCAGCTTTTGACCTCGTCAGACGCCAAAACAACCAAGTTAGCGGTCACGCCGTCTAGGTCGATGAGCGCAAGTTCACAGACCTACTCCTATTTGCTAAAATCTCGCTAAACTCTGCTGCTAGGGATATGACATACGTGCCTCATAAGACAAGTCAGGGCAACAAGTAAGACGTCACGCAATTAAGCATTAATGCGGTCGTCTGCCCAGTGAACTGCAGCTCTTGCTATTGGGAATACGACGGTTAATGTTAATATTACTAGTGCCACAAAGGCAAACTGGTACCAAAACCCTAAAACGTAAACGGAACGTGTAGCTTCACCAGTCACTGCCCGATCATCTTGACTTCGTCTGGCCATCGGGGCAAGGTGGGTGAGGGGACGGGGGTGCAGACGATGCTTTGAAAGTCTGTCTCACTACAAAGTACTTCACGCACAAGTCAGCGATACTATGCACACTTCGTGGAGCACGCGGCCGCCGTCATCACCTGCAACGGTCAGATTATCATAGACTAACCAAAAATAAGCGATCCACTTAGTGGTAAGCTACATCTGATCTCTGAACTGCACGAGGCCGCGCCTGACAACAAAGGGTCACCTCTCAGTGCGTAGGTTTCAGGTTGTTAATGTCTCACATTAAAACGGAAGCCGAGTATTCTCCACTGCCTTCTCCATTCACGGTTCTCTACCCTCTTGCAAAAGGTCTGGCATTGAGTGGGTTAGTGGGTTTCGTAAACAGAGTAAGTGCGTAGTTAAACCGGTCCAACTGGCCGTCCCAAAACTGCGCGCAATCTTACATTGCTCCCAAATGAGACGACTCCTGTAAGTAGTCGATAGAGCGTATGAGATTTGCTAATTCTGGACAAAAACCCACAGTCAGAAGACGAATACAGCTGAATCTATATATAATTGTTTGGCAACGCCCTAACCATCACGCCCTAGGACCCGAGAAGAGCTACGTAGACGTAACCTAATGCCGACTCCTGTGTGGTGCATTAAGCAGTCAAAAATAGCAATTTCAAGCCTGCCAAGATGCGCGGCTGACGTGAACACTCTTTATGGAGACCCAGAACCGGTGTGAGTCTTTTTGAGGACGGTTTGTCTAAGGAATTGCCAGAAACTAGCAATGATTTGGCACAGGATGTAAGTACTGTTACTGATGACCTCCACCTGAGTACTTGCAAAGCGCCTTTTCTGGCTTCCGTATGTCTAGTTCCCGTGGGGAAATTAGCCCTTACAAAGTAGAGGACAAGCGAGCGCACAGTTCGTCTTCAGCTTAAGACACCTATATTTTCCACTTTTGTTGTTCTTTAAATTTAAGTGTGAAAGCATGAATAGGTACTCCTTTTCGATCTGCTTTCACAAAGACAGTTTTGTTTGGCTTATCTCAACTTGCTTTTATTTAAAGTGAGATCGCATTATCGATCGCCATAACTCGTTAAGGACGAATACTCTGGGACCTCCTCAATGACGGTTGTACACTGGGGGCGCCAATAGGGTTCAAACAATAAAAATATCAAGATTGTGCAACACTCGATTTTGGTTTAGTAATTATGATGTCGTTCAGCAGGTCAAAGGTTTCGGGGACGCTTTTGATGCCAAGTTGTAGTGACGGACTCCAGTTGAGACTGGAAGTCCCACGCTTTTGTCCTATTCCTGTTTATCAGGAGAATGATTGGGGCGTATTCGTGAAAGCAGATCGACAAGGAGTACTTATTCATGGCTTCGCACTCACATTTAAAGGATGAACTGTGTGCTGGCTTGACCTCTACTTTGTAAGGGCTAATTTCCCCACGGGTAATAGACATACGGAAGCCAGAAAAGGCACTTTGCAAGTACTCAGATGGAGGTCATCAGTGAAAGTGCTTACAAATCAATGCTAGTCTCTGACAATTCCTTAGACAAACCGCCCTCAAAAAGACTCACACCGATTCTGAGTCTCCGCATTCTGGCAAGCTTACAATTGCTATTTTTAACTGCTTAGTGCAGCACACAGCAGTCGGCGATAGGTTACGTCTACGTAGCTCTTCTCGGGTTCTGGGGCGTAGTGGTTAGGGCGTTGCCTAACAATTATATATAGAGTCAGCTGTATTCATCTTCCGACTGTGGGTTTTTGTCCAGAATTGGCAAATCTCATGCATTCTACAGACTACCAACAGGAGTCAGCTCATTTGGGAGCAGCGTAAGATTGCACGCAGTTTTGGGACGGCCAGTTGGACCGGTTTAACTACGCACTTACTCTGTTTACGAAACCCACTAACCCACTCAATGCCAGACCTTTTGCAAGAGGGTAGAGAACCGTGAATGGAGAAGGCAGTGGAGAATACTCGGCTTCCGTTTTAATGTGAGACATTAACAACCTGAAACCTACGCACTGAGAGGTGACCCTTTGTTGTCAGGCGCGGCCTCGTGCAGTTCAGAGATCAGATGTAGCTTACCACTAAGTGGATCGCTTATCTTTGGTTGGTCTATGATAATTTGACCATTGCAGGTGATGACGGCGGCCGCGTGCTTCACGAAGTGCGCATAGCATCGATTACGTACACAGCATCTACCGCACTCTGCCTGTACATAATCATGTGAGTTAGTTAGTGTCTAGACGCAGGGTTTGTTGGGGCATTGTCGACTGAGAGTGGCATTGAATAAGCCAAAAACAGCTGCTGCCTCAGTCTACCTGGTGATTGTATGCTTTTGCGTCATCACATGAGAACCACAACAACGAGACCACAGAAGGCTTGGTAAAATAACTGAAAGCATACCGAGACAATTTAGTAAGGCGATCACATCACGCTGGGATGCGCATCGTTGTATTTATGATCTGATGAACACATACTCCTGAACATTTTAGCTTGGCGCTGTGCGAACGTCCGTGTTTATTTCCCGTTATTTTATCCACTTTTAACAGTTGCGCTTTCCGATTGGGGTTATTTATTCTCTCTCCTCTCCTCCTCCTCTCTCTCCTCTTTCGAAAGAACCAAGTAAAGACGGTTTAATGAGGCAACGCTGTGAACAAACGTTTTCGAACTTTTGATGTCAAAACTGTGTAACTGTCCGCGCTCGTTTTACAACATTACATTCAGTTGGCACAAGAAGCTTCGAGAATGGAAATGGCAACGATTTCACGCACTCTTTCGGAATTCGAGGATGTGGAGCCTTTCATTAACTGAACTAGGTTGCGAATTCTTACCACTTCAGATAATTGAGCTGAGTCCGTTTTATGCCTATCGCTATCATCACACTCGTTAAACCGGTCTCTAAGGTCGATATTTGAACGTCACAATCTAACAGTTGTCACTAATATCAATCATTTCCTTAAATGTATAAGAAACCTGACGCTGGAGTTATGTTGTCAATTGATATCGCTTCCCTTCTCAGCTTCATTTCACAATTTCCGGTTGAACACTACGACATGAAAGACAAACTCCTGAAGTTCGGATATCCCCTGGACGTTTTACGACATTGTTTCAAAACCTGCTTCACTTTTGGTTGACAGATGCGTGGACACTTCTATGGGCTCCTCTATGGGGCTCGATTGCCGAGGTGGCCCTTCAATGGATAGGAAATTACATGGGGCTCATACTAGAACCCTCGCAGGCAGTCGCACAGCGACTAGTAGTAGACATAGATGAGATGGAGCCGACAAAGAAAAGGGAGACCGGAATGGCCATTTCTGGCTTATTAGCCGTCATTAGCCAGTCATACCCAACCCCAAGTGTGGATCACTTGAGATTCGAACCCGTGGTCTTTGGTAATGGAGTTCGACACTTTACCATTGAGCCACGGGCCCGCTGTCCTGTTGGTTGTGATCGGCAATATCAATTATGACAGTGGGCGCTCACCGATCAGGTAGGTTACGGAACATGCTCATTCCGTTGTGCCTTGGGGCTCATACTAGTACCCTCGCAGGCAGTCGCACAGCGACTACTAGTAGTGGGCGTATATGAGATGGTGCCGACAAAGATAAGGGAGACCGGAATGGCCATTTCTGGCCTATTAGCCGTCATCAACCAGTCATACCCAGCCCCAAGTGTGGATCACTTGAGATTCGAAGCCGGGATCTTTGGTCATGAAGTTTGGCACTCTAGCACTGAGCCACAGATGGGAAATTTGCAGCTCACAGTACTAAACAAAGTTCTGGACATGCTGTGGCGACGGAGTTTTCGTCGTTGTGCGCCATACCCACATTAAGCACCTTAAATCGGCTGAACAGAATTTCCGATTCAAAATGGACTCTGAAACAAACAACTAACTTCCCTTCCTCGATGTCTTTGTACGCAGGCGTGCAACTGCGAACTATGGCATTCAAAATAGCAACCAACATCGGGCAAATATTACAATTCAAAAGAAAACATCCCCTGACTCACAAACGCACCCGCATCCACGCTTTACTCCAACGAGTTGAAACACATTGCAGCACACTAGCGGACAAAATAGCTGAGCGAGTATATCTTTATAACCTCCCCAAAACAAATGGATGCTCAAGAGATTTCATCAAACAAAGCAGGCGTCAATCAAACAGATGAGGGCCGGGGGTCTGAAGGGTTACTCTCTACATCAGAAGACTCTATGGACTGTTCCAACCAACCGGAATTGGCATTATCATAGAACTGAGACAACAATTTGTCGTCGTTTTATACGACCTAAGGACGCATGTAGTCACTTACCGAAACCTAGGCAGTTGTTTACAACATAAGTTGCAATAGTGGAGGCTATGAGCACGTGATAACGGGACGAAAATTTCAGAACCGCCCGAACGGCCACAACTTGACAACTCGATGACTAAACCCAAACTCACGGCTAGCAACCCGTATTGAATAAATTGCCCATACCTTCGACCCTCGGAAAGCAAGGACAGGACGACTCATAGCTGCGCGTGATATTCAGATGTTAGTTAGACCAAAAGGCAACTTGACCTCCCTCCAGTTTACACGGTCTTGCGCCGTTATTTGCGCAAAGGACAGAACAAGACGCCTGCACTGAATTTGGGAAAGTCGACCAGACACAACCTGACAAAGATTTAGCCCGCGGGAGATGCGAAAGATTCACCAAGCCGAATAAACCGCGCAGAGAGAGTCAACCGCCCTTCATCCAGGTGGATTCTTAACGTACGAAGTTGTCAGGTTCACCAAACATCCACCAAAAAGCCGGGATGGCGAAAGGAGAGGAAAATCGGGCGAGGTTTGGTTCTGCGGCCTCATTTGATTGATACCATATGGTTAGCTTCCTAAAACAATTTAAGTAGATGCGAGCACGCTGACCTTACAAATACCACGTGTTTGCACTTTCCGTACCATTTTAATACAGACCGCGACTGTGCCACGGGGGAAGGAGTGCTTGTACGCTAGCCTCGATTACTTCAGGTATCAACCCGCACGCGCTTCCCCGCGCGTTCTTCGAGCCCTGCTTGCGCCCTCTCTATTATCCTAATTCAGAGAGTAGACAGGTAGACTTGTTAATGGAATTGTTCGGACGGCGTGGGACTCTGTCGATCCCACTATGGTGGTCATCCACTGCGAATTACCACGCGGTCCCCTCCGTGGACTTCCAGTTGTTATTGCACCCTCCTATCACTAATCCAGTGAGTGGCCGTGTCGCGGGGAGTGTGTACACGCCACCTTCACGCGCACACCTGCGCGTGCTCCGATCTCTACTTACGCTCTCCTTCCCTTCCTAATCCAGATGATGGCTAAGTTAGATATGTTAACTAATAATCTTCTAGTAAGCTAACCATACGGTATCAATCAAGTGGGGCTGCACAGAACCAAACCTCGACGAAAATCAATCAGCTCAAGGTCAACTAGCGGGGCAATTCGCTCGAGTCTCTGTTCGAATTTGTTCATTGAACGCTTCGATAACGATGAGCCGGTGATTCATTTCTCATGCTCGAGTTAATTAGGTTTATTCAAACACGAATTTGTCAGGGTTTTGAATTTTGAAGCCGGGGGTCAAAACAGTCCTCAAGTTAATCAGCTCGGTAGTTTTTTGTTAAGCTGTGTGGTAGTTTTCTGGTGCAGAATTTTGAGTTCAGTGGGCAGAATGGTGGCGAAGATCTGTGATTACCTCTCCCCAGCTGACGTTCAGTTCTGGTAGAAACGCTGGAGGTGAGATTTGAGACTATGACTGGTGCAGTATGCTGGTTTACTGCATGATGACGTGGGTGTGTGCTGGCGTGTTTGCTCGCGTCACACCGAAGGGTGTTATTAGCAGCCACCCACACGCCAAAATGCGCGCGAATTTTGGTTTACTCACACAATCCTGTTATGTGGGTCTCAATCGAAGTCGACGAATACGAGCCTGTTGATAAAACATGTGAAATGCAGTTGAGCATCAAGTGGACAGCATTCCAGGTTAGCGAAAAACGAGTATTTTTGGAGGGTTGTACTGCTCCACAAGGTGTTTCTAGCCTCTGGGATTGGGTTTGGCTGTCTGACGATCCCAGTCAAGCCAGAAACAGTCGGGTTTCTCTAGCAGCACTTCCCGACTACTTCCTGACTGTCTGGAATTTACCCCAAATTACTACTTTTTAACTGACAATTAGACTGGAATTTCGATGGTCCCGATGGAACCTTCAAGTAATCAACATCTTCAGTCATACGGGCGTTGAAACCGTTCTCGTAAAACTGTTGATCCTCAGACAACCTACTGTGCCCAGAAGAGAAATGTGATATGGCCAAATGCCTGATTGTAATATGGTAATTATTCCACTCCAAACCAACCTGGCGCCCAGCTCTCGTCTCAAACGCAATGACCCACTCCGCCGACCGCTTTGACTTGTAGGCGACGGCATGTGCGTGTGACCAATCGGTATCTCCTAGGCTGATGGCGTTGTGTGAGCAGTTTGGCACGGCCAGTTGGGATGAACTAAACGGTGTTTTGGCACTAGTTGACGGGACTTGCTGCCGGGGCAGTTAGTTCACTCCAATCTATTCTGACCTTGTCTCTCCTCTCTCTACTGGAATATGGTGTGTAAGTCATCATTGCTATGAGCCGATCAACGAGTTGACAATCACCATATTACAGCTGACCATCCGTTAGGGGGGGGGATTTAGGTGTCCCCCGATCTGGGATTTGGCCCAAGGGCCCTTCTACTATGAGGGGCACATGTTCCTGTGTACAACTCACCAACTCATGAAGATAGTCACTGACAACTGCAGCAGGTGGACAACATGGTAGAGAAAATTTAAAGGCGCTATACTAACGAAAAGGGAGGACGGGGTGGCTAACTCCGGCTTACTTGGATCAGCAATAAGTCACTCCACAGCGTTAAACTGGCGATACCGGGAAGTTAGATGGGTCGAGTGGACCCTGTCGTGCGGTGACTTAACACTAAACGAAGTGGACACGCTTCCGGTGGCAATCAGAAGTGGGTCTAAGACTTGCAGTACACATCTGGACCGTCCGTCTATTCGTCTCAGGAGTGGGGTAGGGTTGGCCGACGAAGGAGGAAACTTAGAAGTGGCTATTTCAGTTCCACTCATTCCTGACCGAAACGTGTCAATTGTAGGACTAACACTCTATAGGAATTCGAGTTGATAGGGTTACCGAATCAGATCACTAGAGGCACGTTTTCAACAAATCCGCAAATAACTTCGAATCGGCTGCTTCAGCGTCGTTGAGGGGTGCTCGGAGAGATACTTGGTGGAATAACATTTGGCCGTTGTTCGAATTCACGACGGAACGAACCAAGACATGACACACACACCCGGGGATCCCTGGCAGAGAAGGGGTCACCGCGTGTAAAAAATCATGATGGGACGGTGAGGATTAAGTATATGCGCGGGCTAAGGAAAAATTAAGGGGAACTGCCCTTTATATTTTTCGAAGATGCTGTCCTGCCGAATTTTTGGTCGGTCCTTCGTCGGCAGGATGACATTCTCTGACATGTT
Source organism: Spirometra erinaceieuropaei (assembly GCA_902702965.1). Lineage (NCBI taxonomy): Eukaryota > Metazoa > Platyhelminthes > Cestoda > Diphyllobothriidea > Diphyllobothriidae > Spirometra > Spirometra erinaceieuropaei. Next base: position 687,413 of record CACRXP010000229.1, read on the forward strand.
CCGCCCCGAGAATCGGGTACTGCTGAAATGTCTACATCGGTCCATTGTGCACATCCCACAAGCAAGGTAAGAGGAAAGCCCGATTTTTTAAAAAAAATTCGACGCGAGAGCAGTAAGGCTGTAAAAAATACTCGAAATAACGGTGGAGGGAATGCATATGCCTGCCGGTAAAGCAAGAGTGCCTAAACGCCAGTGAGTTCCCTAAACAACAGTTGACATTTTCTCACCCCGCGCATATACTTAATCCTTGTCGATGGGACAAAGGCAGACGTTACGCAGTCGTCGGCTATCAAGTGCTAACGCTAAAATGTGCTGGACAGTGTTGCAGAGGTTACGCTGTGGGGAGGTACCTTGTGCCAGATGGCAGCGTCAGCTTGTTAACCCATCCGCGAGACTGATCGCAGCCACCCCCCAAGTTTAGAGATCGATATTTCAAGCCTGGTAGGACTAGTTCGGCTTTTCCATTTCTCCGTTAAGAAACTTTAATGTTCACGCCGGGATGGACGAATATCGATCTTCTTAGAATCACGGGAAATTCAAGTCCTGAAGTGAAGGGCAGAGAGCAAGAACAGACGACCATCTGCCAGGCCAAAGGTTACCACGCGACGAGCGCTCGACGCGAACAAAAGGGAGGCGGCAGGCGTTGGCGGATATTTCGGGCCTCCTCAGCCAGCCCGCACATTTGACCGAACTAACGTCGGGCAGATGATCCACAAACGAGTTCGGCAGCGGCACCATTGGATCTACGTTCATCGAGGATTCGTCACCTACCAGTCAGCTGAGATCAGGTCTCTCGACACAACAAGAGGCAAGCCCTAATCTGTTGAGGACTTTATAACCCTCAGCATGCAAATTTGGAGACTGCTACCATCTTACTGAGGTTTCGGAGCACAACTCGACCGATTCCTATTAATACCAATCTCTGTGATCGTGACCGGCATGCGCCCTAGACTTTTAAAGTCTGGGGATAGAGCGTAAGGAGCGCGATCAGTGTGAAAACTTGCCCTTCTCCCTCTTCACCGAGCAACCACATAAGACGAACTGGCATTGTTGAAGTGCATGTAGTAGCAGCAGCAACAGTATCCGAGATACGCCGATTTCGTCCAAGG
>CACRXP010000229.1:701578-726462 GCA_902702965.1 Spirometra erinaceieuropaei
AGGCGCAGGGCGCCTCCAGTAGTCTTTCTCAAGCGATGACCGCTTCCTCTTCATCACCGGTCTGTAAGCTTCGGACCGGTAAAGTTCGCAGCCTGGTGGGCGTTGGTCAACGAGCCTGGTTCCCTGCCGGTAGATGCGCTCGCACCCCGCTGGGTATACAGGTCGTGAGCATGGCTGTCCAGAATAAGAAGAAGAAGAAGAAGAAGGCACGATCGCTGATACAAGAGCTTTATTAACCTGACGTTTCGGATTCCTGCTCGAAGCCATCATCAGAGACAAAAACGGACACGAGGGGTTCATGCACAAGGGGCCGCAGTATTTATACGATGCAGTCGCCATGCTACAATCTGCAGCGGTGCGGAGAAATGACGCCAGCTCTCAAGTTGCGGCTCATTCGACGAGATCCCGTCGCACATTCAAATTCGACGAGGCCGAAATCCTCGCAAGAGGTGACAACCGCGTGAGCCGGGCGCTGCTTAAGTCACGATTTACTGGTCCCCAGTCCATTAACAAGTGCAATGATCTTCCCTTTTCATACTCAGTGCTGAGACTTCGCCTAGGCAGAAAAATTAGCCACGCGGGGAGCGCACAGGTGAACTCTCTTTCTAACGCCAGGATCAGTGGGTCAGATGATCACGCAATCATCACACCAACATCCAACGCACGTGATGAGATTGCAGCAATTAACAACGCAAATGTCGACCATAAAACAGTCATCACACCACATACAACGATCCTTGGTGAAGGAGGGGGGGAGCGTGAATATTCATGGGTATGCGGTAGCATAGCTCTGCATCCTATAAATACTGCAGCCCCTTGTGCATGAACCACCGGTATCTGTTTTTGTCTCTGATGATGGCTTCGAGTGCAGGAATCCGAAACGTCAGGCTAATAAACCTCTTGTCCCAGTGATCGTGCCTCCTTCTTCACGACTGCTTCCTGGGATTCGTCTCTTCGCTTCTAATAGCTGTCCAGTCTTCCTCGTCTTTCTGACACGTTATGGCTTTGTTGTTGGCGGTTGGTCAATGACCTGGGCAGTTGCTGTGTGGACCAGGGGTGAGGAGTGGAACGCCAAGGTGCGGACTCGACCACGCTGTCCACCTGGGCCCTTCCCGCCCCCGGTCTTCTTTATTCTGTCCTGACACTGGGCCCAAGTTGGGAGGGGAGGGGGTGCGGTAGATGCTGTGCAAGTATACTATCATAAAAAATTAAATTTTCACACAAGTCCACGTCCCTGCTCCCCCCCCCCCCTGCTGTGGGGCATACGGTGGACATCGTCGAAACCGAAGGTCGAACTGTCGTGATTACCTAGTTAGCTGTTGGTTGCCTGTTCTGCTTAGTGCGAACTTTGCATGCCCCTCCTGCTAGTTGGAATCCAAACTGCGCAGAAGAGGTGATCTCATGAGCACGCCGCTAAATGTCTTGTCTTTTCGAAGAATACGCACTTCTGTCACCGAAGGTGCCCACGCCACTACGTCGCAAGGCTGTTAGGTGATGCGTACCCTGACCCCGAGGTCATACGCCCAGTTTCCGCACCGAGAACAGGATGGTTGCCGTAATGGGCGGAAAGACACCGTTGCCATGACAACCGAATCAGCCCCTCTACCAAGGGACTGGGCGACCAGTGATACACTCGACAGTGCTCCTACAGCCCCAGATGCCCTGAAGGACGTTATCGGTAATAGGTCTGTAAACAGGAGCTCGCGTGCTCTCGTGGGGTATGTTTGTAGTGCCCGTTAGTGGAGCGGCCACCTTGCTGAACTGGTAATCGCAACGGGTAGCTAGTTTCACTGAGTAACATTACATCCTTACCACACCTGGAATCCAGCTATCATATGCGGTTCCAAGAAACTGCGGTGAATGTTCTTGCTACCCCCATTCAACCGCTGCCAGGGATCTTTAGGGCTGGTTTATGTGTGTGGGAAATCTGATTCGATTAGAGGCTGGAAAGGGGGAACCGGGCTTTATGATGCTTGGTCGGACTAATCCCCAGTCATTTGCACTTAACCTTGATCTTTGCATGCAAGGAAACAGAGAAGACAGAATGAGGTCGAAGCTGCAAAGCCTTCATCACTATGTTCATGTTCACACACTGCGTGCTTTGTGATAATGTTGACCGCCCCCCTGTTCGACTGGCAAGCCTATCCTCATGGCAGTATTCGGAGCGACGAGAAGACTGAGAGTCAGACTGCAGTCAGCTTCTTCTCAGTGAAGTCTTTAAGACACTCACACTCATGTGACATTCCAGCCGTCCTTACAGAAGCCTGATGTGTGCATCTGGGACCAGGTCTTGTGAATGGCATGTTTAGACGGATTGTCTGGCCTTCTCGATCACCGCGCTCAATTCCGGCCTTGATTTTACGACTGAGTCGAGAAGATGAGTTCAAGGAAGCAGTGCGGGGGAGGAAGAAGAAGAAGAAGAAAAAGCCAGAGGTTTGTTGGTCTCACATTTGGGATTTCCACTCCTGTCCATCATCAGAGACAGTGGCGGACAACGGTTATGGTGGCACGAGGAGTGCATTACTTATGGACCGCAGTTGCCACCCAACAACATGCCTACTATAATCGGCAGTTCTTGCATTCATCGCTAGGGGTCGTGTTTGGTGCGATGATCGCTTGTTATCTCTCATCCGAGTCCGTTAATCGTGATAGTTACTTGGTAAATTGCCTCGTTGGAATTTTCGATCGCCCATCCCCTCCCGGGACACATCCCAGCACAGAATATGGGACCGGGAAGTACTTGGGCATGTTGATCGATTAGGGGCGGGAGAACCATGACTCAAGTATCTTGCGCCTGATGTTATTGGCGTTTTTTGTGGGAATTTCGGTCTCATTATACCCGAAAGTGTGACCGGGTCCCGTCGAAGGAGAAGCCAGTCGAGACTGAGCGTCATTCCCTCTCACCGCTGCTGCGTCTTCGATCATTCGCGTTCGGAGCTATCTCCAAGTTTCTCCGACGTGGTTGCTTTGTCCACAACTTTGCCCGGTAATACCTTCAAGCCGAAATTTTTGCAAGAGGCCGCAACCACGTGAATCGCGTCTCGATACACCAGGGCAGTGCGCTAACGCAACTGCATTTACGCCTGACAGGGTGGCTACAGTCGAAGCCATCATGGCACCAGTAATGAACGCGGGAGCTGCGTAATTACAGTGCGCGACCAATCTCATGAAATGTTGGCCAAAATTCTGGAATGCGTTTCCGATTAGGAAGGATTACTTAAGTGGGGGGTTTTATACTGATTATCATACAGCATAACCCTATAACATTTCGGACTCGCCAGGGTATCGGCTTTTGAATGCACTTCTTTCTGACCTCCTGCAGAAACCACACTCGGTAAAAAATGAATACGTAATACGTATGTATTTTTCATATTGGTTTTCGATGGTCTTAAAAATTCAAATATATTTTACAGAAATCATGCACAAAAACATGCCTTCTTTTGCTCATTTGGTAGGCAATCACATTTTCTTCTCTGATGCCAAAAGAAAGTGTGTATTCAGGTTTTAAATGAGGTACCCAATTCCCGAATACTTTTAAGCCTGATCTGCCATCGCATCAGCGTTTGGCGATTTCAGTCTACAAAGTGCATGCTTTCCGCGTAAGGAAAATCATAAATTCCTCTATGCCTTTAAGAAGATGCCACATAGAGTTCATGGAATTTAGCAATGGATCCGGACTGCGTTGTACATTTCATGAGGAGCATTGGTAAACGGAGATGTGCGGTCTTGCATGCATAGACGTCGCACGGTCTTAAAAATCTCATAATTAGAAACTTTTTCAAAACCGAAATACACACTTTCTTCGGGTATAAAATATGAATATAATTTGATTTCCTACCAGGTGAGCGAAAGAAAGAATATTTTTGTGCGTTTTTTCTGTAAAATATATTTGAATTTATAAGATCACCGAAAATCAGTAAGGAAAATGCATGCTACTTAAGTAGTCATTTTTTTTTACCAATTGCGGTTCCTGCAGAAGGTCTAAAAGAAATGCATTCAAAAGCCTACCTCCTGGTGAGTCTGAATTGTTATAGGGTTATGTTGTATGACAATCAGTATAACAACCCCACTTAAGTAATCCTTCCTAGTCGGAAACGCATTCCAGAATGTTGGCCAACATTTCATGAGATAGGTCGCGCACTGTCCAGTACGCACGTGACAGTTTGACCGTCGTGACCGACGATGTCCATCGTGTGCTCTACAGAAGGGCGAGAGTAGGGAAAGTGACTTGCGCAGCATCTACTGCACTCCCTCTCCCCCCCCCATCTGGGCCCAATGTCAAGACATAGTCAAGAAGACCGGAGGTTAGGGAGGGCGCAGATGGCTAACGTGGTCGGCGCCACCCCTAGGCAGGCCGCCATACCCTGTTCGTATCCCACGGAGTGGAATGTAGTTGCGTTCAGTAAACACTGTCCCTCATGTGTCTCAATCCCTCTTATCTGCCACTGTCTCTGATGCTGGGTTCGAGTAAGAATTGGAGACGTTACGCCAATGAACCTCTTGTTCCAGCGGCAATATATTCTTTTTTTTGGTTCCGACCTTGTCTTGTTATCGGAGGAAGGTGGGTGTGGGAGGAGGGAGTGCGATGGATGCTGCGCAAGTCACTGGCGGCGTGGTCACTCCGTGGGGCATGCGGTGACCATCCCTATTTGCTTTTTAATGTCGTCTTAAATCCTGGCTAAAGTCCATGAACACACATTGCTGCCTCATAAGGAGTCCTCACAAGATGGTAGTCGGGGGGGGGGGAGGGGTAACGACGAAGGTCTCCACTCGACACGAGAAAAGGAATCAAGGACATTCTGCTGTTATGCGTTCCTTAAAGCCCTTTTACCCTGTAGGTTTGGAAGCAGATTATCCAGGCCAAATAAACCCATTTTTGGAGTATCAGATGTAAGGAAGACATGATTTGCTGCCATACGCATAAAAGAAGCCTAATAACAAAATGTGCTCTGAACGAGTTCGCACAGAGCTCGTTTTGCGAGGTACGCGAGCTCTGCTGGAGCTCGGATGTGGTCATTGATCCGAGCTCGTACGGAGCTCGTGAAAACGAGCCTAAAAAGAGTTCTGAAAACGGGCTTGCGAGCTCTTTCCGAGCTTGACCCGAGCTCCAAAAATCGAGCTCCAGCGCTTTTAAGCATTTTTTTGTGCATGCCTTCTGCAAAATATATTTGATTTTCTAGAGCCCTCGAAATCTATATGATGGATGCATACTACTTAAGGAGATATTTTATAACAAGCGCAGTGTTTACTGGAGGTTGTAAAAGGCACACTCAAAAGTCAGCATCCTTGCGAGTCCGAAATATCATAGGATTATGCTGCATGCTAATCACTAGTACAGCACCACCTAAGTAATCTTTTTTAACCGAAAATACATTTCAGAATTTCAGCTAACATTTCATGAGATCAGTCACGCACTGTACCAAGCGGAGCTTTTAAGGTGGGTAATTTGCCTAACTGTCAACACGTTTACTTCCGGGTCGTGCATGTTTAAAAGAAAAACAGACCGAGAATTGACTGAAGCCTGGGCCTCAGATGAGGACTCAGTCAATCGATTTATCGATCTGGCGCCAGCATACAGAACCCTGCGTAATCACCTCCAGTCTTGCGCCGTTGGTCGATGATTGGCCTACGTGCCTCATAACTGCCGCTTGTCCTGTTTCTGCCACTACCTCTCACGATGGACTCCTGCACGAGTCTGAAAGCTCAGGACAATAAGCAAAGTGTTCCGGTGCTCGACTTTCTTCTTCTTCTTCTTCTTCTTCTTCTTCTTCTTCTTCTTCTTCTTCTTCTTCTTCTTCTTCTTCTTCTTCTTCTTCTTCTTCTTCTTCTTCTTCTTCTTCTTCTTCTTCTTCTTCTTCTTCTTCTTCTTCTTCTTCTTCTTCTTCTTCTTCTTCTTCTTATTTTATAGAAAATGTTTATGAATAGGATATGAGAGCAAAGGAGGTGACAGGAGGCTTACAGTTGAGGGGTTCTAGTTTCCTGACTGCTTTCTCGGAGTTAGGGCTGGGATCTTGTTGATGGTCGAGGGACGACGTTTGCTGTCCTTCGCCATGAATGTTGAAGAGCAAACACGTAAAACGTTTGCGGCCACCGAAGTGAGGGGTGGTATAACACGAAGGCCTTCGCTACCATTCAAAATCGGATGGACCAATCCTCTTCCGCCTAAACAGAACGTCCCAATACCTAGTGATAGTGCATACTGAGAGTATTAGAGCATTTTCAAGGGGAACTCGTAACTGTCGACTTTTTCATCGGATCTTCGCCAGCCTGTAAGAGCGCAAACCTTACACATCGATGTCAGTACAGAGACCCAAATTAACACCTCATTTTCTCCACATTAGAGGACGTAACTCAACCTACATTTTTATTCTTCCACTTGATAAGCACACAACCTCAGCCTTCACGCCAGAAGTATCTGAAATCTTAGCTAGGACTTATTTTCCAGAAAGTGGGGGAATCAGTTGAAAAATTACAGCACCAACTAACCCTACGTTTGGGCGAGAAATAGAGAAGTAAACAAATGCAAGCCACAATGTGAATGACGGACTCTCACAGGTGGATTAGTTTTCTACACTCGACAAAGTTGCATAATTAGTTCCGGGGACCCACAAATTCGAAAACATGTCATGATGTGAGTCATGAATTCGACTGGCATGTCTGGCTGAATAACTGAAAACCGTACAACAAATGGCTAGGTAACGTGGTTAAGAAATTAAATTTTGTTAAAGGCATGAAATGCCTGTGGACCTCGTCATGTCCTCATCCGGGAACACATTTAAGAGGAAATTTGACCAGTACAGGGATATGTACGCCCACGGCATCAGAAATTAACAAATTTTGCCCCTGTACCAACCGCCCAAAGTTTTACGTTACAAAATATGCTACGCCCCATATGTAAGTAGCATTACTTTTTGACTTTTCGTTATCACCTGACCGAAGCATATACGCTTGCTTCAATATTACTTGGTCCATTCAGTACCGCGTACTGGTTATTGTACAATTTTGACACAGAAGGCATTCACAGACAAATTTATACCAGTAAGGAATGCTTGTTGTATGCAATTACTTACCCAATGTTCTTTGACGCTTGCCTTAAACACTGGTTTTTATGACGTTATTATAACCAGGGGAGTTCAAAGGCGCTCGCCTACCTTTCGCTGAATAAATCTGATCTGACCAGTATTTACTCCATAGTTGCGGGAGGAATCTGTTTCGAAGAGCAGAAAACTTGCAGTCAAACACAGATAGGCAAATATGTAGAAAATATGGCACCAACGCTTTTTCCTGTCATATTCACTACGCCCGGGATTAAGATCTGTGTAGGCTGGGTCAGCAAGGTCCTCACAGAATCTGGTCCTCTCACAGCCATGTCTAGCAGCGGTGAATTTGTAGCGTGCGGCCATCATGACCTTGCTGCCTCAAGGTCATTCACCCATTGCAGCGAGGCGTCCCAGTCGAGCTGACCTTAGGCCACTCGACCGACTTCAGCTCGAACACAAATGCGTTCTCACAGTATTGCGGCTACTCATGCGCCACTTGAACGCGCCACCCACTTTAACCAGCAAAACAAACCACTGTAACAGCACCCCTCGGCAAATGGAACACACAGTGACTGTACACCATTTAAGCTTGGCCCACGAGCATACAAAAGTGGCTGCCACCACTGTCTCAGGGACTCCCAGACATGACTGGACGCAGTCAACACCAGCCCTGGCTTCGCCAGTGACCACTGCCGCCTGAGAGGACAACTCCTCGGGTTCTGTGCACAATAAACCCCCTCATTCTGGTGTCTTCTGTCTTCTCCTTACGACTTGGGATTCGACCTGGTGGTTGTAGCGCTCAAAGCACTTATTCTCACTGCTGTGCCGCTATAACATCTCTGTCCCCCCAGTTCGGCATCCATGACTGACACGCCCACACAAAAGAGATAGTCTAAACGTCACGAACGATGACCTCCGCCACTATTCCATGAGATGCGTCCAGCGGCGACCTGGGCATGAGTATGTCCATTGTGAAGCAGACTTGCAATGTATTTGCCTCCCTCGCTCCGCCCACACAGACTGCGTTGATGGCAGAACAAGGCGAAGACGCATAAACGATCTTCGCCCAGGACACGCCTTTGCCCTCTACGGTCCACGGAATGGCGGTCGTTGTGGCGGAAGGCACCTTTAGACGCCAAGAGGCCCTGTGTTCTAAGTGCACCGGATGCCAGACGCTTTTTCACGTTCGAGCCTCTGGGGGCAGTAAACTCCAATGGTCGGCCTATCGATCTCATCTGCCACCAATCGTTCTATTTTCCGTCTTGTCCGGTCGTTAATTTCAGGGTTAAATTTGTAAACTCCAAGTTACAGTAGGTGGGCTAACTCATGAAATGTCAACCGGAATTTCGAAATGCGTTTTCGTTTCGAAAATATTAATTAAGTAGGGTTGTAAAACTAATCATCTTGTAGCATAATTCCATAATGATCCGGTTACCTCAGGGTGTCGGCTCTTAAATGAACTTATTTCTGACTGTATGCAAGAACCATACTCTAAAAAATGACTACAAATGTGGCATGCAATTTTCTCATTGATTATCGATGACCCTGAAAATTCAATCAGATTTAATGGAAAGCATGCATAAAAATATTCATTCCTTTATTTATTCGGTAAGAAATCACATCTTTTTCCAATTTCATACTCAAAATCAGGGTATAATTCGGTATTAAAAAAGTTTCTAATTGTGAGATTTTTTAATACCGTGAAATGGCCGTTCATAAACTCTCATGTCTCTGCATTTACGAACGTGGCTTGTAAAGTTAACAATATTGCTCAAATCCACTGATTAATTTTATGAACCCCATATGGTTCCCCTTTATTACCGTAGAGAAATGCATGGTTTTCCGTACACGGAAAATATACGGCTTGTAGTTTTGAAAGCCTTAATGCCAGTGCAACAACAGGTCGGGTTCAAAATTATTCGGGCATCGGAACAGTTTTTAAGACCGAATTATTCCCTTCTTTCGAGTGTAAAATTGAAACCGACGTGATTTCCTACCCAATAAGTAAGAGGATGAATATTTTTACCCATGCTTTCCATGAAATATAATTGGACTTTTAGGGGCATCAAAAATCAATGACAAAAATTCATGCCACTTAAGTAGCCATTGTTTCAGAGTGTAGTGTTTGCATGCAGTCGGAAGGAAGTTCATTCGAAGGCCGGCACCCTGAGGTAACTGGATCATTATTGAATTATGTTGCAGGCTGACTAGTTTTACAACCCTACTTAATTAATCTTTTTGAAACGAGAACGCATTCCGAAATTTCGGTTGACATTTCATGAGCTAGACCACCCACAGTATTTGTTCACCCGAAAGAGTGGACGATGATGTCCAATCTGTGCTCCAGAGTATGCTGAGCGAGGACGGTAACTTGCGAGTGAAGTGGTTTATAATGATGGAAAACTTGCGCAGCACCTATTGCACTCTCGCCTGCGTCACCCACCTGGGCTGAGTTGCATGCTAGAGTCGGGAAGACCAGAGGCGGGCCTTGGCACAGTGGCTGAAAAGGCAGAACAACTCATCTACGTGTGCCACACACGACCTGGTTCCACGGATATATACCCGGCTTTCACGGAACAAGGAGTCAGTCCAAGTCCCGTCTGGGCGGGAGTGCTGTGGGGGGGGGGGACTCATTAAGAAGGAACCACTGAACCTCACTCTCCGTCCTGAGAGGACTGAGTTATCTTGACGGTCCTCCATGTCACGACTTTAATCAACACGTGAAAGTTTTAAAGATCTTCAAATTTTTGTATAATAATGAATGCGTCGAATTGTCGCGGGGACGGAGTCCCCTTACTTGACCTTACTCACTCGCCTCCCTCCCATGCGCCGGTCGGCTGGTTGAGCCGGTCAAGCATCCGATGCGGAGATTGGGCTCGAACGACTGGCGCGGCGTAAGCCTGCCCCCAGGCGTGTCACCGCACCCCCCCAGGAGAGGTGTTTGTTATGCTATGCGTGTGCTCTGCAGAGTCTCGTTTACACGCTCCGTGTCACAATTTGGCGTCCGTCTTGCTCCAACACATCCCCATCGTGGTCCACTTTGATTACAAACGGTCCTTCCAACTAGCCCCTCGAAGTTGTCCTAGGGGAGAAATAGAATGACAGACTATAAGGATGTGGACTACAGGAACAAACACAGCCCTGGATAGCAAACTTTGAAGTTACTCCAGAATCACTGTTATGCTGCAAGTACACAAAACGGTTTTCAGGCAGCAGTTGTCCATTTGGATATCGCAGAAAGCCAAAGAGAGACGGGCACTACAATCGATTCGCAACCCCGTCCCATCTGCAACGCGAATGTGAATTGCAAACAGTGACCTATACTGTAAGGTGGGTCTTGAAAAGATGTCGGTTAAACGCTCTTTCAGAATCCCTGGCGAATCTTACAGATGTTTTCTTCTTCGCAAGGGGTTTTCGACTTCAAAATTACTTCGGGGGAACTTTGTAGTTAGGTTAAGCTAGTAGGTGGAGCCTGGTGAAGTTGATGCTTAGCGACAGGGCCAGAACTAGGGATAGGGTTGGATTTGGCATAAAGTTTGTGATAAGTTTGGTTGATGGATTGTGTTCTAGGGTAGGTGAAGAACTGGATCAGATACCAACACTAGTCCTAACGATAAGCCCAGTCATAATCTCAGTTCTGACCCTAAATCTAACCCCCGGTTTTGATGCGAATTCCATCCCTGGCCCTAAAACTCTAATCCTAAGTTAATTCAAACCTGACCGTGCAACTCGCCCACAGAGTGATCCAAATTACAGCTACTGAAATGGAAACAGTAGTGGCAACAGGGTTGAAACAACGCAAATGCATGGCTGTCTGAACTTCTGAGAAGAGTTGTTTGGTTTTTCTCGATAGAAACTTTAGTGATCTGCCTTATGCGGAGTAACCGAGATTGCATTTACTTCCAGTATTTCCTGTCGCACCCGGATGGATTTTCCAGCATGACGCTGCACTACCTCATCCCTGCTGCACCGTCCAGGATTTCAAAAGCTCTTACAGCACCAAATGCCTCCATTAGAAGAAGAGGAAGATGCGACCACTGGAGCAAGGAGGTTATTTGGCCTGACGTTTCGGATTCGCACTCGGACACATCACCAAAGAAAGTTGACCCTTATTTGCGGTTGTCTCTGATGATGGGTTCGGGTGAGAATCCGAAACGTCAGGCCAATAAACTCCTTGTCCCAGTGATCGCATCTTTTTCTTCTGAACTGCTTCCTGGGACTCGGCTGTTCGCTTCTATCGGTTGCCTCCACCAGGTATATGACTTTCCTGATCCCAATCCAATATAGCATGATTGAGGCAACTTTCAACGAACAATGGAAGCACAAACACTCTCCCAACTAGAAAAAAAGGGTGATTGAACACGGGAACATTCTGTTTACCGTTCTGAGCCTTCGAACTGGTGCAGGAGTCCATCGTCAGAGGTAGTAAGCAGCAACAGAACAAGCGACAGTTATAATGCAAGCAGGCCAATCATCGACCGACGGCGCAAAGCTGGAGGTGACTGCGCAGGACTCTGTACGCCAGCGCCAGACCGATTGAGTTTTCATCCGAGGCCCAGGCTTCAATCAATTCTCGGCCTGTTTTTTTTTCCGTCGTCGGCGACTATTTTGGTGGCTACGAAGTTAAACTCGTGACCCATTTCGTAGGTGTGGACGGCCACTTGTGATAATGCATCGCCTCGTCCCACAGCCAGCTTATGCCCGTGTAGGCGCGATCCAAGCATGCGTCCAGTCTGGCTAGTGTAGTAACAAGGACATTTTTACACGGGATGCAATATACTACTTCAGATTGCTCCTCAGGCTTTAGTCATTATTTAACTTTCATGACCCCACCGCGCATGCTGACTTTGGGGCGGAGTGAAATTCCAACACCTAGCTCTGCAGCAATGTGCTCGGTTGCTTCTGAAACGTCCTTGACACATGTCGACTCAAGCTCGCTCCTGTGAACACCTGGAATGTAATAATAATACATGCACAGTTTCATATCTCATCGGCAGCAGTGTGTACCTCCGACAGAAAGAAATCTATTAGTCTTTTATCTTGGCGACTTAGAAGGACCCAGTGTTCACTTGACTTTTATGGATTTGGTACGGCTTACTGGAGGTTCACTTTTTTGGCTAGCGGAGCTTATTGTTGCTAGAACTCGACTTTGCAGCTCTAAATTTGTAACACACATAAAGTTAGCAGACTGACTTGCAAGACTCAAACGACTGCTCAGCACGCTGTATGTTACTATACAGGGGTAGAATGACACTCGCTGATCGTGTTACGGAACTCACTCGTCCCGTTGTGTCTTACGCGCTCACTCTCGAACCCAACCAGCAGCCGCAAAGCGAAGCGTACTAGAGACAGAGTAATATTACTGACAAAGTCAAGAGGGACCGGAACGGTCATTTTTGGCTTATTAGCTGCCATCAGTCAGCCATACCCAACCCCGAAGTGCGGAACACCTTCGGTTTGATTATGCGACCTGTTGGTTAGAAGTCCAGCGCCTCTAACCACTAAGCCACGGGCTCGCTGCCCTGTCACGGGGTCGGGCCCCAGGTGCTTCACACCTCGGGGCTGGGTATGACTGGCTGGCGACGGCCAATAAACCAGAAATGGCCATTCAAGTTTCCCTTGTCTGTGTCGCTTATGTTATTTTAATATATTTATGGATCTATAACTCTTACAGTTTGCAAATAATATTCTCGGCGCTTGGATTTACTCACAGGGAAGGAGCATTGAGAGGCGAGAGAGAGAGAGAGAGAAAGAGAGCAGAAAGTGTGGAAAGAATCCCCTCGACTGTCCGCTGAGGGGAGACTATTTAATGAGTTCGAAATTGAACGGATGAGCCGACCCCAGTATTTATATTGTGTTCTGTGACCTGCGAACCTGAGCGCCCTTACTCGGTCAAACATTTACACGATATCAATGAGTGGCATAACTGCTATGTAAATATCTGCATGTTTCTTTTCATACGTCTATCTGTGAATAGGGTTTTTCAAGGCTCTGTCTATATCCCTCATATATACTGAATTATGTCGTGAAACTTCTGGACGCCCTCATTCTTGAAGTTTCGCTTCCTCGAATTACTCGTGTCGTCACTCCGAAGTTTTTTCATTGTTCGCCATCCTTTGTCTCCCAACGAAATTTTGGGCTAGTTCACACCTGATAATTTCTGCTGGTACTGCCAGAACCATGAGCCGAATGCAATCACCGCCAGTCTCCATGTCGCTACAAACAATCTGCGGAAGACCCACCTACCTTACAATAGCGGCGACGAACTCGGTTGATCACCCCCCCCCTCCCCAATTCACTTACTTCACATTTTCGTCAGGAGGTCCTGCAGTAATTTCCCTACTGACACTGGTGCTAACATCCGTCAAGTTCCACCATCTCCGTTTGACCGAACATCACCAAACTTTTCATTTTCTTCTCGAGCAACTAATAGTAATTCACTAAAGTTTTCGGTCAACCATCAATAACCAATTCAGTCTACATAAATGAGACAGGCAGAGTCAATGAAAATCCTATTTACAGACATATGCCGAAAAATAACGTGAATACGCTTGCATAACAATATGGTTAAATTCGATCATTGTCGAGTAAACATGTTTAAAGTCCGGACGCTCTCAACCAAGACAACCGATCTAGATAGTTTTTTTTTATTATTTTTCAATCACCCATTGGGAGAAAAAGCTGGCCCGCACTTCACGTTTGGCACGCTTTGACCTTAACTAATATCGACGACCCGGAGATTTGTCGTCTACGTCAGTTCAAAAGTCGAAATATTGAAGTGCACGGTCTACTCCTCGCACAAGTTTGAAGACCATGACCATAGCTCCTCCGAAATGCCTATAAAAGAGGTGAAACCATTTAGGCACTTCCGGTTGGCTCTCATAAGGCAGGCACTTTATTCTGCTGACCAGTCTGGCCTCACTGAAAGTTCTCCAAAAGAGTGTAGTCTTGCGTCATCCAGGGAATCTACGTCTGAACGCAATGTTTCAAAACCAGTGGCGTTACTTTTTCAGATACTCGACCAAAAAGCTCTTTATGAAGGTTAAGGAAGGATCTCCTGGTCACTCCCGAGGTGCGCGTATCCTCCTTTGCCTTTTGGCGCACTCAGGCGAAGGCTTGAGAGAAGGCGTCATCAACACATCTAGGAACCTTAACTCATTTACTGACTCGATTATGTGATCTCCGATGAAATGTTGATATTTGAGTTTCATAATCTTTCTGTGACTAGACAGTAGTCGACCCGAATCATTTCGCAAGTTCAGTGCATAATCTAGTTTTCCCACTGATTTGTATGTCTTCATGTCATCAGCAAACATAAGCTTTCTCGCACGTCGTGCGATCAAGGCAATCTTTCGCATTTGTTGATAACCGAAGGGAACCCGGGACGCTGTCCCGTGAAGGATTTGCTGCATCGATTTGGCGTCGCCAAGATAAACATGCTGACCCCTGCATGTGAGAAAGTCGACCATCCATTTTAATAGGTTGCCAGTCACATCCGTTTGATGCAGTTTAGGTATTAATCGTCTGTGGAACCCTGAAAAAGGTTTTGCTAAAGTCAGTTTAGACTGCATCTACTGACAAACCTGTTTCTAATGATTCAGTCTACCTTTCCATGGATGTGAGAAATCTAGTGAGACAGGATCAACCGCTTCCTAATCCACGTTTATGCCCACTAAGCAGGTTGTCCTGCTCAATATGCCTCATAAGTTCGGCTTTTGGGATTTTATGCATAAGTTTGCAACAAGCGGTTGCGAGATTCACTGGCTTGAAGCTGCATGTTGACGTTTACCCCCCCCCCCCCATTATGTATGGGGCCTACGCTGGTAGGTTCCATTCAGTAGACAAAGCTCCGGATCCCGTCGAACTTTCGAGGATTTTGAAGGGAGGGAGGCCAGCTGGTCTGCGAGTTTAGTTGGAGCTCTTGCGGTAAAGCCATCCGATTTACAGAACTTTCTGTAATACGCCTGTTGTAAACTTCGCCGTGTTAACTGAATATATAGATGTGGTAGTTTGCTGGTGGACTTTCTCATCGAAAGGCGACTCTTTCGTATACATGACCTCTAAGAAATATAATAGGGGATTTTTCTTATCTACGCTATCAGCCGACCTATATTCATGATAATCCTTCGGGGAAGACATGAATCGCCCACTGCATTTTTTCTTCATCACGCATACGAAACACTTCTTTTGACTGTTTGGAATTCCTTTGACTTCCTTTGAGTCGAATGCTATTTCTTGAATCGAGATAGGTGATCGGAATGTTGACATCTGACATGTCTCCTCCACAGTCTCCGCTTCGTCTAAACATACTTTTGCGTTCGATGTCACATTCTCGTGTCGAGAGACGCGCGGCAACATTGCAAGTCGACAGCAGTTATCTATGAGGTGCCAAAAAAGTTATTAAAGAAAAGCTATACGATGTTTATGTCGGGTATATGCGCAGGGTTTCAGTTTACCACACTTGGTATTTGCCTCATTTTGGGAAAATTCAATTTCCATACAGTCTACTAATTTGCTAATCGATTTTCAGGTATAGAAAATGATTGTACCCTTAAACCAGAACGCAAACATCGTTTCAGCCTAAGTGCATGCTAGATCTTGATCCAAAGTCATATATCCATAGTAATGGTGAGATGCAAACAGCTTGACTGATTTCCATTTCGGTATCGAATGTTCATCATAACCTGTTTGGTGAGGAATTCGCCGGTGACCATGGTCGCGAACCCTTTCCAGCGTGCCGCAGGGGCTCCTGTGGATATGACCGTCCTTCCTAACCTTCTAACTAACTCAACGCTCTCTGTTGTTGCCGACGTTTACAATAGGTATAGCCCTCCAGGTATTGACCACTACGAACATCAAACACCTGACTTTTTACTCTGCCAAATTGACATTCCCAAACTCGTTCTAGCACTATTGCTGGAGAACAGCAAAAGTTGATGTCAAGATAATCGTAGGCGATTTTAATTTGCCAGAAATTGACTGGCACACACATACTTCTCCTCCTAAATCCCAGAAGCTACTTGACACCATTTACTTTTCAAACTTATCTCAATTAGTTCCCTCTTCGACCAGAAGCGATAGTGTTTTAGACTTGATTTTTACTAATGGCACCTTCCCTTTATCTATGGATTTCTATCATGACCTTTTTGAAAGCGATCATGCATTTATTCATTGTCGCCTTCCAGTTGCCATTTCCGCAAAGCCAACAGTACAACGTAGTATTTTTGACTTTGCGAATGTTAACAAGGAATTGGTAAATAACTTTACATGCACTCTTGATTGGCACAATATTTTTTCAAATAAAGTTACAGAAGCAGTTAAAAGATCTTTCTGTGAGCTCATTATCAATTCATCTATTAATCGTTGAAATATTTGAACTAGCTTCGAAAATGATGCTCGCGCAAGATAGGCGTAGAGAGTCTTTAGCTATTAATGACGTGAACGCTTCTAAATCAGCTGCTCAGCTCTTCCGTCAAAGATCATCTGCTAAGTCCCACCAAGTCATTCCGCCTTTGCTTAGTACTAGCGATGCCTTCATTACTGAGGAGTCAGACAAAGCAGAAATTTTAAATTCGTACTCTGCCAAACACTTCACCATTGAAAGTGACCCAATCCCTTTAATTCCTCCGTTGTCTGATGATTCTCTTAGCATCATTAATTCTTCTCCTGAATGTATTCAAAAAACTGATAAGCCATCTTCCTAACTCTCACCCAGTAGGTACGGACACTATCCCAAACTCTTTTATAAAACAGCTAAGAGATTTTCCTCCTCTGCTTAGCAAAATTTTTTCAGTATTTCTCGTAAATGGCTTCTTCCCTGACTATTGGAAAACTTCTATTATTATTCCTGTATTTAAGTCTGGCTGTCGTTCTGACTAACATAATTATCCAGGTGTTCATAAAACACCCTCTCTCACCAAAATCTTTGAAAAAATTATCGCCGTAAAAAGTACCGACTGTTGCATAGTCAATCAAGTTATTAGCCCTTCCCAACATGGTTTTTACCAGATCGATCTTGTGAAACCTGTCATCTTTCGTTTCTCAATCTACTTACCTCTCTTTGTAATGACCATCTATCAGTCGTCGTTATTTATTTTGATCTTAGTAAAGCCTTTGATAAAGTGCCACATAAAAGACTCTTGATTAAATTGGAAGCTATGGGAATTCGCAGTCTACTAATAGACTTTATCAAATCATACCTGTCTAATCGTAAACAAAAGGTTTTGGCGGGGTCTTCACTTTCCAGTGACAGCCCTATTGTAGGTGGTGTCCTACAAGGTACCGTTTTAGGTCCTCTTTTGTTCTTGCTTTACATTAATGATATCTCGGCAGCAGTTAAACATTATCAATCATTTATTTATGCCGACGATCTCAAATGTGTATATTCTTTCAATAAATCTACGAGCCTTCATTGCCTGGAGCAAAGTCATGCTGACTTGCTTGCTCTCTCAGCTTGGAGCTCAAAATGGCTAATGGAATTCTCTCCGTCTAAATGTCGCTATATGTGTTTTGGACCTGAAAGTCTACCTCAACCAGAGGTCTCTCAAGGCACACCTATGACTGAATGTACCGCCATCAAGGATTTAGGTTTAAGCTACAATAATAATCTTGATCTCTCGTCACACGATGACAGAATTGCAGCCAAAGCTGCCCAGATTTCTGGCTTTATTTCTTACAATTTCTATCTTCCTGAAATTAAATTAAGGCTCTATCGTATATTTGTACTTCCCATTCTCTAATATTGTTGCCCATTCTTTGGTTTGATGAATGAAGCTAGTCGTTTAAAAATTGAAAATGTCCAAAGACGTTTCTCTAAAAAACGTTTAGATAAGAAACATATCAATATCTCCTACTCAGATAGATGCCAGCTATTTAACCTAAAATTTTTATGGGTTCGAAGACTAGAAGCGGGCTTCTGTCTCCTCTTTCGCATTAATCATAGTTCAAATTTTCCTCGGATTTCAACACTTACCTCTAGTAGTCGCCCATACAATCTTCGTAACTCGTCCTTGATTATACCTCCTCTAGCGTCCTCCACCTCTAAGCGCTCCCTTTTTCCGCTTCCAGATATACTTTCCTCTGGAATAACCTTCCAATAAATATAAGATCGTCAGAAAATCTACACACATTTAAGAGAAGGCTACGCCTTTATCTGAATACTGACTGGATTAAACTTTTATTTTCCTCATCCTTCCCAGACAACTTTTTCTATGACACTGATAAAGGGCCACCGGGAATTTAGTATGCCGCCATAAAATTTCCGTATCTTTTCAAATTTCCTTCCTTTGTGAGTAGTCTCGTTTCCTAAGATCCCTCAACAGAAATGTTAATTTTTCCAACTTTTCAGTTCATGCATCGTGCCTTCACAGAATACGCTCCATCGACGCTCTTGGCGAAACGTTCTGTATTTGCCATATACTAGTAGTCTGGTCGCATCTCCCTTACACCATCCTCGGATGCACTCGGATGAATGTAACCGACCACACCTGGGTCCCTATCGCCTTGAGACTGGTTTTCAATCTCGCCACTTACTCGCCTTATTCAAGGCCACATACAGGCCAATCCTGACCGACCCGCCTACTTATTCCTTCATGAAATCCGTTATACAATGCCATACACAGCTGACATTTATTTCGGTCCTGACGATGTCCGACTATAATCCATTCTATGCCGCGACATGCAGGCCAGTCCTGCCCGCGTTTTTCTGTTTCTATTTTTTTCGAGGGCTTTTTTTCTCCTGCAAAATTAATCCAATAATTTCTAACTTTAGATTTAGAGTTTTTTTTCACCCCTCGCTTATCATTTTTCTTAACGGACTTCTAATTCGAAAACTATGTATTGCACTTTGTACAGATTTTGCCTACGTCGTCTAAAATTCGCATGTAAATTTATTTTTACTTGCTTTGATGGCACCCCGACGAGTCTTTAATAAAAATAGTAATGATAATAATTATTAAAATTTTAGATTCACACTGACCACAAATCTCTCCGTCTGGCAATAAAACCATCGATTTACCCACATTCTCGATTTAATTTTTCAGTACGCGACAGATAGTTGATTTTTCGAACGTCTTTCCAAAGAAGTCGGTTAAGCTTACCAAAAGCTGTAGACGCGTGTCACCTGCGCGGATGTGCATACAAGATAAAGTTCAAAATTTTTTGTCTAAACTATTGGACATTTTCCTCCTGCCGGCAGAAATCGGCCGTGTGATCTACTCCCAGGTGACATGAAGGGTGCCGATACCCCAGCTGTATTCAGAAGCCATTTAGATCATTTCTTTTCTGTTAAGCATAATCGTCCCCAAATAAATGTTTACAGTCACTTTTGGAATACAACTCCTTAGTGCATCTCTTTAGTACCACACCACTGCATATAGGTCGTAGAGTGACACTGAACACGTTGCAAACGACAGTTAATTTAGCTAACATAGTCGCGTGAGGAGGGCAGTCAATTGGATTAAAGATCTTTATTTCACAGGAACTTCCATGTAGACAATCAAAAATATGCACCGTCTAAGATTTAAATACAGGGCGATGCTCCAAAAACGTATGGTGAGGGTGGTCGTTCATCAGTATCTACACGAATAGCCGACTGAATGCATTCAACAGCAACTCTCTAGGATCCTAAGATGAAAATTTTCAGACAAAATAATGATTGGATAGGCTACAAATACGCTGGAAACTTGTAGGAACACACAGGAAGTTTATTGAAATGGACGATGCGTAAAACGAATATACTTTATTAAAATTTATTATTCAGAATCATCTAGTACTGCGCAAGTATCCACTGGCGAACACTATTAGCATATGAGTTTTTGCGGTGTTCTCCAGCCTTCAGTATCAATGTATTTCAGGGAAAGTAGATGCGTACCATTGAAATCCCTATTGGTTACATGCAGAGGAAGTATATGAAGAAAATTGAAAGGATGTAACATGGAAGAAATACAAGAGGAATAACAAAAACTGCACAAATGAACACAGAATGTCATGCGTTAACCGAATTTAGAGGCACATGAAATCGGTTTGCTGATTTAAGGCAGCAGACAGTTGAAGCACACTTAAGATACAGGGAAAGAAGTAAAATTTTTTAGTCTACATGCATCGTGGTGAATGCAAGCAGCGGTGTGCGACGTGGTCCAAAATTAATAAATTATATAAACATATGTTGCTTAATCGTTGGTAGTAGCATGTTCATAACACTAAATTGTAAACGTTGGCTATCAAGGTGGCCGTAGACCGGCGTTACTGTGGTGCGCGCTCCAGTGTTGATCTAGCCTCCGTTTAAAAGTATCTACGGATCCCGACAAAACAACATCCTCAGGCGAGGCACTCCAAACTTCAACCACTCTGTTGGAGGAGAAGAACTTTCGTGTGTCTAGCCGGGCACCATTCACACGCGGTTTGCGTGGATGGCCTCTCAGTTTAGTCGTTGTCGCCAACTCGAAGAAGTCTCCAGAGACAGCAGCCCTGATTGCTCATGATGCGGAAAGCTTGTATCAGGTCCCCACGTGGCTGTCTGTAATTCAAAGGAAACAGGTCAAGATTAGCTAATTGTGTTTTGTAGGGTAGTGACCACGGCCCAGATACAAGTTTCGTTCCTCGTCGTCGAACTTTTTCGCGTATTCCGAAGTCTTTAGCGGTCCAGGGTCGCCATGCTTGGATAGCAAACTCCAGATGCGGTCGCACGAAAGTTTGAAAGACCTTGGCGAAGCAGTCTTCATCAAAGGAGGAGAACGCCCGTTTGACGAGGCATGGAATGGACACCGCTTACTTGGCCACCTTTGAACATTGCAGCGAAGGCTTAAACGAGGTTGTGATCCATACACCCAAGTCCTTCTGGGCGTCGACTTCTTGCAGTGATTTGCCAGTCAGATGGTAGACCGTGCAGTTAGGAGAACTGGCTCCGCCGTCGCGTAGGAAGTTACACTTGTTTACGTTGAACGGTAGAAGCCAGTCTTTCTACCGTTGCTCGAGGTGGTCCAAATTTGCCTGCAGTCGCGCCTCGTCGACTTCGCTTCGTATGGTACTCCAGATCTTTATGTCATCGGCAAACATTGCGACATCGCAATTCAGTTCGTTTGCGCAGTCATTGAAGTATACGAGGAACAGTTTAGGGCCACGTACAGAGCCTTGGGGAACACCACTCCTAACGGCAACCTCGGCAGATTGCTGGTCACTGACGTGGACGGCTTGAGAGCGGCCGAGTAAAAAGCTTCGAATCCACATCAGAAGCTTACCTCACACTCCTGCACGGCTGACTTTGTATAGAAGGCGGTGCCGGGACACACTGTCGAGAGCCTTTTAAAATCGATATTGATCGCATGCACCATATCTCCTCTATCAACAGCCCTAGTCCAGTGTTCCAGGCAGTAGAGCAAGTTTGTCACACACGATCTGCTTTTTGCGGAATCCATGCTGGGAATCGGAAAGCAGATGGTTTTTTTCAAGGAACTGCATTAATTTTTGCTTTATTGTCTTCTCCATAATCTTACAGCAAATGGAAGTGAGGCTGACAGGTCTGTAATTGTTCGCAGGGACCCGACTTCCGCCCTTGTACAGCGGCCTAATCCACGCCGACTTCCAGTCGAGTGGCAGATATCCGGTCTCAAAGGATGTATGGAAAAGCGTGGAGAGTGGCTTGGCCAACTCACCGGCGAGTTCCTCCAAAATCTTCGCCGGAATCTCATCGGGACCTGGTAATTTGGATTCCTTTAACCTCAGCAACTCCGTCAAAACCATACTCTCAGCGAATTTAACCGTCTTCATAGTTGTGATATTTTCGAAGGCTTGAAGGGCGCAAAGGTTGAATCCTGTTTCGCTACTATAAACAGACTGAAAAAATCCTGAAAGGTGGTCAACTTTCGCTCTGTCTTCAGTGAGATGTTCACCTTCAGCGGTCTTTAGGAGTGGTATTGGGTCCTTTTTCAGCGTGCATTGTCTTAGGTAACCGTAGAATAAGTTAGGGTTCTCCGCGGTACGGTTAAACAGATCCACTTCGAATTCCCTTCTAGTTTTGAGGATGTATGTATGTATATTGAAGGGTTACAGGCAGAGCCCTTGATGACCCTATTTATGTACAGTGCTTTCGCAGATTCATACTCAAAAATAAAATTAAATTGCAGGCATTTAAAATGTGATTGGTTCACAGTTCAATCATATTCATAAGGTAGTGCATGGGGTCTCTGTAAATTAGTGCGGAAGATTGTATATGACAGATTTTACAAAACTGGCTGTGCATAGTCATGCTGTACAAGCCGATTTCTGTCGAAAACTAGACGAGCAAGTTTTCTTTTAAACACGAAAACTGTGTCAGCCGTCACCATCTCACTTGGAAGCGAGTTCCACGGTCTGACAACCCGCTGGCTGAATGAAAATTTTCGTCAGTCTAAACGCGTGCGCTCATTCCCGACTTTGTATGCATGGCCGCGTAGTTGGTTTGTACGGGCGAACTCAAAGAAGTCCTCTGCTCTTAATGAGCAACCCTGGCCGCGAACAATCCGGAAGGTCCAGAGTAGACTGCTGTTTATTTGTCTATAAGAGAGAGGGAATAGGCCAAGGAAAGTCAGCCTCTCCTGATAAGACAATTGTTTCAGACCGTCGACCATCTTTGTCGTTCTGCGTTGCACCTGTTCGAGTAAGTTGATATCCTTCCTCATCCATGGTGAGGCTGCTGGCATTCCATACTCTAGATGAGGTCTTACAAAGACACCAAAGAGTCTTTCGAAAAGTTCGGGAGGAAATATTTTAAATGCGCGTCTGATCCAGTGTAGAGTACTAGTTGCCTTCTGGACCATCTTTCTGCAGTGTTCTGATGGCGATAGATTTGTGGTCATCCATACACCCAGATCTCTGTGTCTTTCCACAGTTTCTAGCCTCGTCCCGTCAATATAGTACTGGTGTTTGGGAATAGCATTTCGGCCGGTGTTCAGTTGCAAAACCACGCATTTGGACACGTTGAACTTCAAAAGCCATCTGTTCGACCAAGCACACAGTCTGTTGATGTTAGACTGCAACTTCTTTGCGTCATCATTACACTTGACTTCACTCCATATTTTTATGTCATCCGCGAACATGAGAGCCTCGCAATTCACTTCGCTGATGCAGTCATTAACATAAATCAGGAAGAGTACTGGGCCTAAGACAGAACCCTGTGGGACACCACTTTCCACCTTTACCCTTTCCGAGGTGGAATTACTAACGACGACTCTTTGTAGTCTGGAGGACAGAAAACTCCTGATCCACTTAAACATTCTCCCTTGAATCCCTACATCCCAGATCTTTTGTAAAAGAAGCCTGTGTGGGACACTGTCAAAGGCCTTCTTAAAGTCAAAAAATATGACATCTACTGGAAAACCCTTATCGGTAGCTCGTGTCCATTTCTCGTGCGAGTAAAGAACGCTCGTTAGGCAGGAGCGCCCTGGACGAAAGCCGTGCTGGGCATCGCACAATATTTTGTTCTGTTCCAGGTATTTCATCAAGTGTCTTTTGATAATGCGTTCCATTATTTTACACGCGATGCAAGTAAGACTGACAGGACGATAATTTCCGCAGTCAAGTCTTGAGCCTCCTTTATGGATCGGAGTAATAAGTGCGCACTTCCATTCTTCCGGGAGCTCGCCGTCTTCAAATGACTTTTGAAATATTGCGGATAAGGGTTTGCACAGTTCATTAGCAAGTTCTTGAAGTACTAGGGCGGGGATTCTATCTGGGCCAGGCGATTTGGCAGGTTTCAGCCGGAGTAGCTCGGCCCTAACTATGGTAGATGAAAAGAGTGGTTCCTCGGTTAAGGAGGGTAGGGAGGGGATAGGATGGGGAAGGGTACTGGGAGGAGAGGTTGGTTGGCGAATGGATGGATGGGCAAATATAGCACTAGGTTCTCGGGTGAAGACTGACTGGAAGAAGTCGGAAAGGAGGGACGCTTTAACCTGGTCATCAATCTCCACTTTTCCATCTGCAGACCTGAGGGCAGGGATGAGCTCCTGAGTCCTTTTATACTTCGTATATAACCATATAGAATTTTCGGATGCTCCAACGAATTTTGAAGTATGTTCAGTTCAAACTTCTTTCGCAGCTTTGAGGCCTCACTTTTACAGACGTTTCGTTGCCGCTTATATTCCTGTAAGCGTTCGTCGGAGCCAGTTAGTCTGTAACGCCTCCACAGACGATTCCTTTTTCTGAAAGAGGCCTTCAAGTCCGGCTTTATCCATTTTGGGCGGTTTGTGATTTTCTTTCTTCTGAGAGGACAATTGGAATCAACAATCTCTTTCAGTAAGGCACTGAAAGTATTCCAGCTATCGTTTGCTCGACCATGCAGTTCAGTCTCCCATGATATAGCTGCCGCTTCCCTCCTCATGAGAGGATAGTCCCCTTTCCAAATGTTTCTCTCCCACCTATCGGGTTGGACGGGTTTGGAAAACAGTGAGTACTCGAAGTAGAGCGTGATGTGGTCGCTTGACCCTAATGGCTGTCGGTCCTGCAGGTCTAACACATTTTCCTCCTCTCGGGTAAAAATAAGATCAAGGCAGTTCGACTGCTGCCCTTCCCTGACCCGTGTTCCAAAGGTAACATTCTGGCAGAGAAGTTTGTCCATTGCCCATTGTAGTAGTTTGTGATTAAAGCTCTCTTGCGGCCCTTGTGCAGTCCACGTTAGCCAATCAATGCCAGGAGCGTTAAAATCCCCAACGATAAGGACGTCTTTCTTTTCGCTAGCTTGGTACAGTTCGGATATGAGCATGAGATCTTGGTCAGAAGTATGGTTAGGTGGACGGTACACCACCGAAAGCGTCAATGCTCGGACATTCTTAGTAGATATGGTAACGCTTAGCAGTTCCACATCCCGTACCG
>CACRXP010000229.1:745790-777447 GCA_902702965.1 Spirometra erinaceieuropaei
TTCACACGCGCATCCCTGAGCGTGCTTCGAACCCTGCTTGAGCCCTCTTTATCATCTTTATCCAGTGAGTACCTAAGTAGGCCTGCTAATGGCATTGTTCGGATAGATTGAAACTTCATCGGTTCCACTCTAGCGAACTGACACGTGATTCCCTCCGTGGTCTTCCAGTTGGATTGCCTTCTCCTTATATTCTTAATCCGGCGAGTGGCTGTGTCGCGGGGACAGTGTGTACACGCCACCTTCGGTTACAGCAAGCATCGGTTCACACGCGCGTGCATCAAGTTCCACTTACGCGCTCTCCCCATTTCTAATTCAGCGAGTGGCTAAGACTCGCATGCTAAGTAAAATTGTTTTAGAAAGCCAAATTCATGGTATCAATCGGATGAGGCTGCTGGCTCAAACCTCTCCAAAATAACTATTGATTTCCGGGGCCCGATATTCGAGCAATTAGTAAAATGGAATCAATCCATCATCTTAGAACTTTAGCTACTTTACTAGAGAGCGTGTTCTTCAATAAAACCGCGATTTAGTCTTCAAATTCAGCTTACTAGGGCGGCTTACATATCGCACTCTGGAAACGGATTTCCACTGATAGTATGCATTTTTTGCAAACCTTCTATTAAGGTGTACGAATTACGAGGTAAATAATCATGGTATGTTGGTAAGAATTAAGTACATGTGTGAGGTGAGAAAAATATGGATTTAAAAGTAGGTATTGTATAGGAGAGTTTTTGGCTAGCACTTTGTCTGCAAAATGACATTCGCTGACCTGTACCGCCCCGAGGAACCGGTACTGCTAAAATGTCTGCACTGGTTCGTTGTTCCGCACGTCCCACGCGTACCACCTTGGGAAGAGGAAAGTTCATTTTTTAGAAAGGTTGGGCACGGGGAGCAGTCGGGAAGTGAACGTAATACTCGAAATATTGTTAAATGGAATGCATATGTACAGTAGGTGGGTTAACTCATGAAATCTCAACCGCAGTCCTTAAATGCATTTTCGTTTCGAATAGATTTATTAAGTAGGGCTGTAAAACTAATCAGTCTGCAGTATAATTCTATAATAGTTCAGTTACCACAGGATGTCGGCTTTTGAATGAACTTCCTTCCGGCTGCATGCAAAAACTATACTCTGTAAAAAATGAGTAGTTAAGTAGCATGCATTATTCTCATTGATTTTCGATGCCCCTTAATGTCTAATTATGTTTCATCGAAAACAGGAATAACAGTATTCATTCTTTTACTCACTCGGTAGAAAAATACGTCTTCTTCTTATTTCATAATCGAAGGAGGGACATAATTGGGCTTTAAAAAAGTTTTTAATAGTGGGACTTTTAATTACTGTGAAATGGCAGTTCATAAATCGTCATATCTCTGCATTTACCAGTGTATCTTGTAAAGTTAACAATATGGATCGAATCCACTGCTAAATTTTATGAACACTATATGGTCCGCCATTATTACCGTAGAGAAGTGTGTGGCTTTCCGTACGCGGAAAATATACGGCCTGTAGTTCGGAAACCCTGAATCCAAGCGGAACGGTAGAGCGGGTTCAAAATTATTTGGGAATTGGAAGAGTTTTTGAAAACCAAATTATATCCTTCCTATGAGTATAAGAACGGAAGAAGACGTAATTATCTATCGAATGAGCAAAAGAATGAACATTTTTATCCATGTTTTCCACGAAATATAAATTAATTTTTGAAGGGCATCGAAAATGAATGAGAACAATTCATGCCACTTAAGTAGTCCTTCTTTACAGAGTATAGTTTTTGCATGCAGCCGGAGGGAAGTTCGTTCGGAAGCCGGCGTTCTGAGGTAATTGAATTATTATACTGCAGACCGATTAGTTTTAAAGCCCTATTTAATTAATCTTTTCAAAACGAAGACGCATTTCGGAATTTTGGTTGACATTTCATAAGTTAGCCCACCTTACTGTTTGGCTGTAAAGCAAGAATGTTAAAACGATGGCAAATTTGCCAAACAACAGTTAGCTTTCTCTTACCCCGCGCATATACTTAATCTTTGCCGTCATTTCTTCTACATTCTAAGTCCAGTAACTACAGTAGATATGCTAACTTATGTAATATTAATCGAAATTCTAAAATGCGTTTTCAGCCCGAAAAGAATGCTTAAGTAGCGTTGTAATATTTATCACCACGCAGCATAATCCCATAGTAGTTCATTTACTCCAGGATGCCGGCTTTTGCATGGACTTTTTTTGACCGCCTGCAAAAGCTTCATTCTGTAAAAAATGACCACTTACGTAGCACAAATTTTTCGCATCGATTTTTGATGCCCTTATAAATTTAAATAGATTTTGTAGAAAACGTGCATAAAACTATCCACTTATCCACTCTCGTGGGAGGTAATTACGTCACCTTTAAATTTTATACGTGAAGGAAGGGTATAATTAGGTTTTTGAAGTCTCTAATGATGAGATTTTTAAGACCGTGAAATTCCCGTTCATAAGATGTCGTGTGTCGGCATTTATTAATACTGCTTTTAAAGTATACAGCACGACTGAAATCCACTGTAAATTTTATCAACTCCATATGGTATCCTTTTAATGGCGTTTAGAATCATATGATTCTCCGTACACTGAAAATATGCAGCTTGTAGTTTGGAAACCCTAAATGCAAGTGTAACGACAGGTCGAGTTTAACATTACTCGAGAAGTGGAAAAGCTTTCTAAAACCAAATTATATCCTTCCTTTAAGAATAAAATTAGAAAAAAACGCAATTCTCTACCAAATGAGTAAGATGATGCATATTTTTATATAGGCTTTCCATAAGTATATTTGAATTTATAAGGGCATCGAAAAGTTATGAACATTTCATATTAATTAAGTAGTCATTTTTTACAGGGCGTGGTTTTTCAGGCGGCCGGAAAGGTATTCTTTTAATAGCCGACACCCTGAGCGGTGATTAATATTGCAACCCTTCTTAAGTAATCTTTTCGAGTCAAAAAAGTCTTCTCCTATTTTGGCTGGCATTTGATGAGTTGGCATGTAAAAATTGAAATTGTAATGTAAATTTTGAAATCAGTGACTTTCGTTGAAGTAATAAAATACAGTCGTCCTCTAACTCACTATCTTCAGCCTTGCGTTCGAGCCTGGCCGACGACCAGGCAGGAACCATGTAAATAAAAAAACCCCTGGTTGCCCATTCGGTTTTTATATAGCTTCCCGTTTTGGTTTACACAGTCGCGTACATCTTTATTCCGCAAAACCGTTGATTCAGACGCTATTAGTCGGTTTTAATAGAATAAATAGTATTATCGGTCGTGAGAAGTCGATGATTCAGTGCTGGAACACTATATTTAATGCCTCTGGGCAGAATGCCCCCACTCAAATTTGCGGTTACACAAACCTGACCGGTAGTAAACCAGAAACGGCCGTGGCAGTCTCACGGTTGCTGTCGGCATTCCGTCTACAGCGCTGCCTGTTAAGACGCTAAGCTCGACTCCCAAGACAGTCCATGCCTCAGTTAGGTCGGCCAGACGTCACTTTTCCAGCGTACAGTGCCGCTGGAATGACTGTCTACTTTATTTCCGCCAGTAGAACGCCTACCCCACGTCTTATTCAGCTGACCTTTTGTCGTTTGAATGCTTATGTGTCCTGCTATTCAGAAACACTAAGCCTGTTCGAGGTGGCTGGGGCTGAGACAGGACTGGATATCGAGGGGCTTATAGAAAAACGAGAAAATCCAACTCCGCGACCAGAATTTGACGAGATGAGTACTCAGTGTGAACAAGAAGTGGCCGAAACTGCGAAACCGGTAAGACGGCAGACTCATAACTGCCATGCCAGGCTTGCATCTTATTGAAATATAGATTCGGCGGATGAAGTATATGTCTGTATGCGTATGTTGTCAACGGAAGCCATCTTAACTACCATATATTTTGTTTGTAGCAGGAAATTAAAGACAATTCAGAATATATGTGAAAACCTTTTATCAATACTGGCATTGATTTGGCGGAAGCCGTCTGTCTTGGCTGCACTCGATAAAAATGGCTGCTTAAGTAGCACGCTTTTTTCCACTGGTTCTTAATGTTCTTATAAATATATTTTGCTGAAACCATGCATAAAATGCTCTTTTTGTCCTCTTCGAATTTTAGACTCGGAAAAAGGGAATATTTCGGTTTTAAAAAGTCTCTAATTGCGAGCTATTGAGGTCTCGCAAGTTTTTCCAAGTGGCAACTTATGTATCTTCCTGTTTGATATCGCCCCTCGTGAAGTAAACAACATAGTTCACATCGATGGCAAAATTTTATGAGTTTTCTATGGTTTCTACTAAATGACATCGAAGAAAGCATGTTTCCTTTACGTTGAAAGTATAGGGCCGGTAGACTGGGGACTCCAAACGCAAATGTAACGGCAGATCCAACTCAAACTTATTCCCTAATTAAAAAGCTTTTTAAAACTAAAAGTTACACTTTCTTCGAGTCTTGAATTTGAAGAAGACGTAATTTGCTACTGAGTGAGCGCAAGAAAGGATGTTCTATGCATTTTTTACAAAATATATTTGGATTTAGAAGGAATCGGAATTTTATAGAAAAGAGTGCATGCTGCTTAATTAGCTATTTTCTTGCCGAATGAAATCATCGCTGGCAGCCGAACAATTGCGAATTTAAAAGTTCTCATCTTAACGTGTCTGAAGTACTACGGCAAGATGCGGAAAGATAATTAAATTTACAACCACGCCGAAGTAATCATTCGCAATCGCATACGAATTTCAGAATTTTGGTGAGCACTTTATGAGACAGGTCAATGACCTAAGCTTGTAAGTTGAAAGCTAAGACGCAGTGGTTGATCAGAATTCCATGAATTTTAAGGCATGTTTTAGGAAGCATATACCTCGGTCAAATGTAGTTATGTAGCCTCACCTGAAGTAAACAAACCTGTAATACAGGGCCGGAGGTAAGAGGGGTTTTTACAGGTCTGGTCAGGGGAACGCACTGGCGACGAGGTCAAGTAGTTGTATGCAAAGGAAAAACTATTGAGAATTCGCGGTTGTACTTTGATTGCTTCAGAAATAGTTGCCCTAACCCTAGCCTCTAACTCTAACCCATAACCCTAGTCCCTAACTCAAACCCCTAACCCCAACCCCAGCAGTATTGTGTCCAAACACATCTTACTCATATTCCATTGAGCAAGCACAAGGGGTCCCAGGAAATCCGCATCTATAAAGTATCACTCTGCTTTTACCACGAGAAACCTGTAAACTACGATTTTCCCATCTAAACTTTTTTTGCGGATAGACAACGCTTGTAGATTATGCATGCATCTTAGCGTTAAATAGCATTTCAGTCATCTGCGCCTCCCTACATGGACAAGTACTAATTTAAAATTGTTTAAAACCCAGAAAACTTTGTCACTGTTATTTCAAAACCCTCACCGACCCGTGATGATTTCTGAACTAAATTTTAGGCACAATATGCTATTTTACGGGGCCTCCTGCGAAATGAGCTTCTACGGAGCCTACGAGAAATTGAGGAACGCCTTGAGTGAGTCATTTTCCTTGCCTAAGACGCAATCCTTTGTTCTTTTGGGGTGACTGTAATGTCTACACAACCACTGACTTGTTTTTTTTCTTACAAAAAATAATCTTAAGAGTTTTCAAAAGCGCAATGAAGTGCAAATCGACACATTCTTTCTGAACTTGACATTCGCTGCTTGCTATGAGCCTTTAAAGAGTAACGCTGGTAATGATGGAACGCAGTTGTGGTCCGACGAGCCTGCTTTTCAACAGTGAAAGTTATTGCTGTTTTAGACCAGACCCCTAGAGAAACGGTTTAGTTTTGGATTTCAAAAGAAAAAGTGGCAAGGGTGTGGTATGTAACCGTAGTTAATTATGGCCCTAAGGCCAACCATGAGCATGGCTGCAATGGGTAACTAGAACCCCTTAACTCATAAGCACTTAAGGAAAACTAGCACGTATCCACAACCCTAACCCGAGGTCTTAAACCCCTAACCGAAACCCTAAAACCCTAGCTTAGGCACCTAATCCTAATTTTAAACCGCAAATGCAGACTACAACCCAAGTCTGACAACCTCAGCTCAAGGAATAACCCAACTCTCAATACTAACCCTAACTCCAACCGTATCCTTAACCTTAATCTTCAGTCCGATTGGGACAAATTTGACGACAGCAACGTTAGTGAATATCAAAGTCCGCGAATCGCATGATTCACTTGTCGATCTTTTGTCAGGCAAACCGTTATGAGCCACGGAATAGCGCCACCAACAAAGACAGTGGAGACTGGGATTACCATTTCTGGTTTATAAGCCGTCATCAGCCAGCCATACTCAAGACCGAAGTATTGAACACCTGAGGCTCGATCCCGCAACTTGTTCGTTAGAAGTCCAACGTACTAGCCGCTGAGCCACGGGCTCGTTATCCTGTCGGTTGCGATAGGATACATACAATAGTAGAGGGACGCTCACCGTTCGCGCTACGCACGCACTCGTTTTGTCGTGCCCTGGGGCTGGACCGCACCTATCGAGATAACATACAAAGGTAAGAAGATGAAGATGCGATCACTGGAACAAGAAATTTATTTGCTTGACGTTTCGGATCCTCACTCGATGATGGATTCGAGTGAGGATCCGAAACGTCAGGCAAATAAATTTCTTGTTCCAGTGATCGCATCTTCATCTTCTGAACTGCTACCTGGAACTCGCCTGTTCGCTTCTATCAGCAATACAAAGGTAAATTTATAGAAAAACCACCCAAGGGGGTTACAAACCCTATCCTTACCAAAAACGTTTATTATTTTAGAAGAATTTAATTGTGGCCTGACACCTTGGCTAGCGATATCGGATATCTTTTTGGTGTATACTCTGCACATCACACATTGCATGGCAAGTGAAACACGCACTCCACAAAACCTTTGATTTAATTGGCCATTTTCAGCTGCGGGTTACTTGAGCATACCCACGGAATTCTGCGTGATTCTTGGTCCCTCCTGGATCTTACGGGTCCTGTCTGGACGCATGTCTGTTCCTCCTGGACCGTAGATAGCAGTGGCTGCGATCTAGTTGGTCATCCTCACGAACCATAGAAACATTTTAGACAATTATTATATCCCTTCAAGCGAAAGCTATTTCCAATGATAGGGAGCGCTCACCGATCGTTCTTACGGAACTCACTCATTCCGTTTTGCCTCACGGACTCTCTCTCTCGAGTAAAACCAGCAGCCTCACAGCGGCGCATGATATATAGGCAGAATGCTATTACCGATAAAGACAAGGGAGACTGGAATGGCCATTTCTGGCTTATTATCCGTCGTCAGCCAGTCATACCCAACCCCGAAGTGTGGAAGACCCGAGGCTCGAACTCGCGACCTGTTAGTTAGAAGTCCACGCCTTTAACCACTGGGCCACGAGCCCGTTGCCCTGTCGGTTTCTATCGGGAAAATACAATGTTAGGGGACGCTCACCGACGACGACTAATAAGCCAGAAATGGCTATTCCAGTCTCCCTTGTCTTTGTCGGTAATAACATTAAGCTATTTCCGCTGACGTTTTACGTTGAAATCGTCTCCTTATTACTATCAGAGTATTAGGATGTAATGTATGAGGTGATCGATTCCTCGATGGAAGGCACTTAGTCTTTTTTTATTGTGGAAAGAACGTTCACCGGTCGGATTACAAGGCGCTGTCAGTCACATAGTGACCAACTCGAGGCTAAAGAATCCTGGTTCGGGTGAGGACTGAAGACGGCTAATTAGCCGTAAGTGGCCATCTCAGCGTCCCTTGTCGTTGTTCGTATAACATTCTGCATGACTAATATTTTCCTCCAAATTCAAATGCTTAGTAGTGCAACTAAGACTTGGCTGCCGTGGCAGACACAGATAGCGATGTACCACTCTTAACAAAAAAACTGCATTTTGAATCCGATGAATCCCTTAAACAGTCCTATAAGGACTTCCTGACTTTGAAAGGCATTTGTATGTAGAAGAATTTCAAGGGAAGAAGAAAAGCATTCATGGAGATTTTGAAAAAAACTTTTGCAACTGATCAGCTAGTACGGCAGAGGAATAGAGCAACTGAAATATGACTCAAAGTTTGGTTGCAAGACTTGTGGACTAGCTTTGTCATAAAACAACAATGTTCACCATATCTGTATGGATTACTTCAGCGTCATCTTTCCGATCTAATGGCAATCTGCATAAACAGAATAAGAAGTGATCGATGCGGTCGACATGATCATTTGGGTGCATTTTTGGAAGCGAAGTCGTCATCCAATCATCATGCTGGATCCATTTTTTACATCAAGTTACGATTTCGTTTCACGATTGGTTCTCCGTTGTTCCTTTCGTTATGACCCGTCCTGGTACTCTGTAATAATGCGAATCATATTTGCGCTCAACAATTGTCTCAAATCATCAATCCACAGCAAGAAACACGACTGGCCACAACAAAATGCCTCGTCACCTACAGAAACCTGCGTTTATTTTTAGTGTCCAACTCAGACTGACTACAATTCCGCCAAATTTCCTGAAAAACGAAGGAATAGAATAGCCGAGCGACTTCTCCCGAATACAGATTAGATCAAGTCCCAAAAAGCATTGCGGTCTTAGCCAATTGAGAGCCACTGCCTAGAAGGTGCTTGACATGCAAGTGCTTCCCAGTGAGATCAAAGGACAATTTTTGGAATCTGAGCATTAAAAACACCTTCTAATCGGGAACTTTGCGGATGAACAGATGAATTCAACTTTTTGGCCACCCATAGCCGCAGTGGAAACTCCTCCAGTTATTTGTGGAGTGGCTTAACTGATCCTTCTAAATGCTAACTATTCGGCCTTCCACGACTCCTCCTAAAAGTTGATGTAACTTGACAGGACTTTATCTAACCGGCGCAGAACTGACCGTTCGTCTCCGGCGACCTCACCTGCGCTGTGCTTCAACTCGATTTCATAAAATAGCCAGATGCTAGTCTCTTTTATTCCTTTCTAGACTATGCACAGTAAGTGGGCTAACTCATGAAATGTTAACCGGAATTCCGAAATGCGCTGTCGTTTTGAAAAGATTGATTGAGCACGGTTGTAAAACTAGTTAGCCTTCATCATAATTCTATAATAATTCAGTTACTTCAGGATGTCGGCTATCGAAAAAACTTCGTTTCGGCTTCATGCAAAAACTACACTCTGTAAAAATTGACCACTTATGTTGCATGCATTTTTTTCATTGATTTTCGATGCCCTTAAAATTCCAATTATATTTCATAGAAAACATGCATGAAAATATTCATTCTTCTGCCTATTCTTTCAATCTTATACTCGAAGGAAGAGTATAATTCGGTTTTAAAAAACTTTATAATTGTGAGATTTTTTAATGCCGTAAAATGGCCGTTCATAAGACGTCATCTTTCTGCACTTACGAATGTGGCTTGTAAAGAAAGCAATATGGCTCAAATCCACTGCTGCATTTCATGAACCCCATATGGTCTTCTCTAAATACCGTAGAGAAATTTATGGTTTTCCGTACGCAGAAAATGCGCGACCCGTAGTTTGCGAACCCGGAATGCAAGTATAACGGCAGATCGGGTTTAAAATTATTCTGGAACTGGAAAAGGTTTTGAAAACCAAATTATACCCTTCGTTCGAGTATAAAGTTGAGAGGAAACGTTATTCCCTACCGAATAAGCAGAAGAATGAGTATTTTTATGCGTTTTCTATGAAATATAACTGATTGTTTAAGGGCATCGAAAAGCAGTGAGAAAAATGCATGCTAATTAAGTAGTTATTGTTTACGGAATCTAGATTTTCATGCAGCCGGAAAGAAGTTATTTTGATAGCCGGCATCCTGAGGTAACCAACTTATTATAGGATGATGCTGCACGATGATCTGTTTTACAACCCTACAAAATTAATCTTTTCGAGACGAAAACGCATTTCGAAATTTCGGTTGACATTTCATGAGTTAGCCTACCTACTGTAGGCTGGCCAAAAGAGTTATTGAATAAGTATTGCCCATCGAAAATGACACTGTTTCTAAATTCTAACAAGGTGAGACGTAGTCCCGAGGAACCGGGCGATAATTATGTTCGCTCGAATTCAAGCACCGAAAGTCGTATTACCGATCGGCGTAACTTACACTGATAACTGAGCTAAGACCTTCATTTTGGCCTGACATCCACCGCATGCCGTAAGCTACTCCGACCCAGTTTTGATCCAGTGATCTGCTGCGCAGCCCGTTTAGGGGGGGGGTCAGCATAATCGACCCGACAGCCTGACCATGTGCTGCACAGCAAGGTTGAGCAGGTACGATGACTTGTGCATGCTTTCTTTTATATTTATATCAGACTTGTACTGTATCTACCGCGCTCTCCCTCTTCCGCCTGAGCTCGGTGTCTAGACGGAGTCAAGGAGACCGGGGGTGGAGGAGGGCGCAGGCGGATGGCGCGACCGAGCCTGCACCCTGGCGCTCCACTCCACAGCCCTTGGTCCACACAACACTTGCCCAAGATTTTAACCAACGACAATATGCGGAGGGCGGCGACAGGGATCCCAATGTGCGCAACGTGAGCTGGCAACTGGGCCTACCCCGAAATGTTGGCATCTGATATGGGTGTGCATTCTCGATAACGCCTGCCAGGTTCCGATGGGGCTCCCGAGTTGATCCGTTTGGGGAGCATCATCGACCCACCGTCTCTACCACAGGCAGGATTCAATACTGTCAGCAGATACACCCTGACCTCGCCAACAGACAGCTGATCAGGGCGCTGTACGAGATACCGTCCTCATTTCGCTATCTCCTGCCTTCTTTTGCTCAGCTAGACTGGTTTTGATGACTGTGGAATTTGAGAATCACGCTATCACAGTTCGGCTGGCGCCTTCTGAGTTTACTAACAGGAAAATGAGGTTTCACCGGTGTATGAGACGTCAGAGACACGAAATTTTCGCGAAGCCGTTTGGAGATTCATACTGAAATTGTAGGCTGTTGAACAGTTCTTTCGCCAACATCGCCTATCAATAGGTAGCCAGGCAGTCAGACTTGCACATCAAGGGTGGTTAACTGCTGACATCGGTACACGCGAATACTCATTACCGGGACAGGAACCGGGGCACATTCGATCATTACTCTCAGGAAACCACTTAGTACAAGCTTCTCCAAATCTCTGCTGCTCAAGGGAACGCCTGCACTGACATAAGCGGCCATTATGATTGGTAAACAGATGACGTGTGTGTGTGACGACACCCTAACTGTTGGTTAGGTAAACGCTGAACAGCGCAGCTGCTACCTCGGGGTTTCATGCAAGACTAGAAGTCTGAAATCCTGTCAACAAACTTCCTGGACCGTGGCTGTATGTAAAAGTCAGTTCTAAGGATGTGTAATCAGTAAAGCTATTCACTTTAGGTAAACCATGATGTATCTTCGTGAAAAACTCTTTTCTTCTGCTTGGGGTAAATACCCTAGGCTCATAATAAACCCATACACACATTTCAAGTAAATCAAATATAATTATCCCTACCTCCCTTGTCGTTTTGGCCTATCTGCGTGAAAGATTTTTGAGTGGTAAGCCACTGTTTGCGAAAGCACCATATTGAACCGTAAGGCGCAACGCAACGATTCCAGATACCGCTAAAAGAAAGCTGAAAGGACTCACTGCGGTGGCATGAATTTTCCTCGTTGATTTTCGATGCTCCTACAAGTTCAATTATATTTCATGGAAAAAATGCATAAAAATATTCATTCTTTTGCTCATTCGGTACATAATGACGTCTTCTTCCAATGTTATCCTCAAAGGAAGGGTAATATCCGGTTTTCAGAAACGTTTCCAATTCCCGAATAATTTTGAACACGACCTGCCATTACACTTGCATTCAGAGTTTCCAAACTACGAACCGCATATATTCCGCGTACGGCGAACCACACATTTCTCTGCGGTTTTAAGAGGAGACCATATAGGGTTCATAAAATCTAGCAGTGGATTTGATCCATATTGTTAACTTTACAATCCACATTGGTAAATGCGGAGACATAAGGCTTTATGAGCTTGCACTTCACGGCATTTAAAAGTCTCACAATTAGAAACTTTTTAAAACCAAAGTCTGCCCCTCCTTTGAGTACAAAATTGGAAGAAAGCGTATTTTTCTTCCAAATGATCAAAAGAATGAATATTTTTATGCATGTTTTCACGGAAATATAATTGGACTTTTAGGGGCATCGAAAAGCAATGAGAAAAATTCCTGCTACATAAGTAGTCATTTTTTACGGAGTGTAGTTTTGCTTGCAGCCGAAAGGAAGTTCATTCGAAAGCTGGCATCCTGAGGTAGCTGAATTATAATAGAATTATGCTGTAGGCTGATTAGTTTTATCACCCTACTTAATTAATCTTTTCAAAACGAAAACGCATTTCGGCTAACACTTCATGAGTTAGCTCACATACTGTACATTTTGCATTTAAAGGCCTAACGGCACAAATGGCTTTCCTCTCAGTTATGCAAAAATTCCAATATTTTAGGAGAAATTTCGAAGTAGCTTCGAGCGAGGTGGATCATCAGAGACTGCAAATAATTGACCTAAAACAGGCAATCTTCGCGATGAGGAGAAAGTTCTCTAAAGCAACGAGAACTTCCACTACTAGGAGAGAGGAGTTGACAAGAAGAGATGCTTCGACAGAGATGGAGGAGTTGGCAGAAATGGAAAATTCGAACCCGGTGCTAAGCTTACCGCGGAGATCTCTCTCCCACTATGTGCGTGCCTTTTTGGTGAAACAAGCGGGCTTTTATCTATCTGGTGCACTATTTGAAAAGCAACTCAACATGAGGCGGCGAGTTTTCGTATTTAGCGCCCTAATTTGTTCCCCTTTGACATTGTTGATTCTATTCACAAAGCGTTACCGAAAAGCCCGCGTAAGCGACCGACCAAAAAGAGTAAACTCGTTGGAAAATTTCAGCAGTTTTTCCAGTCTGTCTGCAAAAATAGACGAAGGTTTATTGTCGGCCAAATTTTTGTGTGAAGGAGACTAATCTAACTAATTAATTTTTTGGCCAATGCCTTTGATGGTCGCATTTCGTTCTCGCAAAATGCCTTGGTGCGAGTAAACGGGAATCGCCTGTAAATGAAATGAGGCAGTCGGTGGTCACCATGGCAACTGTCTCCGACTTTAGCTTAAAATTTATTAGATGAAACTTTTGACATTTATCGGGATGGTATGATTTGAACATCTAAGCCTCTCTGCGGCTTATTGCCATATAATGCCTACTTAATCTGTTTAGATAGCCTGTTTAATCTGATGAAATTTCTTGATACATTCTTCAAACGCTGAGCGGACAGGCGCTTTTCCAGTCATCTCACCATTATTGGATTCTTTGCCTATCGTAAGTAAGTGGCACAACAGTGAAGAGTGTATCTGGTAAAATATTGAACGAACCTGAAATTGCACAATCCTCAGCTTTAGTCACAGTTATCACGAGAACATGGAGCCCACCGGGATGAGGGATTTTTGCTGCGCTGTTGTCTCAGTCAAGACATGCCAAAAAGAAGTTGTTTATACGATACGGGCTGCCTTTATGGGTTTTTGGGAACACTTTAGATTAGTTGCATTCCGTGGGGAAATATATCTAGGCATAAAGTCGACGCATCTGAGAACGCTCGTAGGAAAGGTGAATAGCCTTGACAACGCCTTTATCTGGCTTTCTCACCGAGGTGACGATGCAGAAAGTATAAGATATGACACTTGTGTTAGTTATCCCTAAGTTCCGGCTATGATATGCAGATAACTCGTTTTTTGTTGTTGAGAAGGACCAACTGGGAATGCTACACAATTTCATCGACTCAGCCATTCCGTGAATTAAGTTCAAACTGTAGAAAGAATTTGACCAATAAGGGTCAAAAGAAAAAAGAACTAGAGAGCTCCAATCAGGCGCCAAATCCTTCAGTACATTGTGAATGTGTCTGAATTTGTTAAACTACACCTGAGGAAAAAGAAAATAAAAGTTGCGCACAAACCGACGCACTTAGCTTGCACATCCTTAGGATAGGGTTCGTTACCTTGACAAGAAGGGCGTCGTCTAAAAGATTTCGTGCGGTGTCTGCGATGACATATATAGTGGCCAAACGTTAAATACGCCTTTACATGCGTCCATGAACACCAACTGGGAGTTAAGAGGCCAGACCATCTGTCTCAAATGGCCATGCATACTCTTTATACGGGGCAGCACTTCACCTTTTTTCCGACGTATGTTTCTTTAGGCAAATGATTACGTTCTAGGAATGACCTGCCGTAACTCCATTCTCCAATTTATTTATTGTAGCACCCTCGCACAGTGGGAAAATCTTCTCGCGGACTAAGGAGTAGAAGTGCAGAGGCAGCCAGACTTTGGAAGGAAAGGAGCTGCGAGCTCGAAAAGAGGTTGCGCGTTTTAAGACATATATGCGAAAAATTGCCAAAGAAGGATCCCCAGACCGACGATGTCTGGGATGGTAAGACTATCCGTTTTGCATCTTTTCTTTGCATATGTAGTCTTTATTATGGCCCTGCAATTGCTCTCACAAAGTAGACATGCTCTATCTCGTCTGAAGGATTCCTTTAGTTTAAACGTGGCGCCCGTCTGCTTCTGAAAACCGCTGAGAGAATTCACTTTTGGACGGGGTTTCTCATTTGCTAAAACGTCCGATCGTAGGAGAGCCTATTATTTGCAGAAGACGGCAGGCACCTCCGTCCGTTCCGCTAATATAAATTGGACTTGCGCGACCTCTTACGCACCCTCTCCCCCCTCATCCGCCTCGGGCGCAATGGCTAGCGCGGCGTGAGCTTGCGCCTAGGAGGACTATGAGCCTGCGTCTAGGCGCACCATGAGCCTGTGCCTAGGCGCACCATGAGCCTGCGCCTAGGCGGGCTATGAGCCTGCGCGTAGGCGGGCCACGAGCCTGTGCCTAGGTGTGCCACCACAATCCCCCTCAAAGTGGCATTTGCGATGGAATACACGGACTCTGAATAGCCTGTTTAACACGTAACGTCCTGCAATTTGGTCCCCATTCTGTCCGTCGCGTCTACCCGTCGGCCTTTGTGGGGTGTCAGTCTACCTGCTCACTGACCTACAGTGCGTGACCGAGGTCGCGAAATGTTAGCCGAAATTATAAAATGCGTTTTCGATTAGGAAGGATTACTTAGGCGCGCTTTTAATACTGATTATCTTGCGGCATAATCCTATAATATTTCGAACTCATCAGGATTTCGGCTTTTGAATACACTTCTTTTTGGCTTACTGCATAAACCCCACTCGGTAAAAAATGACTGCTTAAATAGCATGCATTTTTCCTATTGATTTTTGATGGTATTATGAATTCGAATATATTTTATAGAAAAAATGCAATAAAATATGCTTTCTTTTGCTCCGTTGGTAGTAAATTACATTTTCTTTATATTTTAAACCCGAAGAAAGTGTTATATTTAAGTTTTAAAAAGGTTTTCCAATTCTTAAATAATTTTGAGCTCGATCTGTCATTGCATTAGCGTTTAGCGATTTAAAGCCACAAGGTGCATGCTTTCCACGTAAGGGAAATCATACATTTCGCTATGCCATTAAGAAAATATCATATAGAATTCATAAAATTTCTTAATAGGTCCGGATTGTGTTGTACATTTCATGAGGAGCATTGATAAACGGGTATGTGCGGTCCTGTGTGCATGGAAATCGCACGGTCTTTTTTAAAAACTAAATATACACTTTCCTCGGGTATAAAATACAAGGACAATGTGATTTTCTACCAAAGGTGTAAAAGAAGGCATACTTTGTTTATGGTTTCTATAATATATATTTGAATTTGCGAGACCATCGAAAATCAGGGGGAAAATGCATGCTGCATAAGTATTCATTTTCTACCTTGTACGGTTTCTATGGGAGATCGAAAAGCAGTCTATTCAAATGCCAGCATCCTGCCGCGTCCGAAATATTATAGGATGATGTCGCAAGATAATCAATATTACTTCACTTAAGTAATCCTTCCTAATCGAAAACGCATTTTAGAATTTCGGCTAACATTTCATGAGATCGATCACGCACTGTATCTATCCACTGTAAATTATATTACAGTCTCTAAAGCATTATATCAGTCACGATTCATCCAAGACTGAATGAAATCACAGCTGCCCCTGAAAGAGAGAAATTTAAGGCTAATATTTTATTCTGGCTCAGAAATGTAATATGGCTAGCTGCCGGTAGATCCGAAGATTCGAGCTCCGGGAAGCAGCCAGGAGGAAGAAGCTACGATCGCTGGATCAAGGGGTTTATTGGCCTGAAATTTGCGATCTTCGCTCAAACCCACCGTCAGAGATAGCCGCAGATAAGCACGATGGGGACAGAACGAATGCAGTTTATGTAGTTTTCAGTGTCCGGGCAAACACATGCCTAAAATAATTGGCAGGTCTCGTGTTCGTCGCTGGAGCTCGTAACTGATGCAATGATGGCCTGTTAGTCCGTATCCTATTCGTTAATTGCCGGAACGTCATCACTGTTGTGGACGCTTGTCGGGATAACTACTCCTCAATTTTGTCCATTGCCACTTGAAGTGACGATCGAGCGTGCTCTCTCCGCATGGAATATTACTCCACCTAGGCACAGAATAGTTGAATGGGAGGTCACTACGCATACTGATAGACTGAGGGCCAGACAACCATGACACAAGCAGCTCGTGGCTCACACGGTTGTCGTCTTATGCGAGAATTTCGGTCTTGTTGAACTTGAAGGTGCAGCCGGGTCCCGCCACAACTAGAGAGTTGGCGTATTTCCTCCTCACTGCTGCCGCAGCTTTGTCCATTCGGGTCCAAGGTAATCTCCAAGTTTCTCCGAAGTAATTGTACCAGCCCCAGTAAACGACTGTTGAGTTCCCTGCCGTAGTAGTTGGTCTTTCAGTCTCATGACTTGACGCCTGCTAGTTACTTCTAGTTTGTGTGCAACTCCAAATCCCGACTGACGGGAGCGCTCGCCAAAATTTGGGCCCTGTCTCTCGTTTCGTTTGTGCATGCACTGGTTGACGAAGTTGCGCGGGTAACCGTTCGATCTGAGCACCCGTCAAAAATATTGCAATTTAGCGGCCCCGTTTTCCGGTTCACTGCAATACCTCTCAACAAACCGATATAGCCTGCTTACGCAACTGTGTTAGTGGCTGATTGGGTGATTTTCAGACTGTCACAAACTTTCCGGTAGACGAGGATGGCTAGTTGGCTCTTCTCCTCCACCAGCGTAAATTGTATGTTCTGGGAAGACGCACTGCGTCGTCTTTTGGATACTAGCGCCTGTTTGAATTCGACTACGATGAAGGCATCCTGCACATACCTAGGCCAGAATTTTGGAATGTGGTATCGAAGACCAGCGATCCTAGCCGTTGGAAGACCGCCTTGGCTATGAGCTCCGAAATCAGTGAACACATTGGTGTGCCTCTCGCCTGCTCGTAGATTTTTACTGTAAAGGTGAAGTGTGTTTTCAGGCTGCACTTTAGGAGTTGGAGGATCTGGGCGTATCCCAGGCGATTCTCCCTTTCATCGTATTTGCTTTTTAGAAGTAATTGACCGGTCTCGACTACTGGGTCCTGTAGAATATAAGTAAAAAGGGATGTGATATTT
This sequence comes from Spirometra erinaceieuropaei, assembly GCA_902702965.1. Lineage (NCBI taxonomy): Eukaryota > Metazoa > Platyhelminthes > Cestoda > Diphyllobothriidea > Diphyllobothriidae > Spirometra > Spirometra erinaceieuropaei. The sequence continues at coordinate 763,367 of CACRXP010000229.1, forward strand.
TTTTCACAGGAGACATAACTTTTCAAGTTTCTCCAAGATACATATGTGTTGACGAGCTGGCTGCAGTTTTATGAAGAAGAGGGCACGATGGCTGAAACTAGAGCTTTAGTTGCCTGACGTTTCGGATTCCTGCTCGGACCCATCATCAGAACGTCAAGAACGTTTCAAAAGCTGTCCACCGCCTCCTCACACCACTTGGGGTTGGAGTTGCACACAGACCGGAGGCAGCCAGACGCAGCCTCTGTTCCCTCTCCCAGGCAACAGTCGACTGTCGGAGCCCGTAAACCAACAGGCGCTGTGACTAACGCGGTGGCGAACGTGGCTCGAAGGCCTACTTCTAAGGCGTGTCACCATGCGCATGTACGGCTGTAGTTTTGAGCTCGTGGTGGGGTCTGCACTGCCAGGCAAACGCGTGCTGTGAGCCAATCGGACTACAGATTTTATTCAGCACATCTGCAGCGCAGCTCGTTGCGGGGATCATCAAGGGCGAATTGACAAACGGTGGTCTCAGGTGTTCGTTTTTCGTAAACTTTCACCAACACGTTCGCGGCCCACGTCACTGGTGCACTTCGAGTCTGGCCATTTTGCGTGCCTAACTTCAGGCTTTAAAGCTGCCCGACTAGCCGGTCTTCTTTCCTGACTCCGTTTTCAGCCTCTTCTGATGCCTGCTTGCCTGCGTTGTTCATGCCTCGCCGTATGGCCCATGGCAACCTCTACAATCCCCGTGCTCACCAGTACTTCCATCCGTTAGGAAGCACGGTCGTGCGTTTAACACAACCGCCGTCGATGCTGCAACTTCCACCAATTACTTCGGTAAGAATGGGGAAATTTGTTTGTGATATTTCCCACTTTGTCTTGAGAGCGGTCCACTCTTATCTTCGTCCTTTACTTTACCAGGAAAAATATACCGCTCCAGAAGTTGAGGTCGAGTAAAAACACTAAAAACATCGGGACGTGCTTAAATGTTGTAAGTTTGTCGACCAGAGGTAGCGATACCAACCTTAGGCAAGCGTTAGTTATTTAAAGACAAAATTTGACATGGAGTGGAATAAAAATATATAGAAAAATATCAGTACACGGATAGACTGTACTGACTGATTAATATCATGAGTTTTGCGGAAAAATCCCTGTAACTCAAAATCCATTCGCGCTGCATATCTTAAACTTTTGCAGCATTTAATAAACGACCGTTCTTGAAACGGATGCACAGTTTGGTTTGTAAGTTAATATTCAGTAACACCGAAAGCTGAAATTTTTGAAAATAAGTCTACTGCAAATCACCTAAATAAAGCTAAGTACGTGGGTGGGGAGCATGAAAAGGAAAACTTAACGATAACAAACAACAAATACAAAAATTAATACTCTGTCTGTCGGGCCTCTATCGTCTTATTCTTCTTTACCGCAGAGAAATATGCCATTTTAGAAGTCGAGGTAGATTTAAAGTGCGACAAATATCAGAGGTGGGCTTAAATGTTGTAAATTTGTCGGCATAGGGGGTACGTCAATTTTTCAAGGACATTGGGTAAAGTAAGAAATATATCGTAAAAAACCAGTAAGCAAAGTGGGTGGACTAAACAAGGAAATTTCCTGCAATTAGCAGGTAATCCGTTTAACTGAAAATCCATCTACGCCACACCTCACAAACTTTTACAACACTACAGAAACGACCCGCCTTAAAAAAATGCTCAGCTTAGTTTTTTGATTAATATCTAGTAACATATAAATGATTCTTTTTCACTAAAAGCTAGAATTTCGGGAAAACTTGCATTACAAATAATCCAAATAAAGCTAACTTCATGGGTAGAGGGAGCATGAAAAGGTGAATGTAGTGATAACAAATGACAAATACAAAAATCAATACTCTGTTCGCTGCCCGTTTGCATTTAAGACAGCATAGTCTGTCCGACATGGAGACGGATAGGTTGTCTATGCTGTTTTGCTGAATGTGGCTAGTAAGCACAGAATCAAAATTTTCTCGCGTTCAAGGATTATTCTCTGCTTGTCTTAGGATCCGAAGTGATGGCAAGAATAAAGCTAAATCCATCCTCTGTTTTTTTGAAAAAAGATGCAATCTTTCATATATGACCCAGCTGATTTTCATGGACACATAGTAGGATGTTTCGGCTCAAAAATGGATTTATTTGAGACTGTTCCTTGCTTTTATTACAGTACATGTGCTGATTTATGAAATGTTTACCGAAATTCTGAAATGCGTTTTCGACGCAAAAAGATTACCTAAGGAGGGTTGTAATATTAGTAACCGTGCAGAATAATCTCATTTTAATTCAGTTATTTCGGGATGCCAGCTTTCGAAAGAACTTTTTTTCGACTGCCTGCAAAGATTACACTTGGTATAAATAATCATCAAATTAGTATAAATGTTTCTCGTTGATTTTCGACGAGCTTATAAATTTAAGTATATTTCGCAGAAAACATGCATAAAAATATTAATTATTTTATTCATTTGGTAGAAAATTACTTCTTTGTCAAATTTTATACTTGAAGGTAGAGTAGAATCCGGTCTTAAAAAGCTTCTAATTATGAGATTTTTAAGATCGAGGAATGGCCGTTAATAAAACGTCGTGTCTCTGCATTTACCAATGTGGCTTGTAAAGTTTACAACATGCTCAAATTCACTGCTATATTTTATGAACTCCTATACGATCGCCTCTTAGTAGCCTAGAAAAATATGTGATTTTCTGTATACGGAAAACATGAAGCTTGTACTTTGGAAACCCTGAATTCAAGTTAAACGGCATATCGGTTTCAAAATTACGCGGGAATTGGAAAGGTTGTTTAAAACAGAATTATACTCTTCCTTCAGCTATAAAATTTGAATCATAGGATTCAGCACACGTGTTATTCAGTCGGGATTAAAGCCTCGACTGGCCTTCAGAAAGCTACAGTATGCGTTGATCCCATGATTTTTTGCTTATGCAGAACAAAACATCCACCACCATGTTATTACAGACATTCAGCCTTCTCGCCGGCCAGATTTAAACGCCCTAGACTGCTTGCTTCGTCTGTGGCGCTGTTCAAAAAGAGACCAGCATCGTCCCAGAAACCGCATCGGGACTGCACTCGCGGCTTGTGCTGACAGTACTCTGGAATCCCAAGAGCTGACGAAAGAAGATGCCCGAAAGACTACTGGTGATCGCCTTGTGCAGATTTTTAAAATCAAACTACACTGCCAGAATGTTGCCCTCACTGGCAGCTTGGGCGGTTTTAACTACCCCAAGTCAACCGCCTGAGGTTAGCGTAGAATGGAGTATAGCTAACGATTATCACTTAAGACTCCTGTTGCGTGGCCTGCAAGTGGAAATTATTTCCCATGCTGCACGATGAGCCATACTTGACAGTATATGTACTGGTTAAAAGCTCAGACCCATATTTCGCTCTTATTCTGTCGTCGCATGCCAGCTGCGAAGGGTTCAGCTCATCAATGAGTACTACGGCGTTCCTTCTGCATTTTCTGGGAGATTCTCTAGTCTAAAAATTTTACAGTAGGTGGGCTAACTCATGAAATATCGACCAAAATTCCGAAATGCGTTTTCGTTTTAAAAAGATTAATTAAGTAGGGTTGTAAAACTAATCATCCTGCAGTATAAATCTGTAATATTTCAGTTACCTCAGGATGCCGGCTTTCGAACGAATTTCCTTCCGGCTGCATGCAAAAACTACACTCTGTAAAAAAATGGCTACTTAAGTAGCATGCATTTTTCTCATTGGTTTTCGATGCTTTTAATTGTTCAGTTCTATTTAATTGAAAACACGCATAAAAATATTCATTCTTTTGCTCATTTGGTAGATAATTACGTCGTCTTCTAATTTTATCCTCAAAGGAGGAAAATAACTCAGGTTTAAAAAAGGTTTCTAGGTTAGATGATAGTTGGTAGCCCTCCTGACACCGCAAACTCAAAGCCGCCTGTCAATCGGGACCGGTGGTAATAGGGGCTATACGGGTGGGACAATTGAGTGGACGGGTAAATGGCGATTGTAGTATATGCTAGCAATTGACGCTCCTGGTAAAGTGGAAGCCTAATTTAGATTAGGTGAAAAATACAAGGAGGGTATGGAAATGAGCAAGGAGACTTTTAACGGTGTGTGGAATAAATGCATCCTAGTCTCAGATTGGAAAGAAAAGCAAGTGATTGCGAACAGCCAATGGGAAGGAGGCAACTGGTCCGAAGGTCATTCCGCAGTGTAAGCGATAGAACTCCATCCAACATAATGGACAGAAGGACACGAGAGTCAAGCAGCGGCACGCGGAACGCCACAGCGTAAGCCGGGTAAGACTTTTATGCGAAAAATTGGTTTGGGCGGAAGAGAAAATCCGCAAATAATGAGGCAGTCGAAAGCTACCTCTGCTAATGAAAGTTGATAAAGGGTAAGCCTCATTGGCATCGTTACCAGTGCCAATCCGCCGAAGATCGTACCTCTACAATGAAGGAGGCAGCCAAGAGTTACCTCTTCTTATGAAAGTTGATGTAGGGAAAGCCTCATTGTCATCGTTACCGGTGCCCAGGATAGTACCTCCACAATGAATCTGGTACAGGTAATACGGCACGCATGGAAATTTAGAAGCATAATGAGAACGTAATCATAGCTACTGAAATCAAGCCAGTAGGTGCAATTGTGGATTCTGTGGGCACGGTTGCCAACTACCTCTTCTAATGAAATTTGACATAGGGTAAGCCTCATTGTCATCGTTACCGGTACAAATCTGTCCAGGATAGTACCTCTAAAATGAATCTGATACAGGTAATACAGCGTGAGCGTGAATTTAGAAGTATAATGAGAACGCAATCACAGCTACGGAAATCGACCCAGTAGGTACCATTGTGGAGTCTGTGGGCACGGCTACTAACTATCATCTTACCGGTTTCTAATTGTGGGACTTTTGAATACCGTAAAATGGCCGTTCATAAAACATAATGTCTCTGCACTTACCAATGTGGCTTGTAAAGTTAACACTATGGATCAAATCCACTGCTAAATTTTTTGAACCCTATATGGTCCCCCTTTATCACCGTAGAGAAATGCGTGGTTTTCCGTACGCGGAAAATATACAGCATGTAGCTCCGAAACCCTGAATTCAAGTTTAACGGCAGAGCGGGTTCAAAATTATGTGGGAATCGTAAAAGGTTTTGAAAACCGAATTATACCCTTCCTTTGGGTATAAAATTGGAAGAAAACGTGATTTTCTACAGAATGAGCTGCAGAATGAATATTTCTATGCACACCTTCTGTGAAATATAATTGAATTGCTAAGGGCATCGAAGATAAATGAGAAAAATTCATGATACCAAAGTAGACATTTTTTGCAAGGTGATGTTTTTGCATGCAGCCGTAAGGAAGTTCATTCGAAATCCGGCATCCTGTGGTAACTGAAATATTATGGAATTATGTTGCAGACTGACTAGTTTTACGACCCTACTTTACTGACATTTTCGAAACGAAAACGTATTTTGGAATTTCGGTTGACAGTTCATGAGTTAGCCCACCTACTGTAGCATTTAATTTCCTCAGAAATACATTGTTAACTTGAAGTAAGTCAGTCTTTTCAAGTCTTTTAGACTTACACTGAAATTCGGTATGCATTTTTGAGCCTCAGTTCATAAGCCACTGCTGAATAAACGCCTAATATTCATAAATTGCCAATGATGTAGTTGTGAGTCCCCAGCGTTCCTTATGCGCTTTCTGGTAGATGATGCAGTTGAATCCACTTTTTATCCCCGTCATTCATGAAGGTTTACCTGAAATTTGTTTCCGAAATCGTGACCATGATGGCTTATTCAGGTGCCTTCAAATATGACAGTAAATAGTATTTGTATTTCGATTGGATAAGGCCATAAATGTCCTCTGTATTAAGAAGGTTTTCTTATGTATTCCGGGGGACTACGTGTTCCCTTGTCCCAAGTTTACCCAGTCCTCATAACCCTAACCATTCAGCCCTAATCGTACCCTCAGCCGTAAACTCCCCAGTCTAAGTCTTGGAAGTAAGCGTGGTTATTCCCTAGTGGCTGTTGAATTTCGGCTCAAATGTTCATATCAAAATTTGGTGTGAGCCTATAAGTCTCATATAAACTGATTTACTCCAACTTAGCCATTAATTTCTGTGGAAATTAAAAAACTACAATTTCAGAACTGGGGTATCTATCAGAAAGCTCACAGGGAACGCCGAGGGACCCATTGAGGAACCGAACCCCACAGCTGGGCCATTCAGCGGCAGAATACTGGGCTGTTAGCCAGTACCTGTACTGAAGAAGGAGACACGATCGCTGGGACAGGAGCTTTATTAGCCTGACTTTTCGAATTCCTGCTCGAATCCATCATCAGAGACGACAGCAGATACGGGTGCTTCATGCACAAGGGGCTTCAGTATTTATAGGATGCACTAGTCATGCCTTCGCATACCTATGAACATTCACGGCTCCCCCTTTCATCCGGGATCGTCGCACTTGGTGTGCTAATTGTTTGATGGCCGACATTGGCGTCGTTGATTGCTGCAAATTCATCACGTGTAGTGGATGTTGGTGTGATGATTCCCCGACCGTCTGACCTACCGACCCTGGAGTTGGAAAAGTGTTCATCTGTGAGCTCCCCGCGTGGCTTATTACTCCGCCTAGGCGAAGTCTTAGCACCGAGTACGGGAGGGGAAGTTCATCGCACTTTTTGATGGACTGGGAGCAGCAGTTGACGACGCGAATTTCGGCCATCAAACAGTCATCACACCACGTGCAACGATCTCCGACGAGGGGGGGGGGGGCGAAGCCGTGAATGTTCATAGGTATGCGGTAACATGTCGACTGCATCCTATAAATACTGCAGCCCCTTGTGCATGAACCACCCGCATCTACTGTTGTTTCTGATGATGGGTTCGGGCAGGAATCCGAAACGTCAGACTAATAAGGCTCTTGTCCCAGCGATCGTGTACCCTTCTTTAAGACTGCTTCCCGGGACTCGTCTCTTCGCTTCTATCAGCATCTGTACGGTCAAGTATGGTATGTCGTTCTATCTCAGCATTATCCCACTATTGACCGTAGTCCTCCAAATTCTAGCCTTGGAATTTGACATGGGGTCACCTATAACACGAGATGGAGTGCTTATTCCCCTGGCGTACTCAAATTTCCTCAGCAACTCATTAGGAAATTCTTTTAAAAAGCATTTTACTCTCATTCGATCTTCAGAGAGAACTGCGACTCTTCAAACCCTTTCTGATGGGTCGGCGTGGAATGGACGATCTAACGAAGGCCTCCTGGTTGGCAGAGGACAAAAAGGTTCCTGAGAAATAGTCTTGAGTTCGGAGATTCACCGGTTATTTTGGGACTCATTTTCAATCATCAATTTATTACACCTTCCGGCGGTCGCAGACGATCTACACCCACTTCAATAGTCTGCACGAATAGATTTGGCAACAAGTAGAAGCTAAGAAATACGAGATTTTGGTCCGACTTGACCCCTGCCTATTTCAGTGAGATGTCTTCCTGCATTGTCTCTGATGAGACTTCAGGGTCGCGGTCGTCCCGTACCACACCCTACTACTCACACATCTATTCAGTTCTAGTAAAGTCCGGCTAAGAATATTACGGCCAGGCTTACAGTCCCCTCAAACTCGGTTTCTAAGTGATTTTGGAATTTACCGGAATTGTACTGCCCCCCCCCCCCTCTCCCTGAGGTGCGAACACTGATAACCGCCTCCCAGTCTCTTTTGAATTGTCCTTAAACAGGAGTGCAGAACAAATGCATCAGATTCAACGTCAATCCGTGATTTATGAAACTAAACTGTTTATCTGGCCTTTTTGATCCTTGCTTCTTTTCTCCTATGTCTTACGACTCCACCATAATGTTTTTATTTGTTTAAATGCACGGAAACACTGACCCCACTGTTTCTCCCTTTCTTGCCTCTTCCATACACTAGTATTGGTGTTATAAGGTCGGGAGTAGCATACAGTTTAGCGAAAACGGCTCCGTCCACATTTGCCACAGGTACATATGACAATAATTAAGGGACCACGCATACATACCACAGCTAGGTCTATGCATGCTGAAAACCAATTCTGACCCCTTTTAGCTCAGCCTAGCAGGTACAATTCTGGAAGCGAGGAGTGCGGTGGCTACGAGTTTGCCCAACCGAATCGTACGCATACCGACACGGATTGAGCATTTGTTCCTCTAGAACTTGCCTATTTTCATGGGCTCTTGCATCATCTTAAGTACTTCCTTCCTTAGGGATGATTCAAACTTTGCCAAGGGATGTTTCACTGCTCAACCTCCTGTTTGGAAGAGAAGTTACTCCAGCTTGCGTTGAACGATACTGAGGAGAACTTACATCCGGTTGTAATCTGTTACAAAACGGAATTTCCACTGAAGTTTTCGTAAAATACCGTAGGGAACAAGCTAATCATACATGATATCTGAAGAATGTGTTTCTTATGAACTTGGCGCCTAGGCGGGCTGCGTTGCAGATGCATTGGAACAAGCATGGAATCAGAGTAGTTCACAACACTCATTTATCAGACGGCAGAAACCCTGCGCAAGCTCAAACCTTCCCACGAGCCCTACTTGCCTGTGTGGAACGACTGTCGGTCGCATGAATTCAGGTCGGCGCGTCTGGAACGGCTCACTGAAAAGGGTGTATAGCTTTGAGGCAGCGGTGTCTTGAACAATGGCGCCAGACCGGCCATGATGTCTGCCCAATACAGGCCGAATCCACACCCAAACCCCAACCTTGACGAAAGCTAGTGACTGGTGTTACCACAGAGACAGACAGCTTATCGAGTTGCCCCAGCGGTTGAAGTAGTAAAGGAAAATCGGTTTTTACCGCCAGACTGCGACAGATCAGTATATTCGCAGGGAGTTACAGCTGACCAAGTGTATGCCTTTTATTATTTTGTCATATGGCATTGGGGCTTTCGGCCTCACGACCAGACTTCAAATGGCTGTCCCCCCCTTGTGGGCAAGGTAGATCCTGAGTGACCTTAGGAGAATGTCGAGTGCTTCCGAAGTATTCTTAGTTTTTTGAGGCCTCCAGATATCTGTTTTCCTTGATATTGTACTTTGACTAGCCTGGACCGCCTGTCGTAGTTGAAGAAGTTATAAGGCAACCCGTTAATCACGAGGAGATGCTGGGGCTAGCAAGGTTTCAAGCTGTTGCCGCCTGGGTGACTGTAATGCTTCTCCACTCTTTTGTAATATCTGTACAAAACTGCATTTGTGGCATAGCGAGCGTTGGGTGTGTTAACTCGGGACCTGGCATGTGTTGTTGGCCTTTCTGGGTGCCGCCGTCCGTATGTATGGAACTAACATCGATGGCGTTTGAAGAACTTTCTCCACGATTAAACAGAGGGTTACAGCTCTATTCTTCACCTTCACCTTTTTCTTTTTTGTCTATTTGGAATGGCAAGTAGGGGTTGGAACTATGTTTGATGAGCTGAACGATATATCACAACTTCAACATCTTATGCGTCTCGTCATACTAGCTCTCGAGAAGTTGGCTAGCTGATTTGACTGTCGGATCCTGCCGCGTTTGATGTGAGGACAGAGATGAGGTTCAGTGACATCACGGCCTTGTTTATGCCTACTCGCATTCCTTTGAGTCGCTCCAGGAGCTGTATGGCAGAACTGGTCGTCGCACCTGCGTCCGAAGTGGAAAACGTCAGCTTTTGGCGGATCATTTAGCCAGAATGAATCATGGTACGCCGTTAAATGATTTAAATGCCTGGGTGTGAATATCAGCACTGTGTACTTTAGGCAATTATTTGTACCTTGCCGAGACCGCATCTGTTAGTTAACGGCTGACTGCATTGATTTATTTCTTGTTTTACTTGTCTACAGATCAGCTAGCGCATTTGCAAGCTGCGCTGTGTGATACAACTGCATGCCGCCAATTTTCTACTTGTATCACCTCAATTCTCACCTCAACTCTCCTAGTCTCCAAGGCGTTATGCTCCCCTCCGGAAACGATGGCCCGTAGTTCGTGCGTTATTGAATAGATAAACACATAATTAATCTCCCTGTCATTATAATATAGCAGGTTCGATTAAATTAGTTAATGCAACATCCACCAATGCAAACGAAACAATCAACGGCAGATTTTCACTAAGTTGCACGTGGGTTGATCACTTTTTGAGAAGGGAAGCACTGTCTATTAAGTTGACCTCCTATGAGAGTTCGTATGAAAATATTATGAAGGGCGAGCAAGTTGACTGTGATAGTGAGGTGGTCAAACGCAAGCGGTGCTTTCGTTTCTCCGTTTATCAGGGCATCTTTGCATTTGCGCCTGTGCATGAAACATCCATCCGTTCATGCAGGTAACTCTGACCAGTTCCGTTGTCTCTGGTGATCGGAGCTCTAGAAAGACAACACCTTCTCCTCCCTTTGACTTATAGACGAATGCGCAGGAATCTCTTTAAAAAAATGTTACATTTTGATGGAATTGGACTAGAGCCTGGTCCTTGAGGACTTGTAAATTCACTATCACGACCAACCTCCGAGGTCATTCGTTAAAACTGCGCACTCGGCAGGCAAGGCTGGATAAGCGGGAGTTCTTTTTCTCTGTCAAAGTAGTCAAACCATGGAATGCCCTTCCCATGCGTGCTATGATGCCACCATCGATGCAGAGCTTTAAAAGGAACCTTAGAATATTTTTATTCCGAAATTAGCAAGAACGGTGAGAGGTCAAGTTCAGCCCCCCGAGACTCACGCTCAATATATCATACTATTATGGGTCCATCTTAATCATTTAAACCTACGTGATTTCTCTGCACACGACACCAAATTCTAAGTTATTAATAGGGTACCCCAATGGCTCACGTCTATGCTCCTCAATAAAGTGAATTTAACTGAACTAGCGTCTTACAGATTGGAGCTTGTTCAAGGACCTACGACAAAATTTCGCTTCAACTGAGCATAATATTAAAAATAACAGATAAACTCGACAATCTCTAGATTTGCCTGCGCATGATCTTGCAATTCGATCGCTTGAGTGAATGCTGCAGGAAATGGTGCTTTTGTGTTTTGACGATTACCTGTTATCCAATAAGACCTCAACCAGTACTATCGTGTTCAGTCCTGTACTTACAATCTGGTATGTTGGAGGGATGGGGGGATTCACCTACTTTCATATGAAAGGGTCATCCCTTCTTCAAGATGGTAGGTGGGGAATGAAAATAGTCAGGGTATCAGATAACGAAGTGTTTTGGCCGGAAAATGGATTCAAACTAATACTAATAATAATAATATTTAATGGCAGTTTAAAGGCATTGTCAGGGAAACGTTAAACACAAATCCGGCCAGCAGGGAAGAAACCGCCCGTCAAAAAGGAATAACAATAAAGTTAATTGTTATATCCCCAATTAGTATGACGCCAGTTCTGTGCGGAATAGAAGACAGACAGGATAGGAGAGAACAGCTTTACTGCGTCAGTCACTCTGTGTACATCAACTCTTAATCCTTCCGTCCGTGGCTTCGTATTTAAGGGTTCAGCCCTTGTCTGGTTTGCGTGTTCCTACTGGTCCAGTCCTGAGTGCCCGCATGGGCAGGCCCTCGCGTGTTGCTGGCCCCTGGAGGTCGCGCATGACTCAGCGGCGTGCTAATGTCTGGCTCGCATGCGGGCTTCCTAGGCGAGGCTGTCCGGCGAGTTTGCGGTTCTTTGTCAGGCGCGATGCCCGGACGACAGAAACGGTGCGTCGTGTTTTGGGCCGTCCTAACATTAATGATGGCTTTTTTTATAGTTTGGAGGGTTCAGAAGTAAAAACTGTTGCCCATGAAACGATGACAGTCAAGAAACGGAGGGGTAGCATTGTAGTGGATACTCTCAGTCGCCAATTCTTTTCACGAAATTGGGGCTGGTTCAAACAGAAGCGCAGAAGAACAGCTGACGCTGTGGGCTAAAGAAATTGTCCCTGATGAGACCGGCCATAGAGGTCAGAGACCACAAACGCCATCGCTACGGTATGGTCGATCAGTGGATTCAGCACCCAAAATTTGTAGGAGTTTTTTCTGAGTGCCAAAAACGAGTAATAGTTCTCTTAAACAAAGGATAATTTTGCAGAGTTTTTACATTCCTGGGTAGTTTATTCCAAATAGCAATTGCATTTACAGAAAAGAACCGGCGATATTTAACAGTACGTGCCAGAAGAAGAAACAAAATACCATACGGTCGGAGATGGACAAGATGTCTTAAAGTAGTGAGTTAAATGTACGATTATATAAAAGCTTAAATAGTAGAAATAGTCCCTTCTGTAATCTACGAAACCACAAAGGATCAAGGCCTGTAAGTTGGCAACGTTCGTGGTAAGACAAATGTCGGTGTTCCGGGGGTTAAAACTCCCTTTGAAAATGCTGTTGGACGGATTCAGCTTTCTTCCTCTCAGCGGCACACACGAGGCTAAATAAAAACGAACAGTATTCCAGGCCAGGTCTAACATACATGTTATAAAGGCACATTCTAATGTCGCTAGGTTTAAAGTTTTGGAGGGTAAACCCAGTTGTTCTTCGTGCTTTGGAGAATATCAGGGCGCAGTGGCCCAAGAGATTAATTCTTGGATTATGATACACCCAGATCCTTAATAACCCCAGGCACATTTATGTCGTGACCGTCAATACTTAGTTAAGGTTGGTGGTCGTCGCCAATCACCATGACTGAGCATTTATGCCAAGAAAGAGAAAGGCACCACTGGGCAAAGGCCTGTAGGTCGCTCTTTAGGAGCTCAAGCACGATGTCACGATCTGCCGGCTTATACCTGCATGTCAGTTTCAGATCATCGGCATGCATGAAGGATACGTTGTTAACAAAAAGGCAAAATAATAGCGAGTCAAGTACAATACCGTGAATGCCTCTACGCCTCACACATGTGGGATTGTAACTAGCATTGGAAATCTTAACTCGTTTGCAAGCGCCCAGGTAATAGGGTATAAAATTCAGAAGTTTGCCATCTATTCCGAAAGTGGAACGTTTTAAGAGAAGAGGCGCATGGTCAACCTGATCAAAGGCGTTAGTGAAATCGAAAAAAGACTGTGTAAATTGCAAAACCGTCGTCCGTAGATTGGAGAACATAGTCAAAGAAAGAGAGCTGACAGGTGTCACAAAACCGAGCTTTATGGAATCCATGCTGAGCAACACTCAGTAGGTTATTCTCTGTTAAGTGACACATCATCTTATCTTTAATCAATGTCTCTAAGATCTTCGAAACGACGTGGAGGGTGTTTATTGGCCGAAAGTCAGAAAATGAATTAAATTGGTCATGTTTGGGAATAGGCAAAATGTATGATTCTTCCACAAAGGAGGATAGGTTTCACTTTCAAGAGCGACATCAAATATCTTGAATAAGAGGGATGGGAAAATTGCATTTGCATCCGCTTTTAGAATTCTGACTGGAGCACCACCAAGTCCAGGGCTACGAGATTGACGTAAACGCCGAGTCGCTACAGTCACATCCCACAGAGTGAAAGTTATAGTTTCGAGAATTTTCCCGGTCCATGCCTGGGAAGTCGGTAGCAAAGTGATCGAGATTCTAATAAACGTTTTGAACAAGAAAGCATTGGAATTATCAGCAGTTAAGTGGGCATCAGCTATAGGATTCCCGAGAGTGTCTCAATTCAATTCAATTATTTTAATTTTTATTAAAGACCCGTCGGGGTCCCATCAAAGCATGTAAAAATAAATTTACATGCAAATTCTAGACGAGATAGGCAAAATCTGTACAAAGTGCAATACATAGTTTTTGAGATTAGATGTCCATTAAGCAAAATGAAAAACGAGGGGTGAAAAAAAACCCCAAAGCAAAATTTAAAAATAATTGTAGTAATTTAACAGGAGAAAAAACCCTCGAAAAATAGCATCAGAAAAATGCAGGGAGGACTGGCCTGCATGTGGCGGTACAGAATGGAATGTAGTCGGACATCAACATGGCCGAAATAAATGTCAGCTGTGTATAGCATTGTGTAACGGATTTCATAAAATGGTACGTAGGCGGGTCGGTCAGGACTGGCCTGTATCGCCTTGAATAAGAAAAATAAGTGGCGAAATTGAAAACCAGTCTCGAGCTGATAGGAACCCAGATGCGGTCGGTTTCATT
>CACRXP010000229.1:777783-792783 GCA_902702965.1 Spirometra erinaceieuropaei
ATGAGGAAGAAGACGACTTATTCAAACTGACAATAGGTGTCATTGTGCCGGTGTTGGTTTTTGACAATTTCAATTTATTCAGTCTTCGCTACATTGGTGTGAGGCCAGGCAAAACTAAGCAACGCCATTTACGGCAGAATTCTCTAGTTATCCCCCTCCTCGACAAGATAACATTGACTTCTATCAAAGAGAAAGGGAAAACTAGTATCGGTGCATTACGACTGAGCGAGCGTAGTCGCTTAGCTTGTGCGACACTGAAACCCAAGCCACAACTTTGCAGGAACAAATGCGCTCCCTTTATAGCACATAAGTGACTCGAAATGTTTTGCAGTACAAAATTATGCTACCCCGGTTCCAGAGCTTATCCCTCCAGTAACTTTAAACGCTTGTTCAATGACTTTTCCAGAAGTGCTGCCTATGTCGGCATATATCAACTGATCGAGTATTTCGTCGGCTGCTATTCTGTTATGACTAGCAGAGACGTAGTTTTGTACGATTAAGGGGTCAGGAGGTTCTACTTGGACTAAAGGGATTTTTGAGTTACCCATATCAACAGAAGGCAACGGACACATGCTGGCACCTGCTGCGTCTCCGGCCACAATTCTGGCACTCCGAGACGGTGGGAAGGCCGCAAGCTTTCGTCTTTAAGCACGTGTTCCTGGGGCATTACAGGGTACTAGATAGGTTTTCAGTTGCAGCACAAGGATCGGAACGTTGCTAACGTACAACAAAACGCATAGAATAGAAAAAACTACTGTTAGTTTACTACAAAAGCTAGAAAGAGACGGCCTGACACGAAGTCACTAAAAAGGCACTTCACAAAATACGGCTCGAGAAAAAAATCTGTATTAATTGCTTGAGAATATCAAAGTATAGGCAAATCTACACTTTCCTTTGAAATTGGCTAGTAATACATAGGAAGGCAAATTCCTGCTCATTTTTGAAACTGCAAGACACTTTTTTGGCTGCTTTGGTCATCCAGAATCTTTTAGCCCTTCCAGCACTCACGCTTCAGCCTTTGTTGGCGTCCCCGTGCAGCTGTCTGCTCTAGCGAATAGGAAGTCCTAATCTTGACCCGCTTATAGGAATAGCATGTTTTTGAGGAGCACGACTCCTTTCGGTTACAAGATAAATCAGCGGAAAAATTCGTCAAGATATTACCTAGAGTAGAGTACAGTAAAGACCCCTCCCATGGGACAAGAGTGCGACCGTTATGATCGACCATGTTCCCTGTTTGCCCCACAGCAATGTGAGGACAGGTACAGTGAATTGCACGTGATTTCTTTTATAGCGGTGATAGACTTACGCTGCATTTAACTCAGTCTCTCCTACACCACCAGAATCCAGTGTTAGGACAGAGTCAAGATGACTGGAGCCGGCAAAGGGCTTCGGCGGCTGGGAGGGCAAAAACCCGCGCCAAGGTGTACCACCACACCCTCTGGTTTGCAAAATGCACTGACCAGCATTTAAGGCAACAAGAGGAGAATCAGGAACTTCTAAGATTTCACTGGATGAGAATGCCATAACGACCACGCCAGGCATATATTGGAGCCTGACTCTCGGTCCACTAGCCGGCCTCTATATCCAAACACACACTGGGCTGACTGCAAGGTCCGTGTTATCCCGTCAGTTGGTAACCTTCAAAGCCGTGCTCTCTAGCGTACCGTGACAGTCTCAGGCGCGTCAGTTTGTTAAGAGTTATGAATCGTGCTCTGCGAGTCGACCTTACTCACTCGACCCTATCACACCCACCAGTCAACCTTCAGAGTCGGTCAACCAACTGATTCTGAGATTGGATGAGATGGCCGAAAGTGTTGAGAACAGCGTGTCTGCACATGCCGAACATGCGACCTGGCTTCCACGCATACACAAGGACTTCACACATGAGGGAATTTCACATGTGGTAATGGAGACACATGGAGAAAGGAGCCGAAAAACACACTTCTCACTTACGTTAGGGATGACGCAATCTGGGACGTTGAAGATGTTGGAGTGCGACGCATGGGTTCTAGGGGACGTGCTGCAATTAGGTCATCTCTGCGGTAATTTAACGCAGATATTCTGGAAGACTCCTGTGATCGAGCAGGCCCGTGCAGTAGCTGGATCTACATGACAATGGGGGCCACTGAGGCGATAGTGTCTGGTGTATGCTGATGCTCTATGCGCCGATTCGTCAGTCTCTGTGCGATGAATTCGCAGGTGACCGATGGGTGGGGTAAACGTGCGGTGACAGCGTGGGCTAGACGGGTTTGGGGATTTTAAACTGGTTGCGTTGTGGTGCCTCCAGTGGTGGGCGTGCCGGTTGATAGCGAGCTGATGGGGCTATGGATGATGGGGGTGGTGGATGCACAAGATGTCTTAGATAGGTGGATACGGCGGTGAGCTCTGCTGAATTTGATACTCAGGAGACCGAATAGGTACATGTGGTGAAGAAATTGCGTGGACATCGTGGACAGTGAAGGCGGATACTGCGAATGTATGTAGGGGCTCCTGCCACTGGTGTGCCGGTCGCGATGCGGTGGATTCGCAAACGACCGACCAGTCCGATGCGTAAGGTGAAGCTTTGATTGTAATAAGCATGGGTTAGGACCCAGTCCACATCGTCGGAGGTGGGGCGGTAATGATGAGGGCGACGGCTGTCGGGCCGTCGAGATCGTTTTGGCAGTTGGCGATAGTGGGAGCTGAGGTGTTCGCTGTCCTCGACGCGGGAATAGTGGCAGAGATGATGGAAATGGTGGCGATCGACGGCGGCACGAAATGGGAATCTAAACGCCGGTGGCTAGGGTGGTGATGTCGTGGAAGCCGTGGGGGTTGGAGCAGGAACGACCGGGTAGGCATCAATCGAGTTTGTCGGGCTCTGGATGCATGAAAACCGGCGAAACCGGTTCACGGGCGGAATGTTCGTTGATAGAACGGGCATCTTTGATGAAGTTGGATGTTTGCTCTGCGAATCAAGTGCGCCCAGGAACTGCTAGACTCCATTCTGGTCTTGGTAGTGCCGGTCCGATTGGCTTCATAGGTGGCTGCTCTAGTCTCCATAACTCTTCTTCAGCCCCATCGGTTCCGTACGACGTGTTTGAATTTATTTGTAGCCGCATCAGGGAATTGTTCACGCTGTCCTTTTAGCGGCGGGCTCGGCCATTGTCGAGAGTATCTGCGGCGACTTCTCCATGGAATAGTTATTTGCCAGGCCTTCACCGCATAACCTTACGAGCTAGTCGCCTCATTGCAGTTGCAGTTGCCTCAGCATGGAGGAGATGCTGAGGGTCCCAGTCCGTTCCGAAACTTATTAATAAATAAACAAATTTATATATTGAGTACCCTTGGGAGTGATTTCATAGCAAGTAAAAATAAATTATCGGACGAATCTTAGAGCAAATAGACAGACTGTATAGTATCCAGTTCATGTTTGTGGAATAAGCAATCAGACACTAAAAATTGTCGGTGAGCAGTGAGGAAAACTCCTTCTTTTGAAAAAGACATAATGAATGTGATCTGATTAACCTTCATGGAGAAGGAAACTGTCGCTCATGAAAGGAGAAAGGAGGGTAAGATGTTAGCGCCCGTCGTACGTCCCTTTTGTCTCGGTTTTGCATGCGTCATGGTCCGCGAAGAGCAGGTCGTGGGAAAAAGTCATGTAGAGACGTATTGAAGTCAATTTATGCCGGCGCCCTGGGATGCATGAATTCTGGCGTGTTGTACGTTTGTGCGTCCGATATTTTCGTGCCAGCATAAAGAAATGATTGGCTGAGTCAGCTGTGTGATTAGCCCCTGAGTTGTGTCGGCGGGAGTGTGCTCCCTAGTCGTTAAAAGCGGCAAGCCTCTCTTGTCATAGTGCGTGAATTATCGTCTGTTTTAGTGTCGCAAGATAACAAATACTTTGACGAAGACTGTTCTGGGCAACGCAGCGCAGTCGCTTTAACTCAAAACATGCCGTCATGAACTTCTTACTTAGCTCGTCCATGACCTTGCACGAATGTATATAAAACTGACTGAAAAAGTTATATCCTGAATATACTGTTGTCCCCGTTGTAGATTGGCGAAATGAAAGAAGTCTTTCATTCCTTCGACAGTCCACGTTCTTCTGTGGACTTAGGGAAGATAATTAATTCGGGTTCGCACAGCACCTCGAAATTTCAAGAAGGATGAATGCTTGTACACGTTCTGGAGCACACAACTTGGCAAGCTTCACTCGAAGTGGCTTTGCAATTGTTAGTGCTGGCGAGAAATGCAGATCATCTGTTAGCAAAACCAGTACAGTCTCTGAATCATTGTTATCTGTGCCTAGGAAGAGGAGGAGAAAGGCTTTATGAGTGAAAACAGACTGGAAGAGATGAGAGAGGATTGATGCTTCCATCTGCTTCTTCGTCTCCATCGCTCCGTTTCGGAACCTGCATGTCGGAATCAGGTCGCGATTTCTTTCATTGTTAATCTACAGAACCTTTGGTTACTGCAGAACTTTTTTAACTGTTTAAATCACGGCTACCTTCTAGTAAGTTTTCTGTCAGTATGAACAATGTCTGGCCCGGGTGTCGGACGAGGCGATCCATTATGGCTACGACTGGGTGCCGAACGTACCAGATACTTCTAGACTGGTTTCCAGAAGAAAATGCTCGCGCAGACGCCCTTCTTTATGTAGCACGTAGACCACTTCAGGGGATCAGTTTTGCCTTCCAGACTACGTACTCCGCCAATTCCGAACTACTGTAAAATCCCGACGGGTCTTTAATAAAAATTATCTATCTATCTTCCTACAACGTCCCAGCTATAAGTAGTCGTTTCAGATGAAAAAACAACGGTCCACGCAGCGCCCACTTTTCATGATAGTGGGCAGAAAATAGGAGGCAGGATGGTTTATAGAGTATGAATAGATGAAAGAAAAGACAAAATCCTATGTAAGTATTATACTTATGCACGGCTTTTAACTGTGGGACATCACATGGACCTCTTCCGCTGACCTTGGGTCAGCACTACCAAACATGAAATCGTTGATTGTGACAAGAACAATGCACTTGCGGTTGGATTAATTAATAATTTAAATTACAATTATGTATACTAGTAGAACATATCCCTGCCAGCACCAATACTGCCTAGTTCCTCTGGAGGGAGGTATAACCAAGCGAGATGAGACAATCCGATGAGGCTACGGCGGGACGTTCAACGCGTCAGAACACTCTATCCCCGTCAATGGAAAGATGCGTGGGAGGACGCCACTTTTCCTTTGCTTCTGAACTCTTTTATCATATAGATGTTGTCGTTCATAGTACAGGTCTGCACACTACTGACTATAGCGCAACGCTTTAAGGTGCTATATCGAATCTTTTCCCCAACTTCCTGCCAGACTACACTAGCTGTGCTCAGCGGCATCCACGCCTTTGCGGCACTTGGTAGAAAAAAGTGGGAAAGTATGGCCTATTGAGGACATATGAATTGTAAAACGTATGGAAAAATATGTACAAGCGGTACAAAGCTCAGTCCTAGGACATCACATGGATCGCCGCGGCTGGCCACTGGCGGTTTTCGCAGTTTAAAGAAATCGTACGTAGGACATACATATATAACACAGTACAATTGGAATAATTGACTATTTATAACAAAACAATAAGAGGGGCATCTTACAAAAGGCCAACCGAAATTCTAAAATGTGTTTTAGCAAGTGAAAACTATCAGGTAGTGCTGTGTTATTGGTCATAGATAACGATCAATATAGACATTGCATTCTTGAAACGGTAAACGCAAATGCAATCGAATCTGATTTTAAATTATTTTTTAAACGGGAAACTTTTATAAAATTCTCGAAATAAGAAACTTGGATGAAGCATAATTTACCGCGAAAGGAATGCAAGAAACAATATACACGCGCGTGTTTTCTATGAAATATACTTGAATATGGTCAGCAGGAGGTTCCGTCCACCAACATATAACTACTCATATCTACACATCCTGTCCAGCGCAAAAACGGCTCCCGCGCTTATCACAACGGCAAATACAGGGAAGCGATGTTCTCATGTTGTACAGATGGTCATAAGCTGCACTGCCCTAAGAATATCGGCCTTTGTTGCCTTGAGCTGCTGCTAATTGCTGTGATGAATAAAGCATTGTTCGTCTACGTGATCGATTTATTTCCTACATAATTTGTCAGCGAGATTTGGTCGGTCTTGCCAGGGGGAATTTCAATGTGAAATGCCTTCAAATTGCATTAGCAGATGTCACCGTTGACTCCGAATGGAAGAAACTGCTTGAATCTATATAGCTCATTACTCCGAAAGCCATCAGTACAATAGTTGGTTGATGTCAACAATGGCGGGATGATTTACGGTCTGCTCCCTGAGGAGGCTAGACCATGCACGAGTTGTTGGGCACTGCCAGTCTTCGGCATCCGCAAACAGACGACAACACTGAGGCAAACTGTTGACGGCGGGTTCAAATAGGCCATGCCAAAAGCATTTTTTATCGCCTACAATACGTTTGAGTGGGAGGTTCCGACCGACGCAATAATATCGTCGGCGTAGATACTCCGGAGTCTGGTGTCTTGATAAAATGAACTTGTGAAATTCGCACGTTACGAACATAAACGATTGAAACGTACCCGTTGCTCTTAAATAAAGTGGGAGTCAGTGTTGCTCATCAATTTTAATTAGGCAAAATCATTTCATCAAGGAAGAATGCGCATCGTGCGTTTATATTAGAAATATAACGTGGGACAAATAGCGGTGGTCGTCGTAGCCTTTTCACATCATAGTCTTTCCTGAGTTTGCACCTTCCGTTGCATCTGCTGACAGTATGCGGGTTTGGTAGATTGTACGAGCTTTTCTCTAGGCAGTCTTAAGTAAGCATAAGTAAAACCTGCTTACTAATACGAGACCAGTGGTGTAAGTTGATTGGGCCTATTTCACGAAGAAGGGGTTGATGTATTTTTTTATCAGTTCTTGGTTAAAAAGTTATTTGGCCTAATGGTGTTAACTGGTGTGTCGGTAATGTTGTCGGGCAACCAGACAGCCGCCGCTCGGGTTGCCTTCGGCGGCTCTTTACCTCTTTGCCACCGTCTGCACGCGGTGTTAACCTATAAATATTGACAAAGGGCTATTAACTGTGCCGGATACTTACTTGGTCCTCATGCTCCCGACCACATCGGGGAACTTGGCCTGAAGAGTTCGTCCGATAATTAGGTCCCCTGTCCCATTAGCCATTGGTTGTCATTCAACACTTTCATTGGACAGACCTTGGTTTCGTCGGGGACATTAGAGCCCTCCTTTACCTGTCATTCGCCGTTATTGATAAATAGCCTTCACCAAAAACCAAGCTCGGATCACAATTGCCATGGTAGCTTCCATTGCAAATTCCACGACGTGATATATCTGCAGGGAAGTTCGCCTCTTTAGTAAAAGATTCACCTTCGTAGTCATTTGAAGAGGGATAATCTATTTCGGTGGCCAAAACTAATGCCAATACGCGCAGTCTTTCTTTGATAAGTGTTACATTATCGAACAGTTAAGTAGACAAAACTCACACCTTGTGGAAAGCGGTGTTGGGTGCACGACAGAAATAAAAACCGTGCAACTCCCACATCGTCTTTTAACAACACCGGACATGATGGCAGGTCAGCTAGTCATCCCTCCGAAAAACGCCTTTACACGTGCAAGTTTATTTAAGTTGGCTCTTTTAAGCTGTTACCAACGGTTTCCAAAACGGATTCAAAAGGGAATGTCGAAAAGTTGTCCACTACTCAAAAATGACTGACACCGTCGTGTAGGTGGATCAAGCAATGAATACAGTAGGCAAAATCAATGGGGTTATAGAAAATAGTAAAACTGGAAACAAAAATGTTTAACAAAGTACGGGTAAACCCTCCGCATGTTGTGTATAACCTGGGGTAACTAAATATGCATACATCAGTAAATAATCGCAAAAGTATTTTTAACAGGAAACTTTGAGAAAGGAAGCTAAAACTGCGGGGCCAATATGGGATGGAAATTGACTGTATTCGGTAGTCTTCCGAAATTCCAAACAGTCAGGCGTTCGACACCTGCCTGAAAACTCATTAGGAAATTTCTGACTGCAATTTCTAATAGATGACTTTATTGGCGCGGAACACTTTCTGAGCCCCAGTCCTTGCAAATGCAGCAATTTAGGCATAACACGCAGGCAGACTAGGTCATACGGTGGATTGGAAATCTAGCTACCATATCGCCGGGTAAATTGTTGAACTCTGATCTGTCTCTGTGATGCAGTGCTTGACGACGCAATCTCAATGACCCCTTATCGCGCCGACACCCACTGTAGACTCCGAATCTCACGCAGTTTGCGATGTAGATGCCCACATTACAATACCTGCAGTGATTAGTGTTGTCTCTGCAAAATAACGTACTCTTCGCATCCACAGTATTCATTACCGACTTTCATTTGACAGACGTAAGCGTGGATGGGGTGTCGCAGATGACACTATGCCTAAATACCCTAAATCACCCAGGAAGTTGTCGAAGGGATCGGGATTGCCAGAACGAGAAAACAGTCCAAATACGGAGGGCCGTGTGACAACTGGGTGGGTAGCATGAGCTAGGGTTGATCATAGACACTGATCAAACACTTTAAAATTTTCAATTCCGTCAGTATGCAAGTTAATGGGAATTTGTGGAATTGTCCTTGAGGGCTCACAGCGCTGCTATACGAGAAAACTACACGGTAGGCCCGAGTAGACATAGCATTCCTTTTTAAGGCTCGCTAATGCAAGTTCGAAGTCTTTGTATTAGCGTACCCCGGTTCTTGGGGGCATCGGGGTGTTAGAGTCGCAATATCTGAAACAGCACCTATGTTGTGGGTGATAAAATTTGCACTTTCAATCGAAGTTCGCAGAAATCCGTCAGAAGGAATTTGCCATCGACTGCGTTCCCGCTTTCAAGGTACTCCGCTGATTCTTCACCCCCTGACGGCTCACGCCTGCAAGATGCGCACCCGTAGATTCCCTGGCTTAGTTCGAACATCTGCTGTCTCCGTAACTGATCTGCGACCTACGCCGCAGAAAGAACGTAGGGTTCATGATCGCCAGCAAAATATGACATCTTCTTACGCATAATTCGTTCGTAAACAGCATGTAGAGGCGTTCCAAGTGACCCATACAGGAAAACTTTATAATCAGTGCATTTAAGGGCGAACTTGTCGTCCACACATCTAGGCTAAAATGGATCTTGGCAGTTAACGATTGTGCGTACCAATACAAACCTTTGGCATGCCACTGAATATGGCGAACGGACCAGCCAATGAAGAATCACTTTCTCGTCACGCACCCCAACAAGAGCCGAGGTATTTCGGTGGACCTGGCAGGTCGGTCATGAGACTCCTGATGAACTCCATCTCATTTCGCCTTCCTACCACGGTCAGCTTCTTTACCTGAGAACTTTAGTGCTGACAACCTATGTTTATATCCTTCCGGAATAGATGATCTGCAGAACTCCCCTTCCATGGAATTTGTAAGATTCCCCTCAGTTGCATGATCTTGCGGCAATTTCTTTAAATCTCCTTGTGGAAAGGCAGAACGGCCTCTACGGTTTGGAATAGTCCTGACTTTGGCCACTTTGACCTTGAGCTTGAGCGACTTCATCTATGCCGTTGTTGTCTCGGCGTCCTAGACGCTAAATAAGTTTGAAGGTGAGTCGTTGGATGGGATGCTCCGCCAAAAGGTCGAACGCAAACCAAAAAGTAGCCGTGCAGGCGAACATCGTTCCTCTTCTAAACACCGAGCTGCTCAAAAAACACCTGCTGAAAAATCTAAAAGTAAACCGCTTACTCAAGCTACTCACGTGACTGACGACGATAAAAGGAATACACCTTTATCAGATGCATCTCTTTTGCCCAGACAAAGGATATCAGCCGGACACAAGGCCGTTGACAGTAATAGAGCGGAGAAGAAAACTCATGATAGTTCTCGAGACATTGGTTTCGACTCTCAGAACTCGAAAAATTCAAATAAACAGTCGCCTAAACCTGCTGTCTCTGATTTACCTGCGTCAATTGCTATTCGAGATCATTATGGTCAGGACTGGAAGAACACCCCGTTTGACGACTTCCAGAGGATTCTAGCTGTCGACTACGAACCAAAGGTGACTGCAGAAAGGGATTCCGTTGATGCTAATCCTGATCCCGATTTACACAGTACAAATTTCGCTGCAGTAATTGGAACCGTCAAAGATCTCTCAGATAATCTTTCAGATAAAAAACAAAATATAAGAAGGCAGGAACCAGCTTTCGGGGGCTCGAATCATCGGGCCTTTCTAAGCTCAAAACCTATGAATGTCGATGCAGAACATTCAGGAGATCCTGGTGAATTTATCGTTTATTCGTCCTGTAATTCCAGCACCAAAAAAGAGCCGAAAATTGATAAGAAGGCTGGAAGCACTCAAGATTCGGACTTTGGAATTAAATGGGATTTCAGCGCCACAAGGGCTTATAAACACTCGAAGCGTGCTCGTGACTTGCTTCGAATAATCGAACTGGGATTCAACGAATATCGTGACCTTATTGACATTCCACCACTAGACGAATATTCAAGCTATATGCTAAAGTTTGGGCAACGGGATCGTAATCAGGTACAGACACAGACAAATGAAGATATGATGCAGAAGGAAACACAAACAGATCTACTTGGGCCGAGTTCTTTTGTGACTTCTTGGACTCAGTCGCCACCAGACGATGAGGGAGCATACGCTGGTCACGAGTGTGATAAACGTAATTTGAAACACAAATACTTTCTAGTCTGATATAGCAGTTTATTTCAGACTTCATGTTACCATACTTTGTTCCTTGGTGTGTGAGTAGTCGGCTGCTTCAAGTCAGTTTATATTTATGAACCATCTCATCGTTTAATAAGCAGGCACCGGTGTTTAATATTTTTCAAAATGTTCCCATTTATAAAAGTAGAAATAGCAAGATTTCTGGCTGTTTTTTGGGTGATGTTATTTTTTATTTTTTGTACTTTTTTCATTCGCACTGCCTAATACTTTGCTGAAATTTTAATTCGGATTCTGCCGATCTGGTGTAACTCCTTAGTTTTTCTGTTAATACACACTCCGAGTTCGCGGATACAAATCCCATATCGAATTTTTAAATCATACCTTTTGCATATCAACCGAGCATACTGATTGTTTTATCTACAGTTACTCGTTGTATTTGCATGTATTTAAGTTCTCGGGTCTTTAACTAAGTTAGTTTTTTTTCTGATAAGGGAACAAACGGTATATGCAGGCACCTTACCAATTTTGTCGAAACGAACTACCTGTTGCATCACATTTTACTTAGACAATTCTGGAGTCGATTTTGCCGTAACAATTTGGCAGGGCTTCCGAAAGTAGCGCAGTTCTGTTTGTTCTAGTGAAATCTTTAGTTCTTGTGCAGTATCTCTTACTTCCACTCTCCTTCTCTGATTTGCTGCGGCTTGGTAAGTAGGCAAACATAAGTTGACTATCTCTAACGTTACGTTTGTCCTTATCCTCCTACCCTATAGCTTCGACAATGAAGATGGCCAGCGGAGATGAGGATGGTGAACTCGAGAGTATGTTTGACTGCATTGTCGCCGAGAGCTTCCCCGACCTCTTCACTCGGTCGCAGTCAGGCGACGGAGTTCAGGCAGACGGTCTCTCCAGCCTTCCCGCCTCCACCCAACAGCGCCTATGCGACAGTTTGAATATGCTGCTCACGCTATTGGAGGAAGAGGCTGAAGCGGATCGTGCCGGTCACGTGGCCCGACAACATCATTCCGGCCCCAACTCCGAAGCGCCTTCTGCCGTGGGTGTGGTTCAAGGCAGTTTGGGCCATCTGTCGCTCTCTCTTACACCCTCGGGTACTACTGCTACTGCTGCCGCCACTATACCGCCCGTTTCGGCCGACAAGACGCCAAATCACTTCGCCGGCCGCAGATCCGCCTTCTCTATCCCTGATCATTGCTACCGCGATATGAGCGATCTGGAGTGTGTTAGATGCGAATTCTCGAAAGCCTCCAGTCGCAGGCTTCTGACAATGCACCGATTAAAGACGGTAACCTTTTGTGGACCATAGCTATATTTTTTCTTTTGATTTGAGACAACGTTTTGCAATTCTGCTCACGCTCGTCACCCACAAAATATAATGGCTAGTTTTAGTTTTTTTATAATTATATCTTATTTTTATTTGAGGCGCTTTTTAGCTCCCTTTATTCACAGAGTAATCATCTTTTGCCATATCTAGCCTCAAGGTCAAGCTACATTTTTGCTGCTTACCGTCCTCAGCAGACGGTTCTATTTGCCATTTAGTGTTAAACTAAACTACCTAACTAGCGTTTATCCTGGCGATCCGACAACAAGCAGTTAAATCTATAATCTTTAGTCTGACTGTGAGCTTTGAAATTAGTGGAACTTGGTTCGACTTTTAAAAGTAATCGCTCTCGATGCATCTTGTGTCCCTTGCACTAGCACTAAGACGGGCGTTGTCAGCCATAAAATGGACTGTAGTCTTTAAATATCTCGTCAAGTTCCAGTGAGCCCTCAAGTGACGTCGCAATACCCGGTAGCCTGGGACGAAATTTCCACACAACCACCGAAGGAACTCTATTATACTGGCATGAGCGCGTTTCTAACCATCTCTATCAGCTATTATCGACAGAGATCACTGTGCAGACTTTGTCTGATTTATTATGCTTGCACACATTCATTCATAAATCCAAGGCTGAGGGCGCAAAATCCTCATTGGACCCACCATTACATTAAAAATGTTGTAGTAATCTATATTTCACAATAAGTTAGTCTCTCAACGTTCGTGAAATATTGCAGTGGGACGAGCATGTCCTGAAATCCGATCGTTGAACGCCCCCCCCCCCCTTCCCAGATTAAACTAATATTCCCAACGGCAACCGACAGCACAGCCTGTACACTCCCAAAGATTCCGGGTTCGAGTCACAAGTTATCCAAACCTGGTTTTCGGTATGACTGGTTGACAGTCAGAAGTGGTCAGCCCTGTCTCCCCTGCTTTTTCAAGAATTCCGTCCAACGTCGCAATTCAAACTGATCACGTTGGATACTTTGTAGCAGCTTTAACATATCCACAGGCATTAAATTTCATAACCAGTCGTACGGATTTTTTCAAACTTCCTTTATTCCTTTTTCAAACCGAAATACTTTACCCCTTTTTGTATTAAAGCTCCTGGAGGCCTATTGCCTTGACGTGCTTATGACGACTAGATCTATGTGTCTCCTATCTGCGAAAGGTAACTACAGTAGGTGGGCTAACTCATGAAATGTCAACCGAAATTCCAAAATGCGTTTTCGCTTCGAAAAGATTAATTAAGTAGGGTTGTGAAACTTGTCAGGCTGCAACATAATTCTTTAATATTCCAGTCACCGTAGGATTCTGGCTTTTGAATGAACTTCCTTCCGGCTGCATGCAAGAACTGCACTGTGTAAAAAACGACTATTTATGTAGCATGAATTTTTCTCATTGATTTTCGATGCCCTTAGAAAGTCCAATTATATTTCATGGAAAACACGCACAAAAATATTCATTCTTTTGCACATTCGGTAGAAAATGACATCTTCAAATATTATACTCTAAGGAAGAGTATAATTCGGTTTTTAAAAAACTTTCCAATTCCCGAATAATTTTGAACCCGCTCTACCGTCACACTTGGATTCAGGGTTTCCAAACTACAAGCCGTATATTTTCTGCGTACGGAAAATCGCACATTTTTATACGGTAATAAAGGGCGACCATATTGGGTTCATAAAATTTAGCAGTGGATTTGATCGATATTGTTGACTTTAAAAGACACATTAGTAAAGACAGAGACAGGACGATTTATGAACGGCCATTTCACGGTTTTTAAAAGTCCTACTATTAGAAACTTTTTTAAAACCGAATTATGTCCTTCCTTCAAGTATAAAATTAATAGAAGACGCAATTTCTTACCGATTGACTAAAAGAATGAATATTTTGTGCGTGTTTTCCATGTAATATGATTGGACTTTTGGGGGCATCGAAAATCAATGAGAAAAATTCATGTTAAATAAGTAGTCATTTTTTACACAGTGCAGTTTTTGCATGCAGCCGGTATGAAGTTCATTCGAAAGCCAGAATCCCAAGGTGACTGAAATATTATGGAATTGTGTTGCAGGCTGACTAGTTTAACAACACTGCTTAATAAATCTTTTCGAGACGAAAACTCATTTTGGAATTTCGGTTGACATTTCATAAGTTAGACCACTTACTGTAAATTTATATCATTAATGGGAGCAAGTTAATGTGGACACACGTATATAATGGCGTTGCGTGAGTCAAATTAGTATTTGTAGACTGACCGTGTTTAAAATCAAAGGCTCACATTCACACGTGTTTGGTACGGCTGCGATCATGCTGGACCTAGTTGGCATCGATGATGTCCCAAACTGTACCTCTCCCCGCGTCTAGATCTGCGGCAGCAGATTTTTGTTCGGTCATGTTTAGTATCCGTCTTTCTGTACAGCGGAAGAGCAGTAGAGGCCAGTACGGTCGGTGGCAAAACAAACCGTACTTGGGATAGAATTTCTAGCCGTCGGTCCGTTGAAGTAATGAAACTATATGTTTAGATGATATTCATGCAGTACGATTTCCCAGCTTTGGTATGCCTCGACTGCGAATAGGTCGTTTCGCGGTATGCCATTTTCTTCTCGTATATGATGGTTTCACGATAAGTAATTATTAATAGTACGCTGTTAACGTGAACTAAAAATTTTCCACCAATAAACGATATTCTCCAGCTACTGTGGTCAGAATCAATTGAAGAACAAATTCGACATTATGTCGAACACAAGCCAATAATGTTAGCTAGACCATCAACGTCACGGTTATGGGAAAGCCAGACGAGGAAAAAGTCTAAGGTTCGATACTTATGCATCGACAAGGGCCTTAGATTGGACATTGCGGCTTCACAGCCACTAGCAGACTGAAAGTAACGAAATTTAAGTAAACTGATGACTGTTCTCGCTTAAACTCCGAAGCCTT
>CACRXP010000229.1:807932-823896 GCA_902702965.1 Spirometra erinaceieuropaei
CAGTTATTGAATTACGGGCTGCAGAACCCTTCGTCTCCCGCTGTTTGCGCCTGCATTTGAAAGACCGTGCCGTGGAATACTTTGACTGCCCTTGACGAAAAGACGGCGGGAGCGTAGGCGAGTTAGCGCGGCGAATCGATAGGTTAACCGTTGAGATCGAGGAGGTCCATCGCCTTTCCCCCGAGCAGGACTCAGCAACGACCTGCACGTGGGTCTCTTTACAGTTAGGCAGACTTGCGCAATATCTAGACCACTCTCTTCTCTCACACCACTCAAAGTCTTCTGACGACGACAGGCTGGCAGGACAACCGAATGTGGTCGTAGACACGGGAGGGGGGTAACAAGGACAAACAACCCATCTACGCGTGCTCCTGCACGACCTGGTCCCTCCTTTACATCTGTTGCAGTCGCAGATCACACCAACGGGGATGCCATAGTCCGCAATCCAAGAGGCAAAGGCGGCTCCGGAGAGGAGATCGTTCCCGACTTGACGACCACAACCTCCCGTCCAGCGGAGGAGAGTAGCACTGGCGACGACGGCGACGCCGTTCCGTGTGTTCAAACCCCAGCGCACCAGAAGAAGAAAAAGAAGATGCAATCGTTGGAACAAGAATTTCATTGACCTGAAGTTTCGGATCCGCACTCGAACCCATCACCAGAGACAGTCACGAAAAAGGGTGTGGCGGTCAAGGATGTGAGATCAACTTAAACCACGCACAATAATTTCGTTTCGTCTAATGTCAGAGGTGAGGGAGCTGTGAGGACTAGTTTATTCTGTGCACAGGGCAGGTTACCGTAAGTTGCCTGTTTGCTTGCAACAGAGATAAGCGTCCGTTCACGGAGTGTGTCAGTCGCGGTGTGTAGATTACGCGGGGCTGAAAGTCTGTATCAGTAGGTGGGGGTGACTGGCTGAGTGCTGGTCATGAGATTGGACGGAGTAGGGGGACTCATAATCACAGGGGGTTCACGGGTATCAAGCCAGGTCGTCCGACGCGCATGAGGCGATAATAGTTTTTGAGGGCAGCCGGGAGTCACTACAGCTGGACAGGAGGGGCCCCACTTCTAGCCTGCGGGGGTGGTCGTGTGTCAACGGCCTGTCAACGATTGTCGAGGCCATCGACCAACTAAACGGAGCCGGAGAAATGGGCGGCTGGAGCGGCTGCTACGAGGGTAGTAGAAGCACAAGGAGCGCAATATTTAACGGACGCAATCGTCAACGGTAGGCTGAAGGAAGCCAATTAGCTGTTGGTATACTCTGAATCGTGTCATATGGGAATAGTGGTAATGGGGGGGGGAGTTTTCGGGTGGGCCGGCACGCCGGACAGTAAGCTGGCAGAATGCAGGAAAACACGGAGGACGGTCGGTGACAAAAACGATACTTTCGAGTTAAATAATGAATGTATCCAGATACGGTATCCAGCTGAATATTCCATGGCGTTCCATCTTGAAAGAGTGCTTGACCATCGAACAACTGAGCCTATTTACTGGCAGACACTTTTGTTATCCCTCAATACATACTCACTCGATCTCCAGTTTTTGTTTCACCGCTCTTGAGTACAATTGCCAGTCATCAGTACTTAATTGGATTTCACAAATACATACGTCAATACACGATTCACAGTCTACCGACAGCTAATTGGGGTTCTTAACCCTACCGTTACCACGCCATCGTCCGGCCATCACAAGCCTACAATAACTAACAGAACTCGCGTTCATAGCTGAGGGTCGAATTTGATGTGATGATTGCTTGTCGGTCGGTACCGAGTCGTTAATGGTCGTAATTTTATTACTGTTGTTGTGGGTGACGATCACTCGGCAACTTGACTAATTGTCGCCAGAACTGTTGGTCGCCAGCGCCTTCCTGACGTGACTAATTATTTTGTCCAAACAAAATCGTAGCACAGAATATGGAGGGGAGGGTCTTTTCGCCTGTTATTTGGATGCGGAACAGAAAACCATGACTTGAGCAGTTCGCAGCTCACGCATTTGTCACATCTTGCGAGAATTTCGACCCCGTCAACCGTGAAGGTGTTGCATGGGTCCTGTCGAATGAGACATCCGCGATCGGAGTAATCCTCCAGTTTTGCCATCGTATTTGTTTTGTCCACAACTGCACCAGACCAGGCAACCAGCTCTGGACGTTTCCTGCGGTTTCACACGGTTGTTAGCACTTGCGAGGATTTCGTCCTCTTGAAATCTGAAAATATGGCCGAGTTCTGTGGAATGAGCTGATACCTGAGAGCGGCGTCTTTCCTCCTCACCGCTGCTGCGTGCTCAGCTATGCGCGTCCGGAGTGATCTCCCACCGACGTAGTTGTTCTGTCCGCAACTGCACCAAATCCGGTGGACGACTCGAGACGTTTCCTGTCGTGCCAACGGGCCTTTCGGCCCCATGATCTGGCGCCTGACTGTTGCCTCCGGTCTGTGTGCAACCTCAACTCCAAATGCTATGAGAAGGCGGTCGGCTGTGGTTCTTGCAGAGTTTTGAAGCCTATGCATCTTTGGGTTTTGCGGGAAGTTTGATATTACGGCACCAAGAGGCTACTATGCGTCTCAGATCTACCAAACCTCCTCCTTCTCCAGCCCTTTTCAGCATATCCCATAGACAGGAATCACTTTGCTATGCCGCCAGTATGGCAAATCATTCAGACCCAGTAAGACTGCTAGTTGGCAGCTTGTAAATATTATACGATTACACGGACTCCAGCTCAGTATTTACACCGACTTTTTTAGCGAGCCAAAGACGTTTGCCCCGAAAGATTCAGTCCGAGTTCGCCCATAAATTTCGGAGGAAATTAGAAAGTTAAGCGGTTACTTCGCTTCTCTGAAACTAATTTTTTTTGAAAGCACGCACAAGCGTATATCGGACATTTTTCCCCTGGTAAGGGTATGGTTTTTGGCGGGGTCACTTGCTCCAATGAGCATTTGGGTTGAGGAAATGAGATGAACATCTAAGAACTATGTAGTATCAGAAATTGTGATCCCCACAATGTCATTAATTAAGAGGTAACACCATTTCTACCATTTAATGGTTATAATAAGTAAATTTAATGCCTATTAGAGGCATCTCGACTACCCTACTACAGCGGCCACCGCGAGTTCACTTTTTTTCCTTTCTTTGGCAAGTACAAATAAATATCGCCAGTTATTTTCTTCTAGTACAATTCTCCCTGGGTACAAACCATACCTTTGCCCTTCCCCTTAACCAAATATCCAGCAGGATGCCCGAAGAGGTCCCAACCGCCCGTTTATGGGTTCCAACTGTGCGTTTTAAGTCGACTTTGGCTCATCGAAGGATTTACAAGTTTTCGGAACTTCGGATGAAACGTCAAGTTAGTGGGCGGATAAACACTCACTGCCACGGCCTAAGCCATAAATATTGTGTAGATGTATTTACGTTCAACCTATTGCTCGGCTGAAATATGTCCATTAGGCGTGAAACCCTTCGTGATTTTGCTGTTCGATGAAC
The DNA here is from genome assembly GCA_902702965.1 of Spirometra erinaceieuropaei. Taxonomy (NCBI): domain Eukaryota; kingdom Metazoa; phylum Platyhelminthes; class Cestoda; order Diphyllobothriidea; family Diphyllobothriidae; genus Spirometra; species Spirometra erinaceieuropaei. The sequence continues at coordinate 811,401 of CACRXP010000229.1, forward strand.
TGTTTCCTTGTTCCCAACCTGACACTCGAGCTGTGAGTAGTGGAATTTCTTTTGCATTATTAGTCGTGTTGCGGCCAGCCGGGGAGAAAAATAGTCTGGAGTCGTTTGGTCGAGCAAACGGTAGCGAGCGGATATGCCCTCCTCCTACACAGTGTCTTAAAACAGGCGCGCGGGGGGCGAACATGATCTCTTCCTTTTTATGTATTTAAGAACACCACGTTTCCTCACATAAAAGGCCCCTATTACTGCCATAATTCTCGTAGCTTTGAGCCATTGTTCAGGGGTTACACGCATCCGTTCCCTGCCAAGCAAATTAGTCGACTGGGGCACGCGTGGACAGTATCTGGGCTACGGGGCCGTCACTTTCGTACCGTTTTGTTCTGTCAATCAAGACCCCCCAGTAGACAGTACCGGTTAGTCCTGAATGCTACTTAACGGCGATTCAAGTGGACAGGTGTTTGAATAAAGAAATCGCGCCAATTCACCTAAGCACGCAAGCTCGACACGTCCTTCGGGCGTAGGGCTTATGCCTTTAGGATGGCTTCTGTGGCGTGTCTAGACGTTCGACGGTGTTAACGACCTTCAACCTCCCCCCGCCCCACGCTGGCTATTCTGATAACCAGACTGTGGGCGGCCGCCGAGGCACTCAACAGTGCCAACGAAGGCCCCGCGCTATTTACACGTTAGTCGCCGCTAAATGCAAGTCTGCCGGGGCAGGTGAGACTGCTGCTCCAAGTTCGCATTTCATTTCTCGGGAAATTAAAAAAACAACAATTTCGGAACTGGAGTACCTACCAGAAAGCACACGCAGAATGTTGGGGGACCCACTGATGAGCCACGCGGCTGTGCCGTGCAGCGGTAGAATATCGACGAAACACGCGTGTCTGGGCTTTCAACTAATACCCGTGCTGCTGGCCTGGTATCCTGTGACCTCAATATATACTACTTGCTGCTTTTCGGCAGTATATTACTAACTGTCTGTCGACAGTTAATGAATATCACGCGGTTATCCCGCTGTGGTTGATGGACATCGGCCCGAGTATCCCTACATCAAATTTCGGTCTACGCCTATAGATCTTAGTTCAAACTGATCTACTCCAAGTTAGCAGTTAATTTCTGAAGAAATTAAAAAAAAACAACAACAACTGGGCTCACTAAAATGGACCATTCACCTGCCCAACTACTGAACGGTTTTACGAAGTGAACAGAGACATCACTAGAGGATGGTTGGACTTGAACAACTTTTTTACTGAAGGGGCATCATTAAGAATGTGCGTCAGTGTAACCAAAACATCCGGACACTTGAAATCATGATCAGTTAGTTAGGAGAACGTCGACCATTTCCGGTGTTTCTTGACAGGCGCCCAGTTATGCAGGTCGAAATGCCTCCTGGACAATTTAGCAGGAATTATAACAACTGTGGAGTGGGCTTTACTCGACCAAATCCACTTTGTTTATTAAAACGTAATGCAACAAGCGGAGAATGTTAAAACAGTTCAAGGTAGATATTCGTGCGGAGGTTTGAGACGATAATACAACCGTCGCAAACTCTGAAAAACCACCACTGAGCCTAAAAGTCCACAGCGCTGACTTACGCATGAAAGAGTTTATTGTAATGGAGATTTGTGTCGTATCACCTGCATGTCACTCTTAAAATGTCCGCAATATTTCGACACGAAGGCAAGGCAAGTACGACCGGAGGTGGGCATGGGCACTTTGACTGGGTGCGCGTGTACGCGTGCCTCACATGAGCTAGTCTAAAACTCCGCACGTACCAGGCTCCGGCTATGAATTCTTGCATTTCACGCGAGTTAGACTGTCATAAGTCGCTGCTGTCTGGCCCCATAATCCTCGGTCGTACCCAGTAATCCCTTTGAGGCCACAACTGATGGTGTGACGTGATGATTAAAAACGCCCTTTCGATATCTATAGTAACGAGCCTAGGCATCGAATTCACGATGGATCTGCCACATTCTTTCTTCCTCATTTCATATGCAGACAGCCGTCCAAGTTAAGCCTTGTGAGTATGAGATTGGGCATAGTAACTGACGGAACTTGACGCTGCGGTCTACGGTGTGTCACATACGAAAGGATCTCTAACCCCACACGTGCCACTTCTACGAGATTGCCGCAGCTTCTTTATCGTAAAGAAACCACTCCAGTCGGGCCCTTGATTTAAAACTGCACCGACTTTTGGCGTGAGCCGGCCACCTTCGAAATCCCGACTCCTCGTGTCAGATCAGTTATGATGAGGACTGCGCCAGGCTGCCATGAGAAGGGATTCCCCGGGATTGTCCCCCCCCCTTTCCCTTAACCCTCTCTCATTCATCAGTTACCTGTTCGATGCAGCCGGCTACACGCGTGCATGAAAGAATTCGAGGACTCCGCGAACGCTAGGAGTTGCACCTTTGAAGTTTTCCAGCTGACGGGATACAGCGCCCCCCCCCCCTCATGGGAACATTTTGGGGTGACTAGAGGACTGACTGCCATGCCGCAATGGCCCCCTTTTCGGCGTGGTCTCTATAACACCTTCACGCATATGAGCCCCGAATCGCCTTTACCGGAACCTCGTCCTCTGGGGGGCGACCGCGTAGGCAGCGACATATTTTGGCGTCGTTACGTGGACGACACGTTCATCATCGTAAATAAGGACATGCTGCAACATTTCCACAGCCGGCTCAACGCAGTCTTCCCTGATATAAAATGCACGACGGAAGAAGAACAGGAACAGCAGTTGCCCTTCCTGGATGTGCTTGTTAGACGAAACCTTAACGGTGAACTTGAAACGACGGTTTATGGGAAGGCAACGAACACCACACAGCTTCTCAGTTTTCACAACAACCATCCGGTGGCTCACAAACGAAGCTGTGTGAAGACGCTCGCCAAACGGATCCAAACTCATTGCAGCAAACCGGAGGACAGAGCACATGAGACCCGTTATCTCCGCGACCAGTTTGTGCAAAATGGCTATCCGGGGGCATTCATAAATCGCTGCCTATGCAGTCGCCCCCAGAGGACTCGAACACCACGACCGACGATATGGCATCCTCTGCCATACATCAAGGACGTTTCAGAAGCGACTGAGTGCATTGCTGCGGAGCTAGGTGTTGGAATTGTAAACCGCCCCTTAGCCACCATGCGCGATAAGGTCATGAAAATTAAAGACCGGTTAAAGCCTGAAGAGCAATCTGGGGTAGTGTATGGCATTCAGTGTCAAAATTGTCCTTGTAACTACACAGGGCGAACTGGGCGCATGCTCGAATCGCGCATACACGAACATAGGCTGGCTCTGCGATGAGGCGACGCATAATCATAAGTGGCCGCCCACACCTACGAAATGGGTCACGAGTTTAACTTCGTAGCCACCAAAATAATCGCCCACGCCGGAAACAGAACAGGCCGAGAATTGATTGAAGCCTGGGCCTCAGATGAGAACTCAGTCAATCGATTTATCGATCTGGCGCCGGCGTACAGAGTCCTGCGCAGTCAACTCCAGTCTTGCGCCGTCGGTCGATGATTGGCCTACATTTCCTATAACTGTCGCTGGTTTTGTTGCTGCTACTACTGCTGAGGATGAACTCCTGCACGAGTCTGAAAGCTCAGGACAATAAACAAAGTGTCCCGGTGTTCGACCCTTCTTCTTCACATAAAATTCAATCTCCTTTTTTATTTCCGGTTTTTTTTCTTTTCATTGATACTGTGGCTGATTTGTCTTCCATACAGAGGATTCCCTTTAGGCATGTCGAATGTGTGTGATTAGCAATTTCTCCGTAGTGACATTATGTGGACGAAAGAAATATTGTACCTTTGATGAGCCGCTAAGCCTAACTCATGGCAGCTCTCATGTGCTTGACGAAATCTACACCTTTTCGCTTACAGTTTGACCGTATTACGGGTAAGTTTCATCATCAATATTATACACATCCGCATACAATGGAAGCCTAATACAGACAGAGAACTCAGTTGTCCAGTTAGTGATTTTGTTGTGGGATTCAGAAAGGTTTAGCATACTGCGTTTGGATATAGTCAACTCTTTGTCTGAAGTTATTGACACGTCTGATCTTTGATCCTTCAAGCACAATTAGGAAGCCCGCCTTTCCGCGTTTGCAATGACGGCGAGGAGTATGGATGGGAAACTTTGATAGCTTCTGCTTCTCTTCCTCTCCCCTCCCACTCAGGCGTCAGTGGCAAGACAAGGGCGAGATAACTACGTTTGGGTGACCTTGAAATTTTAATCTCACCGGTACACCACATTGACGAGAGTTGTCTTCAAGTCATACCAGGCTGCAATTGGCTCTGAGGGCTGCGTTATCCTGCCACGACATCGTAATTAGTAAAGTTTAAAGGGGTCACACAGGATCAGCCTCACTCTGTCCTTTGTATTTCAACTATTTTTAGTCGACCCACATGTAACCTGCGGGCTTCTCGTTCAACTGAAACGAGTCAGATTTCATTTGGAGCTCGTCTGATGAAACAGTGCTTGACACCTTTGAGTCTGCCTTTGTAGTGTTACCAGTTCCGTGAAGTCGTGACCGATGCGCAGTCGTATGCACAGTTTAAATCCCTTTCACGCATGGTTTTGTGCCAAAAGCAATGGAACTGTTGCGTTTTTCGTGATAGCGAATTGGTATGACAGAGTTCCTACACCACTTGCCTAAACGGCTCGTAGGCTAACACAGACCTCACGTGAGGTCTTTGAGTTCTCATGACAACGGTATCTTTCAGATTGACCCAACTGTGAAAAACTCGGCGCCTCGGTGGGATTCGAACCCACGCAGTAAGGGGGAAGGCTTTAGTACAGCCAACGCTCTAACCACCTGAGCTACGAGGCCCCGCCGGACGACGCGAGTTTTATCACACTTGGGTCAAGTTACCCGCCCAACCTACTGCAACGTCTGGAATCCACCAAATCTGATACAGTAAGTTGACTGCCCAAGCAGGATTTCCTAAGTAATTCACCCAGAATCCACCGGCGGGGCCTCGTAGCTCAGGTGGTTAGAGCGTTGGCTGTACTAAAGCCTTCCCCCTTACTGCGTGGGTTCGAATCCCACCGAGGCGCCGAGTTTTTCACAGTTGGGTCAATATGAATTATTCAAAATCTGCCAAAATATCAATGAACGGTATCTTTGTTTTTAATGTACCAGCTTGCTTGAAACTCTCATCCGATTCCATTGTCGTTTCATGTTACCTAAACTTCTTCGAAAAATTGCAAAATAACGTCTGCGCATGCGCATACCCTACCCTATTTACATGATTGGGTCAGCGGTGGTAAGTGTCTCGTTCTACAGGTTTTTCCACTGTATTTCTGGACACTTATGTTATCTGCCCCTGTGACCTAGACAGTCTTGTTTTGCTCAGAAATCATAACCTGTTTGTGTCTGGTGTTGTCTACAGGTTTTTGTTCTGCTACTCACACCTAGTTCCAGTTAACCAGGTTATTTTGTGGTCAGAATCATTGCCGCTAGACGTTTAACTAGCAAGAATATAGACTGGTGTAAGGTGCTTCTCTTTATGTGACTGTTTGAGAAAATCAAGGTGCCAATTAGTACTTGGCTTAGGGCTCGAGCTGATTCTGTACGTCCTGGACGGGAGCTTACTGTGCGAACTGCCACCTGACCCACCTCATCATCATCATCATCATCATCATCATCATCATCATCATCATCATCATCATCATCATCATCGACCGAACTCCCTTCTCATGGCTGTCCAAATCATGCTTCGCTATCAATAGTAGTGAAAATGCGATTCCCAGGTGGCATATCAAAAGAAAAGGAGGCGTTCACCAGGAGAGGTGTATTGGGGGTCTGACGTTTCGAGTAGACGTTTCTTCTACCCATCTTCGCAGAGTGAGAAATCATGCACACAACTTTCCTTATATGGCGTACTTCGTTTGATGCCTGGCCCGCCAATGGCGCCTGTGTGACTGCACCCGACCCGCATGTCACCGTGACCTGAATCCCGCCCATCATCGTCGGCCGAGGCGATAATTGTCGGCCCCGACTGTCCCGCGCCGTGACTGTCCCCCGTCAAGAATATCCGTAAAACCATATAGGGTGGAGGCAAATTGATGTGGCGGTTGACAGAACAGTCGGTAGACATCCAGGCTTCTTGCACCTGCCTTGCCGTATGATCATCACCTCGGCTCACAATTTCAATGGCGTCAAAGTTGAACACGTGTCCCATTTGGGCGGCATGGGTTGTTACCTCTGACTTTGGGTGCAAACTTCGCACGGCCAACTTATGTTCGTGCATGCGCGTTTGCAGCCGTCGGCTGGTTTTCCCAACGTAGTTGCACTTTCCGCAGCTGCATTAAAGTTGGGAGACAACAGCCAACATCTCCTGCCTAGGGATCGGGTCTTTTGGCCGCATCACTTGCCGGTGGATTGTTGAGTCGGGCCTGTGGGCAACGCCTATTTCGAGCGGCGCAAGGGATCTGGCTACGGCCTCGGAGACCCGGCTAGATCGCAGTTGGTAGCCAGGAATTGGGAAGCGGACGGCGACCTTAACCCTAATCCTAACCTTAGCCCTACCCTAACCTCAATCTTAAACGTTAACCGTTAACCCTAACGGCAACCTTAGCCCTAACCGAGATCGTAAGCGTAACCGTAGCCCTTAGACATAGCCGTAATTGAAAAACCTAACCGTAATACTGAAACCTAATCGCACGCTCAAACCCTAACCGTAACCCGAAAAGCTGAGCCTAAAGGCATAACCCTAACCCGAAAATCGGAAACCATTAACCGGTACCCTAATCCTAACCTCAAACGTTGAGCGGAAGGGTCAGATGTGATTATGGAGCCCCACAAAATAGCCCCGGTAAGCAACCCCCCGCCACCTGTAATACCGGTCCTGGCTACCAACTGCGAACTAGCCGGAGACTCCTTTCATGTATGGAATGCTCCGCCACGATTTTGGCTGACTACGTTATTCATTCCGCTTCCTTGGTTGCTTTCGGCTCCGTTCAACGAATATTCGCGGATAGCCGTTGGCTCTGAAGAGTTCTTGGAGGAGCTTCGCTAATAACAGACCTGACTCGCTTGGGCCAGTCATGAGGCAACAACAGTTGCGGCCTCGAGAATGGCTGTCTGATGATTCAGCTGGGTCCCCGTTTGAAACGAGTTTTATATTGGCTGTGGTTTAATTATGACATCACCTTTTAGGCACTCTCATTTGTGTGAGATGCTAGATTCCCCCAATGTGCACTCATACATTTGGTCGCTTGTTACACGAGACAGACAACGACCTTAAGGTCACGCTAGTCGCCGCTCCCCATCTCATCTGCAGTCGGGTCGACTCGGATAAACCCCTCGTGTTGGATGGAGCGCGCCGTCTAATTTCCTCACTGCAAGGTTCAAACACGTTTGCTAGTTATCATGATGAACCATTGGTCGTAGCTCGGAAGGTTGCCAACTGACGGGTCACGTCGGTCCAATTCAGGACCTGTCGGAGTCAGGCCTACCAGGGGTTGGTATTGCCGACAAAGACAAGGGAGACTTGAATGGCCGTTTCTGGCTTGTTATCTGTCGTCAGCCAGTCACGCCCAACCGCGAAGTGTAGAACACCTACAGCAGGTGGGCAAACTCAAAAAATGTCAACCGAAATTCCGAAGTGCGTTTTCGTTTCGAAAAGATTGATTAAGTAGAGTTGTAAAAGTAATCATTGTGCAGCATAATTATATACTAATTCAGTTACCACAGGATGCCGGCTTTCAAATGAATTTCGTCCCAGCTGCATGCAAAAAACCATACTTTGCAAAAAGTGACTACATCAGTAGCGCGCATTTTTTCTTTACTTTCCCTGCCCTTAAAACTTCAATTATATTTCACGGAAAACATGCATAAAATATTTATTCTTCTGCTCATTCGACAAAAAATGATGTCTTCTTCTAATTTTATACCCGAAGGAAGGCCCAGACCAGCCGTTGCGCTTGCATTCAGGGTTTGCAAACTACAAGCCGTATATTTTCCGTTTGCGGAAAATCATACATTCCTCTACGGTATTAAGAGGAGACGGTATGGGGGTCATAAAATTTAGCAGTGGATATGAGCCATGTCTAAGACCTTACAAGCCACATTGGCAAAGTGCAGGGACATGAAGTTTTATGAACGGTCACTTCGCAGTATTAAAAAATCTCATAATTATAAACTTTTCATAAACTTCGAATATAAAATTGGAAGAAGACGTAATTTTCTACTGAATGGGCGAAAGAATTAATATTTGTATCCATGTTTGTACGAAATATAATTGAATTTTTAAGGGCATCGAAAATCAATGAGAAAAATGCGTACCACTTAAGTAGTCATTTTTGCATGCAGCTGCAAGGAAGTTCGTTCGAAAGTCGGCATCCTGACGTAACTGAAATATTATAGAATTATGTTACACGCTGACTAGTTTTACAACCCTACTTAATAAATCTTTTCAAAACGGGAACGCATTTCGGAATTTCGGTTGACGTGCCACCATACCACATTTTAGGAGCTCGTGTAGTTCTTGCATGCAGCCGGGAAGAAGTTCGCTCAAAAGCAAGCATTCTGGGGTAACTGAATTACTATAGAATTATGCTGCACGATTATTCATTTTGCAACCCTACTTAATTAATCTTTTAGGAACGAAAAAGCATTTCGGAATTTCGGTCGACATTTCTTGAGTTAGCTCGCCTACTGTAGGGCTCCATTCAGCAAAACGGGACGAATGAGTTCCGTTATACGATCGGTAAGCGCTCCTCTACCATTGTATATTCCGGGCGCAACCAACTAGACAATGAGCGCGTGGCTCGGTGGTTAGAGGCGTTGGACTTCCAACTAACAGTTCGCGGTATTGACCCTCAAGTATTCCACACTTTGGGGTTGAGTATGACTGGCTGACGACGTCTAATAAGCCAGAAACGGTAGTTCCAGCCTCTCCCTTGTCTTTGCCGACAATACCATTCTGCCTATATCATGCGCCGCTGTGCGGCTGCCGGTTAGGCTCGAGAGAGAGAGCCCGTAAGGCAAAACGGGACGAGTGAGTTCCATAAAAACAACGAGTACAACGAGTACGGTCTAATATAGTGAGGAATGCGATGGATCGCCATAAACAGGCATTCCCTAGGATCAGTCTATCTCCCCATCTTGACCTTTTCTCATTCTTCAATGACCTGTCCGATTTAGTCGGCTACACGCGTGTACGGCAGTATTTAATGACCCCATGGCGAACATGTAGTCCTTTGCTACGAAGTTTGTCAGCTGGCGAAATAAGATCGTCCTCGTGGGGTGAATAATGGGCAGAATGTCAGGCTGCAATTTCGCCTTCCCAATGGGGTCTCTGTAGCACTGTCACGCATGTGAGCTCCGATCCGCCCCTACAGAAGCAGGGAGCAGGTCGCGCGTGGCACGCGAAGACGGACTGTTTAGTTTTTTCAGCCGCTGCACCCACGCCCACCCCCGGTTGTCCCTATATCGTCTTGTCACCAGATCAAGATGTGTGGGAGAGGATGCAATAGGTGCGGCAAAATTCAATTTTGAATCACTGCCCTACTCCTCACGTATCGCCGTGGATTGATCGAATCATGGGTCGCACACATGCGAGGGCGTCGCAACGGCTAAGTCAGAAAGGACCGAAAACGGCACCGAATGATGGCATGAACTGGCTACCTTCGAAACCGCGATTGTTAATGCCGCGGGGTATTTCAACGTGACTTAGGTCTGTCTCCCTCGCTCTCACCTCTTTCTCTCACCCAGTAGTAACTTGTCTGATTCTTTCTATCGAGGGATGATTGGACTGAGTGTGAACCTCGGTATTATTCGTTCCATAGATTTTGGTGCACAGACGATGATTTTCTCGTCTCTTCCGACCTTGGCGAACATTAATATGTGTAACTCATACGTGTTTTGTGCGCATATGCCCGGTAAGGATCATACGTCGCCTAAATCTGCCTATCAGTGTGAGTATTAGCGACAAATAACATTTTAATATTCAGTGACCTGTATATCGTGTGGCCTATTAGACCTATCTGGTGATTTGCCAATAGAAGCGAAGATACGAGTCCCAGGAAGCAACAGTTAGAGTCGCTGGTCTTCCAGCACCCCAGATCGAACTTCTGAGCGCGGTATGTGGATAATGGCTTTGTCGGTATCGGCCGGAATCAACTGTGGACATTTAGAGAACGTCTCAATGCGATATTTCCAGACATACAATTTAGGATGGAGGAGGAAGAGAACAATCAGCTGGCCTTCCTGAACGTCCTCGTATGCAGCAAAGATTGTGGTGGTCTAAAGACCAAAGTATCCAGGAAAGCGACACATACGACGCAAATACTGAACTTTAACAGTAGCCACTTAATCAGCTACAAACACAGTCGTGTAAGGACGCTCTATCGGCTTGTTGAGACGCACTACAGCGAGCCGGAAGACAAGACTGCCGAACTACAATACCTCCGACGGGTCTTCAAAGCCAATGGCTACCCGCGCAACTTCGTCGACCGATGCATACGCAAAAGGGACGAAAGGCCAAACCGCACGGACACCAAATCTTGGCGGGCACTTCCGTATGTCAAGAACGTTTCGGAATTTGTCGGCCGCCTTCTCGCACCACTTGGGGTTGGAGTGACACACAGACCGGAGGCAACCAGGGTCGGTGGGTCAGATGGTCGAGCGGTCTTCACACCAACATCCAACATCCGTGATAAAATCGCAGCAATCAACGACGCGAATGTCGGCCATCAAACAGTCAGCACAGCACGTGCAACGATCCCTGCTGCAGGGAGGGGAGTCGTGTATATTCATAGGTATGCGGTAGTATGACGACTGCGCCGTATAAATACTGCAGCCCCTTGTGCATGAACCACCCGTATCTGCTTTTGTCTCTGATGATGGATTCGAGCAGGAATCCGAAACGTCAGGCGAATAAAACTCTTGTCCCAGCGATCGTGTCTCCTTCCCCTTGTGATGACTAAATGAGCATTTATAGTATTTACAGGGAAGGCGTTCATTATAGGTTTTGACCGAGTCTCGAGGAGTTCTCTTTTGTTGTGCTTCGGCGAACTCGCAGTTGCCTGTTCAGGCCGATTCAGAATTGGGAATGTACGATCAATATGGGGCTTTTTGGCGCTATTCCACCTCCGGCATCTCTGGAAGAAGGCCCTATTCAAGTTGTAAACTGAGATGATTGGATAGAAGTCAAACGATGACTTTTTGCAGGCACGATGTCGGGAAAAATCCCCTGGTGTTCTTTGTGTTGTTGCAGGTGACAATTTGTTGCGTCCTTGTGAAATCTGGCGGGATTTGCCCATATCGCCACAGTGCAGTATATGTCACCTGCACGCCCACACACACAAATACACGCCTTCTCCTCCGCTCCACCACGCTGGGTGCAATAAACGACCTTGTTGGGCGTTGCTCGGTAGGCACATTCACGGACAATGCCGAGCACAGATAGGCAGCCTGTTTATGTTACGCCTATCGATTATTCCGGCAGTAGTGAAGTCCACTTTTTATAACTGCCAGCAATGATTACCTTCCCATGCGTCCTTTTCCCTGAAAATATCCACAACACCCTCTAGAACTCCTTTAGACTTGACGCCTCTATCTGAAGAAGTCGGAGGCAGTTTAAAACCCTCCCCACACCCCATTTTTACACGTCAGACTAACATAAATAACTGCATTAGCATGGCCGCCATGTTGGTCGTCCCACATTGAAGAAGTATTAATTACTAAGTTTTTTGTAAATGTAGAAAATGGCGGGGTGAGAATTTCGGCTGCCGGGCTGTGATCGTTAAAAGCTCTTCCTATTTTATGATACGATAGCTTTGTGTCCTCAGAATTGTCATGAACCAAAAATCGGGGTCATGAAGTACGTGTGTGTCCCCAAACGTGCCACGTGGTAGATGCGCTGGACTAACAGGGGGGCCATATTGGATCCTGGCAGGCGTTATCGGCTTCGCGCACCACAACAAATGCCAACATTTCAGGATGCGGTAGCGGACCCGGTTGCTGGCAGACGTCGCGCACACTGTGATCCCTGCCGCCCCCCACTGTTTTTGTTGGTCAAAAACCTGCTCATATGGTAGGGGGCGCTCACCGATCGTTCTTACGGAACTCACTTGTTCCGTTGCGCCTTATGGACTCTCTCTCTCGAGCCCAACCAGCAGCTGCACAGCGGCGCATGATATAGGCAGAATGATATTACCGACAAAGACAAGGGAGACTGGAATGTCCACTTCTGGCTTATTAGCCGTCGTCAGCCAGTCATGCCCAACCGTTGTATATTCCCGATCGAAAACCGACAGGACAACGGGCTCGTGGCTCAGTGGTTAGAGGCGTGGACTTCTAACAAGCAGGTCTCGAGTTCGAACCTCGGGTGTGCCACACTTCGGGGTTGGGTATGACTGGCTTACGACGGCCAATAAGCCAGGAATGGCCATTCCAGTCTCCCTTGTCTTTGTCGGTAATATCATTCTACCTGATCATATGTTGTGTGGACCAGGATGTATGGAGTGGAGCGCCAAGGTGCGGCC
>CACRXP010000229.1:825387-881171 GCA_902702965.1 Spirometra erinaceieuropaei
TCTTCACATTGGGTCCAGGTGGGGAGTGGGGAAGTGAGAGTGCGGTAGATGCTGCGTAAGTACACTACCATCACTATAAACTAACTCACGCTCAAGTCACCGTGCCTGAGCACCTTGCTGTGTAGCCTACGGTGGACATTGTCGGAATCAACGGTCGAGCTGTCGTTTGTTTGCCCCTAAAATCGGCAAGATGGTAAACCAACACAGAGTCCGACAGGCTTTATCGGGAATGCCCACCTACAATAAACGCCAACGTTGGGGATTTGATGGCAGTCTCAGGCCACACCAATTTATCATTCGAGCCGCCACCCTATTTGTGTCGCGGTAAGAAAAACCTTGGTCAGCGCATGTCGTGAACCAGAGGATATGGTAGCACGTCTAGGTGCGGGTTTACGCCGTGCCAGCCACCTGCGGCCCCTCCCGCCTCCGGTCTTCTCCACTCTGTCCTGACACCGGATCCAGGTGGGTGAGGAGAAGGAGAGAGTGCGATAGATGCAGCGAAAATCTGCTATAATTATAAATTACCTCATGCGCGAGTCACCGTCCCTTCTTTCACCCAGCTGTGGAGCACACGGTGAACATCGTCAGTCACGAACTGGTCAAACTGTCGTGTGTGTATGTGCGACTTGCCCGCTTTCTGTCTCCGTCTCTGTCGGCGACATGTATGAATTCACTGGTCTTATCTCTCTGACTAATCTCCACGCCGTGAGCGACAATGACTTCAGGCGACAGGGTGACCCTTCGCCCCCGTCACGGCCTGGAGTAGGTCAAGCCCTGGCAGCGCTTTTCACCCCCACCCTACCCCCACTCAAAGGTCACCTCTCCTCTCCATCCCCCACCATTACCGGCAGGGCACACCAGCCTGAGTCAACCTGCGTCGACGCCTACGCAGGTCGGGGGGGGGGGGTTTAAATATTAGGGTCATCCCAATGGCCCCCACTTCCTGCCGGTCCCGGTGCCGTTTCCTTACTAAGTCCCGTTTCCCCTGCAACTCCAGCCTCGCATTTGTTACTAAGCTCCAGACCATCGTCAACTTCAAGCGGTGACTCAGACTACTGAATTAAATAAGTAGAAGTGACAAGCTTCGTATAGTGGAAGGTTGCTGCTCTGCAGTTAATCTTATTTTTATCCTGATTTCCCGCCCTAGGTTACGCCGACGGTCACCTTGCGCTCTACCTCACTCATCGTCAGTCCCCGATCTTCACTTGGCAGGCGACTGAAGGCCAGACTAAAGCTGGGGGTACCGAGGGTCAACCGGACTCCTACCCAGAAGTCGAGGCAGGCGGGGTGAAGAAGGTCATTTGGTCGAATCATCGACCCACCGTCTTCTACTGCCTCACGAGCGTCGGCGAGGTGGCAGCCTGGATCCTCTTTTGGCGCCTAAAACAGTGCTTCAACCCCCACGCCCAGACCCTGATCGCAGCTGTGCCGAGCGGTGGAGCTGATCACAGAGTGGTCGACTTCACCATGGTTGACTCTGTGGGCACTGGATGTCTGGCCATCTGTTGGTCCGACGGCGCCGAAGTACACTGGCTGGAGGATCATTTGACTGTCTTGCAGGCGGACGAATTGCTTCTCCTCCAGAACGTGCTTGACCAACTCGCGTAGCCGGTGTACTGCATATGCTCTCCCTCCCCCCCCCGCAGTTTTGCACATTGATTTTGACTTTTAAACGGGTGACCGAGCATTAACCGCCTTCTTATCCTTCGCCGGGCAGTTCATTTTGATGAAAGATCGGCAGCCGATGAGGAAATGTAGCTTTATTTTGGGACTAACTATAGTGGAGGTCATTTCGTCTGCCCGGGATCCGTCGCTGTCATGTATGGATCGCCTTCTACGTGGGCATTCACGCTGCGTAAGCCGCTGCTCTCGGGCGGTTGACTTGTGCAGGGCAGAGGGAATACAGAGCGAGGTCGAAACTGAGGACGCCATCTTCACGGGAAATCAGCGCACTCCTTACTGCTATAAATCGGACACGCTGGGAAAACGTAGCTTTAGGGGGCTCCCTGACGAAAAAACAAGTCGGTCTTTCTCAGGACTGAGAGTCAGACCGCACCAGGTTCTTTTCAATTTGGCCTTTGCATCATCTTCACCACGTGAGGTCCCGGTCTCTCCCCCCCCCCTCAACTCCCCGGTTGGGGAGTCGAGTCGTGCGTGGCACGCGTAGACGGGATGCTCAACTTTGTCAGCTACTGCGTCTGTCCCCACCTCCGGCCGTCTGGACACTGTCTCACCACCGGAGCAAAATAAATGGGGGAAGAAACAATGCAGGAGGCGCTGCACAAGTCTGTCTCATTAAAAACTAATTAACGCCCATATAATTGTCCTGGACTCAGTTCTTTTAGCACGGTCAAACTGTCGCTGCCGGGTGTAGTCTCATCACAGTAATCAGGCCTCTTCAAGCGCGACACTTCCGCGTACTTCGCATACAGTCACCTGCTCTGAGGAAGGGTAAAGTTCACGGAACTGATGTCTGATATGATGCGGTTTCAGCTTGACGCAGGCTTAGAGACGTCATCGACGAAATCGACAAGGCCAGACACTTTTGTTGGCGAGACAGCACTCCAGTCATTGCACAATGGGCCTCAGACCAGATTCACTTGACAACTTCCTCAGAAAACCTTGGAAGTACTTGGAGTAAGGTCGTCCAGACGGGTGTTGCCCAGCTCGACTCAGTTTTCTAAGAATACATTTAGCCTCAGCGAGAACTATTGGTAAACAGAGCTCTGTCAGATCGTTCCACGCCAAAGTGGGAGTCGAAAAAGCTGGGAGGGGAATGCAACCAACAATCTTGCATTCTTCACCTCCCCTGAGCCGTCGAGGTTGACCAGGATTATCTTTCCCATTTAGGGTAAACGAGACAATCTACTGAGACTGACGTCAAGCGTGGAGTTCCGTTCAGGACTAGAGCTGTAGAATTTTAACGGCGATTCGTTGAAGTGGAGACCATAAACAGCATTTACGCCTTACCCGACGTCACTGTGACCTAGCGGTGTGCGTGTTGTGTGGGGGAATTACCCTTGGCTGTCGAGGGGATTGGGCGGTGTTCCGTGTAAACACCCTCGTCTACGGCCACCTAAGGCAAAAATTGCATGGTTGGGGTGTTGGGGCTACTGAATGCGTGACTGGCTTTCCGAATGCCCCACTGGCGTAATCAGTCATGAAGTTACCGCAGGGCACAATTTAACATCAAATTGTAGAGAAGTCACTTCCTTCGTAGCGCCATCGAACCATTCCTGTGAATAGTTTTCTAGAGATGGAACAGTCAACCCTGCAGTCGGGACATGGATAAACGCGCACTTTTGACTTTAAGATGCCCAGAAGCCTATTTACAGTAGATGTGCTAACTCATGAAATGTTGACCGAAGTTCTGAAGCGTGTCTTCGATTAGAAAAGATAACTCAAGTAGAAGTGTAATATTAATTGCCGTGCCGCATGTAAAGACTACACTTTGTAAAACATGACTACTTATTTGCCATAAATTTTTCTCATTGATTCTTGGTGCACTTAAAAATTCAATTATATTTAGGAGAAGGTATGCATAGTAATATGAATTCTACATATTTGGAAGGAAATTACATTTTCATCAAATTGTGTGCTTGGATGAAGAGTATAATTCGGTTCTAAAATGACTTTTCCAATTCCCGAATAATTTTGGATCCGACTTGCCGTTGCACTTACATTCAGGGTTTCCAAACTACAAGCTGTGTATTTTCTGTGCACGGGAAACCAGAGATTTCTATCTGCTTTCGAAAAGAGACCATGTTGGGTTTATAAAATTTAGCTGTGGATTCCAGCCATAATATAAACTTTACGAGTAACATTAGTAAATGCAGAGACATGATGTTTTATAAACGGGCATTTTAAAACCGGATTATACCCTTCCCTCATGTATATTCAAGTATTTTTTCACCGAATCATTAAAAGAATGAGTATTTTTATGTATGTTTTCTATGAAATATATTTGGATTCATAACGGAATCGCATATCAGCGTAAACCTGTACCCTCGCAAGTCGAAAGAGTTGAACCTTGCATAAACTTTGACGCGAATCACGAAGGCTAGAAATTCACTGAAGTATGGCAAAAGTCTTGGCATGCATTACGATTTTAGCAATCGATTTTCGGTTTGCAGGAAGAAGTAGTCGGAGGATCACGCATAGCCGAGGACGTGTTTTATTAGCGTGACTGTAAAACAGACAACTGAGAGGAAAGAGAACTCTCATGTCGATGAAGTCAACGAGTGCTCCCGAGTTCGCCATATCCAGTCGGACGACGAGGGAGGTGGTTAGGTTTGTCTGGTCGAGATGTAACGTTACCATCTTCTACCAAAGGCAGTCTGAAGGGCCTTTACCCAGCACAGCTGACAAAATCCATGACTCGGAAGGTTGCAAATGGGAGGAGAACTCGGTCCTCCTGGAGGCCGAAAGACAGGAAACAATGGCTCCTCAGTGTAGCCTCTATGGCAACTGCGGCTTAAGTGTCGGCCCCTTCCACAAGCAACTGTGCAGATGTGCCGGTCCAAAACGGACGTCGGGTTGACTCATGGCATGCGTCTCCGAGTCCATGTGAGCACAAAATGGTCGGATGTGGTTTGGTAGCCCCACCTGAGGTAAACAAACCCCTGTCACCTGTAATATGGGACCGGTGGTAGTAGGGGTTTTTACAGGTGGGGACGGGGAACGCACAGGTGACGAGGTCAAGTAGTTGTATGCAAAATAAAAGCTATTGGGAGTGTGCGGTTGTATTTTAAATGATTGAGAAATAGTTGCGCTAACTCCTAACCCTAACCCCTTATCCGAAACCCCAACCGCTAACCCTACCCATAACCCCTAGCCTTAACCTCAACCCCGACAATATTCTGTCCATCAGGTGGGACTACCAAACCACATCTTACTCACAAAAGCACCGCCATTCATGAGGGGGCATGGCGTGTCCTGTCACAGTTAGCTGACTGACTCGAACGACCGACCGGTGCATGGCGGAGGCAGAAGAGAGTGAGGCCAACACTGGGGACCGCATCCTTAAGCCGCATCAGTACATTCGCCGGCGCGTTTGAATCTATCACAACGAGCTAAAAGTCGGGATCTGGAAGGTCGCCACCTGACCGAGTATTTTTGTCCTTCTCAGGACTGCGGATCGGCCTCAATGGCTCCACGTGGCGACCACTCATATGGGGTTCGAGCCATCCCCCCCATAGACGCCTAGTACATTGACTGTCTACATGCAATAATTACGATTATTATTGTCTTCGATTTCCATTAAGAAAGAGGAAGTCGCCTTATTTTGAAATTATAAATTCCAAATTTTCACCAAAATGGACTCCATTCACTGTGGACGAAAATAATTTAATATATTTCTCAAGAGTCACAAACGTTTTACACAAAAAGGTACGACTATTACGGGGACAGTTCGAGTCTTAGTTCCGTTATTTCTGTCTCTTCGTACGTTAGATAGCGCGCCAGGAATGGCAATGCTCAATGCTCATATGCCGATGCACGACAAGAGATGATTTGAAAAAGAAGAAGATAGGCTCTCCGGAAAAGGTTTATTTAAATGCTGACGTTTTAAAGAGCTGGGTCGGCTCTCCATTGTAAAAGCGTAAAATGCTCTTAATCGATCAGAAATGTCAAGTGGCATGTTTTGTTGGTCGGCCTCATGCTGATCGATTTTTCTCTCCTCTCGTTGCCTCGGCCTCTCGGGAGATGGTTGACGGGCATTTTGCCTGTGTGCTTTGTGACAATGTGTGCTTTGATATGCCGAGGTACGACGAGAGATGAGTCGAAAGCCGCGACGCATGGGGCGAGATGACTTCGCAGAGATTAGTTCGGAATGTATGGGATGGGCAACGTCATCCAGAATTCGATCAACAAATTTCCTGCCCGTTTTAAAATGTCGTTGTATTATAATATCGACTAAAATGACACAAAAAATACGGACATCAGAGGAGAGCATTAGGAGGACTCGTTTCAAAACTGACAGATCTTGTTTAAGCAAAGCAGGAAAAATGGCAGGAGAGCAATAAAGAATAAGAGGAATAATGCGATTGGGAGTGTGTGGTTGTATTTTAAATGATTGAGAAATAGTTGCGCTAACTCCTATTACGGAGAAAGTTCGAGTCTTAGCTTCTTTATTTCTGTCTCTTCGCACGTAAGATAGTGCGCCAGGAATGGCAATAAGGAATGCTGCTCTGCCGATGTACGACAAGAGATGAGTCGAAAGCCACGGCACATGGGGCGGGAGGACTCCGCAGAGGTTAATTCAGAATGTATGGGATGGGCAACGGCATCCAGAATTCGACCAGCAAATTGCTTGATCGTTTTAAAATGTCGTTGTGTGATAATATCGAATAAAAAGGCATAAAAACACCGGTAGCAGAGGCCGAAATTTGGAGGACTCGTTTCAAAACTACCAGATCTTGTTTAAGCAAAGCCGAAAAATGGCAGGAGAACAATAAAGAATAAGAGGAATAATGCAGGCATCTATGAATCGCCAGATTAAGAGTTGGGGTATGTGATAAGAACGTAAACGACGAGTGTAATAAAGAAGTTTATGAACTAGTGAAAAGAGACTCAATATGGAGGAAAAATTAAAGATTTGATGACAGAGTAGCGCCAAGGTACCTGAAAGAGGATACCGCGTTAGGAAGAATGTCAGAGGATTCAAGACTAGGAGAGAACCACAGTCGGAAAATACATTGAACTGTTTTTTGATTGTTCATTAAGAGGCCATTTTCCTCCGACCATACTAGGACATGGTTTATGCCATACTTTAGAGACTGAAGGTGTGTCTGACTTTTGAGAGGGTGTCCAACAACCATATTATCAGCATACTTAATCAAAAGACAGTCGTTAGAGGATCTTAGATCGTCGGCGTGGAGGGAGAAAAGGTGACGTGATAGAATGGAACCTTGAAGAACTCCGCAGTCATTGGGAAAGACCGTAGATTTCCGCTTGCCAGATTGGACAAATTGCGTGCGGAAAGTAGAACATTCGCTAAGCCAAGGGACGACCCAGCGCGGAGAGCCGCACACGGATGCTTTGGTAGGGAGATAAGGACGTGGGATGGTATTGAAGGCGGAGGAGTAGTAAAGACAAGCCCATGTGTACTCGCGGTAACCCTTAAAGCAGAGTGGACCACAGGAAAAACAGCGTCTAAGGTACTACGTTCAGCTTTATCTGCAAATTGCAAAGAGTCGGAAAAACTGGGAGAGAATGGATTTGTTCTATTTAGGGCAACTCTGTCAGCAAGCTTTAGTGTAGAAGAGCAGGCAATTGGGCAAAAGATTTAGAACCAAAATTAGCGGATTTTTAGAGATGGAAGCAATCCCCACTGTACGGCAAGCGTCGGGAAACTAGGATTCCATGAAAGACATGTTAGTAAGGTGCGTTAAAATAGGGACTATCTGCGAACAACAAGATTTAAGGAGAAATGGTGAGGCACCATCCGGTTCGGCAGCTGTTGATCCACGGACCCTTTAAGGTGTTTCTCTACTATTGCCACAGACACGGGTGGCAAGGCACATGGGCACGTCTAAGCAGTGAAAATGTATACTCAGAGCGCTACAATCATCAGGTCAAATCCTGAGTCACCAGAATGAGGGGTTTATTATATACGCAGCCCTAAGATGTCCTCTCAGGCGGCAGTGGCCACTGGTCAAACCAGGACTGGTGTTGACTGCGTCCAGTCATGCCTGAGAGCCTCGAAGGTTGCATATCTCGGAGCTTGCTGTGACTGGCTGACGACGGCTTATAGGCCAGAAATGACCATTCCAGTCTCTCCCTTGTTCTTGTTGGTAATGCTATTCTGCCTTTATTACGTGCCGCTGTGCGGCTGCTGGTTGGACTCGAGACAGAGAGAGAGCCCGTAAGGCAAAACGGGACAAGTGAGTTCCGTAAGAACGATCTGTGGGCGCCCCTCCTTCATTGTATATTCCCGATCGAAACCGACAGGACAACGAGCCCGTGGCTCAGTGGTTAGAGGCGTTAGACTTCTAACCAACAGGTCGCGAGTTCGAGCCTCGGGTGTTTCACACTTCGGGGTTGGGTATGACTGGCTGACGATGGCCAGCAAGCCAGAAATGGTCATTCTACTCTTCCTCATCTTTGTCCGTAATGCCATTCTGCCTATATCATGCGCCGCTGTGCAGCTGCTGGTTGGGCTCGAGAGAGAGAACTCCAAGGCACAACGGGACGAGAGAGAGAGTTTCGTAGCGCGACCTGTGAGCGCTCTCCTACCACCAAAAAAACAATCCACATATAAAAACACCGTCCTGCTGCCAACATGCTGTGGGACACACGATGAACATCACCGTATGCAACGGTCGGAATGTCGCAGGCAAATTTTACTGACTGGAGCAACACCCGCATCCGGCTGAGTTGACGCAGAATACCCTGACTGCACCACATTTAAGCCTACCAAAGTATTACTTAAGCGGTTTAGACACATGAGATCAGCAAATGGAGGGTTGTATTTATAGGGTAAGGTGATACCATACTAAAAGCACACGTAATAGCCAAAAGCCCATACACGCTTGTTTCGCCGATATTCTGCCGCTGCATGGCGCAGCTGCGAGGAGTTCGGCTCGTCAGGGGGTCCCCCAGCATTCCCCGTGTGTATCACCTTGCCTCAAAGTATACTACTAGCTGCCTGTCGGCAGTTAATGCATATTACGCGGTTACCCGCTGTGGTTGATGGACTTTGGCCCAAATATTCATGCATAAAATTCTCGGTCTGGGCCTATAGACCTTGAATAAACTGATCTACTCTAACTTCATAGATAATTTCTGTGGAAATTAAAAAGTGACAATTTCTAAATTGGAGTATCTACCGGAAAACACACGGGGAATGCTGGGAATCCATTGACGAGCCGAACCCCTCCCAGCTACGACATGCAACGACAGAATATAGGCGAAACACGTGTGTATGGGCTTTTGGCTAGTACCTGTGCTGTTAATATGGTATCACCTTACCCTTAAGTATACTACTAGCTGTCTGTCGACAGTTAATGACTATTACGCGGTTACCCGCCGTGGTTGATGGACTTTGGCCCAAATATTCATGCATTAAATTCTCGGTCTGGGCCTATGGACCTTAAATAAACTGATCTACTCCAACTTCGTAGACAATTTCCGAGGAAATTAAAAAGCTGTATCTGACATTATAGCTAGCAGGCGAGGTCTGGGAGTGTACAGCAACCAGGCCGAGTTTTCTTTTAATGTTCCAGCCGGACGGAATGTACCGCATGGAGACTTGTTTTCCGCTATTTTCAGAGTACTGCCTCATGTCAAAGTTATGGCGTCCCCCCCCCCTCTCGGAGCCTAGCCTGGAATCCTACGGCTTCGGTGTCTTCGTCCTCTCGGAGTTGTCAGTTAGTGTTTATGTCGTATCAACACAAAGGTTACCTTATTGTCTCAGTCCGCCAGTAAAGCAAAAAATTTGCCCCCCCCCCCCTGTGTGTTCCAGTTCACTTCACCGCTAGGTCATGAAGGTGAAGTTCTCTGGCATGACCCACTTCAGCCAGTCAAAACAGCGGGTCAACAGTGCTGCTTGTTTCCAGACAGTGCGCGTGTTTTAGCACTTATTCTGTCGAGCAGAAGGCTGGGGAGATTTTCAGACTACCATGTTAAAGACCGTATTTGTGCAAATGCTAGCTGGAAAGTGCAAAATAAAACAGGCAGTGTTCATAGCATCTTTAAGACTATGTGGATACGTACTCGTAGAACATACCACACAGGAGAAAGTTACATTTGCCGACTTAGCCAATCCTCGTCGAAATCCCGGCTATCTAATATCTCCCGATCTGCCTAACAGGCCACCCAACAAGTTATCCCGTAAAAGCAAATTTATAGTCATGAGCTGTCATTTGAGAGGGCTAATCACATTCCAGCGCTGCTATCTTATGTCCACGTATCCGGGTTTCCAACGTTCGTCAAACGATGCTGGCGCGGACCTTGTGAAAATACACATTCCATTGACTTGACAACAACAAAACCCTTATCCTGGTGAGTATTCTCCCTTGCAGGAGATGAAGTCCCCGGGCTGGGGGGGGGGCGAATTTACCTCTCTGTGCCTGAATTTATTCTGTTGATCGAGTGGGCACCTGATTGAAGAGGTTTGGACCTGGTGCGAGGGCGTTTTAAATACTTTGAGATAAATGCCCTTCAGGCCTCAATTAGAAACAGAACTGCCAAGGACACGTTTCGTCTGTCTGGACGGGACAATACATTAATTTCCAGAGCTTTGTTCCCCTCAACATCAAACGGAATCTAGACCAGGAATTGGCAGCTAGAGTGAGGCGCATCTGCTCATCTGAAGCTATTGAAGCAGAGCTCTAACAGCTGCGGAACACACTTCGCGAGAACGAGTACACAGATAGATTTATCCTCCGAAATATTAAGGGGACGCATTGAAAAGCCCACTGTTGCGACTGCAGAAAAGAAAGATGTATTCATAAGACTGCCTTTTGCAGGGGACGCAGCGAGCGAACTAGTCAGACGGCGCTTAACTACAGCTGTCACGAGAGCATTCTCCGCGGCGAATTTACGCGTATGTTTTACAAACTCTCCCCTCCTACGCTTCGAAGGTAAAGACAGACTACCGTTGGAGGCCACATCAAGGTACATTTACTCATTCACTTGCTCCTGTGGAGCGGGATACATCGGCCGCACAACGAGACGCCTGACAAAGAGGGTGCGTAAACATATGCCCGCCTGGCTAGACAGAGGTGAGACCCGGTCAATTTCGAGTTCTATTTTCGCACATTTAATCGATACGAATCACCGAGTCGATGCCAAGGAAGCATTTCAGATTGCCTACCGGACACCAACATGCTTCTCTAAAAGCCTAAGCCAACGGATACTAGCAACGGCCGAGGCAGGGGCTATACGGCTAGCGAATCCGGTGTTATGCTGTCAGAAAACTCTGACACAAGCGCTTTCGCTGCCATGGCCAAAGCCAACCTCACGTGATGACGACATGCCGCCTCAAATCCCTACTTACAGTGATGGGTACTTCGTGTACTCCATCCAAAAACATTAGTCAAAGACTTTTTATCCCCCTCCCCTAGTTCTAAGAACCAAAACCCGTTGACCTCGTCATGCGGACGTCGTGGGGAAGATGAGTGTTAATGACTTAATAGCCCTTGAGACACCTATAAACACTATTCATTTTGTACATTTTCATTCCTTCATGTAACTGTATTGGCCTGACGAAGAATTACCGAAAACACGTGTTTGCCAACTTGACTTGTCAAGTATTCTCATAATCTTGCCCCGATAAAAGTAGTTACCTTTTTAGTTCACTGAGATGGGTTTAGTGCCATTGCCTTCGTTTGAACAAATGGCAAGAAAAGTATTCATTATTGATGCAGCAAACGAAACCTCAACATCACCTTGTGCATACTTCAAATATCAAGCTTCTAAGCCGTGCATTTTCAGAGTAATGCAAATAGTTTACGGAGTCACACTTTGAGGACCATTATGATCGGGATGGGGAGGTCTTTAGCGAGAGAATGTTTTCTGTTGTAGGGCTAAATAACGGATAAGAAACGAAAGTATAGACGTTGCTGAACGTTTAGAAAACTCATATTTTTGCAAAACGAGGCCCAGAACAAGAAATGACTCGAAAGTGGACCTCTAGACTGAGTCAGTGAATCCTGCCAACTTTTCAAAAGTTGTACGTGTCCGAATCTTCAACTTGTTCATTGTGAATCCAGCCCTGGCCATTGCGGACACTTTCGATAGCCAGAGTCTTGCCACCCGATAAAAAAGAGTTTTGATTAAAATCTTCGAGGGTTTCGGCCTGGCACTGGAGCATGGTCGTCTGATGATGGGAAATAAGCCGGAAACGATATTTGCCGCTGTCGTCAAAAACCCTTAAGTACTGCTCAGTGGCCATAATGCGACGACCTGTGGGAGCTCCTCACTCTACCTATTCCATATCGTGACCTAGGGATAGACAGAAATTATCTTTCCAGTGATCGAGTCCTACTTGGTAATGATTACTGACTACTGTTTACGCACCCTAGAAGGGTGACGGCCAACTTTTTATCAACTACCTTGTAACTTCAGTGGTTGGCCTTAAACTACGGGGACCGGCCACAAGTCGGTCTCCTAACCGTAACATCGAAGAGTATTTCAACCGTGAGGAGACTGAAAGTGCAGCTGTTTTTAGCCTTATCCCTGTCCCCCTCGGCCAAGCCTTTGCGGTTCATGATGTGAAAACAAGAAGGTGTTTCTGACCAGTCAAGTCCATTTTTTCCGTTGCGAAACAGCAACTGTCAGGCTAGTTAGAAAACGCGTCAAGGTGGGGTTATGTAGCCGCACCTGATGGACAAAATACTGTTGACCTACATAGTTATTTTGAGTTGGTGTGATTACGTCGGCATGGTGTTGCTGTGCGTTGCGGTATGTGCGTTCTGTGGGCGGCCTTGTTTCTTTGTTGCCGTGTCTACCTTTTTCGGCCCAATGCCGGTGGTCCTTCTTGACTTTCGGCCTGTCGTCTCCTTCTAACTTTCGCGTTGGATGTTTCAGGGTTAGGGTTTAGGACTGCGGTTAAGGGTTAAGGGTTTAGGGCTGCGGTTAGGGGTTAAGTTTAGGGCTGGGGTTAAGGGTTGAGGTTAGGGGTTAGGGTTGGGGGTTAGGGTAGCTATTTCTCAACCTCACAAATTACAACCGCGCATTCCCGATAGCGTTTCTTTTCATACAGTTAGTTGACCCCGTCGCCTGTGCGTTCTCCGGCTCCATCTGTAAAAACCCCTATTACCACCGGTCCCGTATTGGAGGTGGCTGGGGATTGTTTACTTCAGGTGGGGCTACATAACCACATCTAACCGAAAACATGATGGGCTCACCTGCGGTTAACCCAGGCGACATTATTTGACACATCGACAGCCATTTCTGCCCTACTTCCTACTTACAGCAGTAACTTGCAAATCGAAAGAAAAAAGTGTATTTTGGCACATTTATTTTGTACACTACGAAGCGCAACCTACTCTACCAGTAGTGTGACATGAGGTTTGATTCAGTAAAAAAATATGAACCTCCTTTTTTAATTATTTCGATGAAGACACCGGTATTTTGGAATAAAACTTACCAGTATCTTTCAACTTATACGATTCCGCGCACAAGTACATTACAGTAGCCTGTCTATCTCAGGAGATGTTACCAGAAATACTGAACTCTGTCTTCGAATAGCAGGGATTATTTAGCTAGAGTCTTATAATGCGTCATAATCCAAAGATATTTCCATCACAACGGAATGCCGGCCATTTATTGGCTTTTTTTGGACGCCTACAAAACTCACAGTTGAATGAAAATGTCTGCCTAAGTTGTATACATTTCTCAAACTTATTTGCATTACCTATGTAAATTCGACTGAACTTTATAGATAACATACCCAAAAATATTCCTTCGTGTACTCAGTTTGGTAGCAAGGACCTCGGTAAGATGAAGTTATGTAGCCCTATCTGATAGACACAATATTGTTGGGACTGGGGTTATGGGTTAGGGTTAAGGGTTAGAACAATTATTTCTCAGCCACTCAAAGTACAACCGCGCATTCCCAATAACTTATCTTTTGCATATAACTACTTGACCTCGTCGTCTGTGCGTTCCCCGGCCTCACCTGCAAAAACCCCTATTACAACCGTTTCCGTATTAGAGGTGGCTGGGATTTGTTTACCTCAGGTGTGGCTACATAACCACATTTGACTAGGAAT
This sequence comes from Spirometra erinaceieuropaei, assembly GCA_902702965.1. Lineage (NCBI taxonomy): Eukaryota > Metazoa > Platyhelminthes > Cestoda > Diphyllobothriidea > Diphyllobothriidae > Spirometra > Spirometra erinaceieuropaei. Next base: position 839,106 of record CACRXP010000229.1, read on the forward strand.
TTCTTCGAATTTTTTATCCAATAAAGGTTGTTTTAGCCTTGAAAATTTTTCGATTTACAAAGAAAACTGTGCCCGATCTACCGTTGCGTTTGCGTTTGGGATTTCCAAGCTGCCTAATGAATACTTTTCGTGTGAAGAAAATCTGGCGCTTCTCTGCAGTATTGAGAAGATATCACGTAAAGCTCATAAGATTTTCTAATGGATGTTGATTTTTTTCGTGTAAATTATAAGTCACACTCATAAAGGGACAGATAAGATACTGTTTGTGTGGACATTGCGCAGTTCTAAAAATCTCATAATTACAATTATTTTCAATTTAAACGTTACCCTTCTTTTAGGTGTAAAATCTAAAAGGACGTGACCTGATACCTGCACGGTTTTCTACAAAATATATTTGAATTTGCAAGTTTATAAAAATCAGTGGGGCAAGTTCATACTACTTAACTAGCTATTTTTTACCGACTGCGGTTTCGGCCGGAAAGGGGTTCACTCAAAGGTCGGCATCATTGGATTATTTCGCGTGAAAATTATTATAATAACTTCACCAAAGTGATTGTTTCTACTCGATAACAAAATCGAGGAATTTTGATTAACAGTTCGTGAGATAGGCAGGCCATTGTACTTCAGAATACTGCTTCGGTGCGCGTCCGACATGTGGAGCGGTTCTGATTCCTACGCCTGGATTCACAAAATTATTTCCGTAGTTTGCATAAATCGGAAAATGCCTTGAAAAGGAACCCCTTTGCTGCCCGCAGCCATAAGTCATGTTTGTGCTAAATAGTGTGAACAGTTTTTAAAACGACGCTAATAAAAAGTACACAGTAAAAGTCGCATCTGTGCGCTTTTGCACTTACTCATTCGAGCAGACCCAAGTCACGGACTGGTCCCTTCTTTTCGAATTACATTTAAATTTCATATTCAACACAAGTTAGTGTAATCATTTCTTCCCAACTACTTTTTTAGCGGTAAGACTGACTTACATGCCCCCCCGGAACAGGATACGAGAACAGGAACTGCCTGCAAGACGGGTGGTTTTGAGCCAACTATTAATGAATGTAAGGCTAGGGTTAGATTTCGGTTAAGGTGTAGGTTTAAGGTCAGATTTAAACTTGACGGCAAGATAAATCAGGAACAAGTTAAGGATGAGGGTAGGGGCTGGTGTTAACTGTTAGAGTTTGGGTCAAGACTAGGGAAACGGTTTAGTTTTATATTAGGGTTATTGTGGGAGTTAGGACACGTGGGTATTTTGCCCTTTCCGGAATTATGCTCAGGTCCACCTTTATTACTTGGGCGGGGCGTTCCTATTAAGAAAATAAATAAACAATTTTTATAAAGACCCGTCGGGATCCCATCAAAGCAAGTACAAGTAAATTTTCATATGTGTTTTAGATGAGGTAGACAGAATCTGTACAAAATGCAGCTCATAGTGTCTGAGGTTTGGTCCGTTAAGAAAAATGATGATCAAACAGTGGAAAAAACCTCCACATAAGAATTTAAAAATGATTGGATTAATTTTACAGAAAAAATCGTTGCTAATAATAGCACAAAAATGCGGGCAGGACTGGCCTGCATGTGGCGGTATATAACGGATTATAATCGGACATCGTCAGGGCAGAAGTAAATGTCAGCATTGATGGGTAGGTATACGGGTTAGACAGGAGTGGTCTGCATGTGGTATTGTATACGGAATTCAGAACGGACATCGTCAGGGCAGAATTGATACGCCGGATGAGACTATTCGCGTCAACGAGGCCAGACGAGAGGAACCCGGACGCGATCGGCCAAAGTCCGCTTCGAGCCCAGCCGATGAGTGGGCAAGGGAGGTACGACCAAATTACTAGTAGATGGCGAATACTGAGGGGTTCCGCCGTGAGCGTCGACAGACAGCTTGAGGTCGAAATGAGGGAGATGACATTAAGAACCGCGAAAATCGTTGCTATGGGGGAGGGGTGGTAGCAGTGAATTTAGTAACCAATTCAAAACAGGGGGTTGTAAAGATATAAATGAAGCTTTCCACTTGATCTACCATTAAATCCCAGGAGGACCCTTCTCGATGTCAAGAAGCTGAGTGTTCGGGAATGAGACCATTAAAAGTGCCTTTATACTTTCTGGTGTAAGGTATTTAGGTAATTTCTACTTGAATACCAGTAACTTAGGCGATGACCTCGTTTCCGGTGGAAGATTATTCCAAAGGAAGGCATATTTGGAAGCAAAGAAAAGGGAGCGCTTAGATGTAGTGGAGGGAGGCGGCGAAATCACCATGGAGGAGTTGCGCGTGGCATAAGACCGATCTCTCGGAGTGTACTTTTTAGGAGAGGGGGGGCATATAAGTTAGTCCTGACTTTTTGACGTTTAAAAACACTTTTGCTTCTCAGTATTGCTAGGAGCAGAGAAAAACCTTTTGATGCGGGTATTGATGTCTTCTAACTAGAGTCATTTAGTTTAACACGCATACGTACTAATGCGAATCCCGAATCTGACGGCCAGCCGTACATCCTGCCTCAAAACGCAAATCACACGTACAACCGACATACAACCATTGTCAGAAGCCCCTTCTGTGGCGATTAACGCAGCGTCCAACCGGGACTGAATGGTTCTACCCCATGTCGCGTGAAGTTCGCTCACAAAGCTAACAATTGGGTCGAACTCTGGTTGTCTTCCCCAGACAGTCCCATTTACTCCCACCAACGACCTACAAAATTGCCAGCTGACTCAATAAGATGTCCTGCATACCTCTCGTCGCCGGCTACGACGGACGACGCTTGTAATTTGGGACGCGCACTACCCCCAAGTCAGCTGCGAAGGGGAGGCTAAAATTGCCCTCCTCACTTCCGCCTGTCATTTTGTTTGTGTGCCTGTATTTGCGTGCCAGCGTGTAGCAATATACACACACACAATCATATCGCGCTGCCCTGCGTGGGCAACAGTCGCTGCAATTCTTGATTTCCCCCACAGTAGTTGATCATGGCACCCACTGTCTCCAATCGTGCCCTGTGCGTGCGTGCGTGGGTGTAGACTGCAGTGAGCAAGCGTGCGTGCACACGTCTGCCCTCTTTTCATTGGCTGGCCACAACAGGCCCAAAAGCCTACTCAGGCACATACATGCACACTGACTCGTCTGTTGGCGGTCTCAACCAACTCCTCCCGCTCGCCATTAAACACACACACACTCAGTGGGCGGGATTTCGACCTCCGTGTTTTGAGACAGAGATAGAGGTAGAGACGGCGCCACAGAGAGGTCATTTGGGTTGGCCCAAGTGTGCATAAAAACGACACATAATCAGCCTTCGACTTTCCCACCCTCTCCCGAACTCGTTCGTTCTGTGTGTGCGTGCGTGCTTCCCTCTCCGCCCGCACTCGGGACCAGCACGCCGTCACCTCCGCCCGGTTCGGTGCTCGCTGACTGGCCGGCTAACTGAAATGTCTTCGGCTGCTTCGGAGACGATCACCTATCGACCCCTCTCATTGGACCTAATTGATTTGGCCAAAGTCCCCACCTCCCCCTCCCTCTCATGCTCACCACCCTACGCCTGCTCCACTCCCACCACTACGAGCAGTCCTCCGGAGCCGATCGAAAAGCGTCCACTCCTGGGCTGTCTGCCTGCTCAACAGAGGCGAAGAAGAAGACGCCCTTCTCGAGCAGCTATCAGTTCATTCTCCACGTCAGCAGTCCTTCAACACCAGGGCAACTGCAGCAGTATGATGAAAACCGAGGCCTCTGAGATGACACGACCGATCGAGGCAGTCCTTCAGACGGCTGACGGCCAGTTGGGAACTCCGCCGAGGCTGATTGAACAGAGCCAACCACCGGATTGTCTGGTGCTCCTACAGATCGCCACAGCCGGAAGTCAGGGTGCGGACCTGGGCTGTGACGAGATGCCCCCGGTACTCATTACGGCAAAGTTGCTTGATGTTCAAGAGAAAACAGTGAGTCCGATTACCCTCCTCTCCCCGCCTCCTCAAAGTTTACCTTTCTGGCAAGATTTATGGTGTGTTTTGGACAAACGCAGGTTTGCCAGCTTGCGAAACTCGGTAAGACTTTATTGGTCCGAAGGAGGAGGAGGAGGAGAGTACAAACCATTAGAATTGCGAAAATTCCCATTGTAAGATTCAAAAAACAATTTAGCGAGCATACGTCTGCTTTCGATAAATTCTCTTCCGCCCTGAATACTTATATGGCTATTGAGGTAAATATTTAAAAGATACGGGCAAGTAGAGGATTAAGCTGTAGCTCGGGTTTGGGGAGAGGAGTGGAGGGGGAGAGTGAAGCACCACAATTCCAGTCAGCGCCATGGAGAAGGTAGGTCCCGGCGAAGGTAGCTGGCTTGGTGGCTTTGAACCATGACAACTGTGGGGCCTGTATGAAGTTCTTCTGTGCGCATAGGACCGGTCCGCGTAGCCTGATTGCAACCGTCTCTGCCGTAGCCAACAAGCGCTGCCCAAGTAGTTTTGGATAGCTTGATGGGACCTTGGAAATCATTCTGAAGGCCTCTGTAGCGTCTACACGGTGGCCTGTGTCTACCATGTGCATGAGGATCGAACTGTTGATGTTCTTTATTTGACCCTTTCCTTACCATGTTGGAAGATGTGCTTTTACTCTTTTGGGCAAACGCTGGCTCGTGCGACCAATATATTCTGCCTCGCAGGAGCAGGTGAAGGAGTAAATACACACAGAGGTCGTCTGAGCTGGTAGTTTGTCCTTGCCCTCTCCGTGTAGGATGGAACTGGTGGAGAACAGTACACGGGTGTCAGATACTGGAAAGATCTGTGATACAGCTTGAGTAAGGTGTCTTTTTAAAAGTTTACTTGGTGCATCCCCTTGAAATGGGACCCTGATGAAGAGCATTTTCTTTCCTGCTCGGGGCTTTTGTGGTTTTTCGGCCATGTTCTTAGCAATAAATCGATCAGGATACCCGTTCTGACGAAAAAGACTTTCGATGATTTTAAGCTCTTTCTCAACGCTATCAGTTGAGCAGATTCTTCTCACTCTTTTTGTTAAACAGCGGACTAAATTACGCTTAACGTTTAGCGGTACGAAACTCCCAGAATGGGTGTATTGCCCAGACCACGTTTTCTTACGATAGACGCTACGTCCAATGCTACCGTCAGGCCTTCTATTCAGAAGCACATCCAGAAAGGGAGGTGAACCATAGCCATACAAACCACTACTTTAAACTGACAAAGATAGCAAGAAGATAGCAAATGCCCTCGACAGAGTCGATTTCTGGGCATACAAAGACTGCGTTGTGTTGGTGGGCTTCGCAGAAGAGATGGTTGTTTTGTTTCCCTTGTAACTGATCCAGTGTAGGGCTCTATTTATTTTTAACGGCTGCTGATGGCCTCATTGGGAACCTGTGACTCCTTGTGAGAAGCTCAAGAAGTGAAGAAGGCTTGTGGAGAAGGTTGGTACTTCTGTTTTCCTTTTCTGGTCTACTACCAAGGATGTTATAACAGGAATTTAACTTAAGAATTATTTGCAGATTTCAGTCTTAAGAACACCGTGTATGGAAAACGCTGTGTGTGCAAGAAGTCTTGCTAAGAAGTGCAAAAAGCCCCTGAAGTGCGACTGGTGTTACGACATGCCGCATGCGACTGCTTCAAGTTACCTTATTATAGGACCTTAAAAAAATATCCCGTTCTGAATCAAAATACCGAGATTTTTTAGCGAAAATAACCAGTCGCGAGCGCGGTGACTACGCCACGTGATGTTCAGAGAACCGAATTCGGCTTTTCCGGCTCCTCGTTGAAGTTTGCAACCAACGAGTAAAGAATACCACTAACTGAGTGGTTGAGCTACTGCTTTAGAGACCTATGAGAGCATTCAGAAGACCAGTTTGCAAGCATAAGTTTGCATTCGATAAATTCTCGCCAGGCCAGTACATTTATAGGGGAACGGGGTCGAAGCAAAAACATGTCGGCTAAAGTTCTTCCTAAAACACAGGCGGGGTGTGGGCATGTGGGAGTGGGTGTAATTGTAGTCAATGCCAGGGGCGGGATGAGAACGGAAAGGCGCGGAGAGTTGCAGCGTTAGCCGGCCTTCGACCATGGTAGGTGCGGAGCTCGAACGTGGTTCCTCTGTACGGACAAGACTGGCTTTCGTAACCTGATGGCGGCCGCTTCTGCTGTTGCTAACAAGCGCTGGCCCGGTAGCTTAGGGTAGCTTCGCTGGTGTCTACAGGTTGCCCGTAATCAACAGCATGTGTAAGAATGGAGCTGCTTATGCTCCTAGTTTCGCCTTTTCCCCGCCATGCCGTGGGGGTGTTCTGGCATTCTCTTGGATAAGCGCCGACTCGTGCGACTAATATAACCTGCTCCACAGGAGCAAGTGAAGGAGAAGATTCACACTGATGCGGTGCAGTCTTCTGAACACAGTAGTGGGAATTTCCGTAACTCTAAATCATGTGAGAGCTTCAACTTTCTTCATAAACTGGGAATTACCTCACGAGGGAATTAGAGCAGAAACCTATGTCTACTTCTATGCGCACCCAGTCGACTGGACTTCACCCTTCTGGAAAATCCTTCAGTCACTTAATGGAAATAATTAGGGTCGTTCAAGTGGATCCGGTGGTCGTCTGTAAATGGACGTACAGCGGTCCTTATTGAACCTTAATACTGGTTGGGAAAGCACTATGGATGCGGATCAACTGGCTGAATTGTGTCCTTCAAAGCGCTCTAAAAGCAATTTCCGCGTACGGTAGACATTGATGGAATCGCGAGAATATGGCGAATACCGGCTGAAAATTCTTTAATCATTTTACCATCACAGGCATCAGATCCTGCAGTTACCATCCATCCGTGTTTTAAAGTAGGAAATTAGATAAACATAAGCATTATTCATAGATGTTTTGACAGATTTTGAATAATTCATATTGACCCAACTGTGAAAAACTCGGCGCCACGGAGGGATTCGAAACCACTCAGTACGGGTTTAGTACAGCCAACGCTCTAACCACTTGAGCTACGAGGTCCCGCCAGTTGTGATTAAACTCGTGCCGTCCGGCGAGATCTCCTAGATCAAGTGGTTAGAACGTTTGCTGTATTAAAGCCTTCTCTTTTCTGCGTGGGTTCGAATCCCTCCGAGGCGCCGAGTTTTTCTAAGTTAGGTCAATATGAATTATTCAAAATTTGCCAAAACGTCTATGAATTACGTGAGCCTGGGTAGTCATCTGGTGGATTCTAGGTGAATTACTTATGAAATCCTGCTTGGGCAGTCAACTTACTGTATTAGATTTGGTGAATTCCAGACGTTGCAGTAGGTCGAGCGGGTACATTGACCTAAATGTGATTAAACTCGCGTCGCCCGGCGGGGCCTCGTAGCTCAAGTGGTCAGAGCGTTGGCTGTACCAAAGCCTTCCCCATACTGCGTGGGTTCGAATCCCACCGAGGCGCAGAGTTTTTCACAGTTGTGCCAATATGAATAAGCATTAGTCTTGTTCTTCAGAACAGATTGGAAAAAGGCCTTTGTGGTACTAAGTGCTTGGGCTCTACAAACTGATACTTAGATTTTTTGCCTGTCAAGCTGCGCAAACTTCGGATACCACCATACGAAAGACTGTGACGAGAAACAAGGCTGGAGTGACTTTATTGAGTCTTTTTCTGGTAAGCCGCCGTCAAGCAGCGACTTTTGAATGCAGCCGACGGCCAACACGGGTGTCATCCGTCCACCCTCCTAACGGCAACGTGCCGCACAACCGTAGGGTGAAGAACCCCACTTAACTATCGGTAAACTGTGGAGCATATCATATGGGGTTTTGTTTTGGCACCAATTTGCAGGCCGTCGCAGACATTTCATTGTCAACAACAGTTGCTTCCCACGACCGCAAACCAGTACTCAAACTACGTTGTTGTTCGGAAATTTACTTGTTGTCTATTTTTTTAGTTAGCGCACTCATTTCCGTCGCCACGTATGATAAGACTTTCGGCAGAAATCCGACAAGGTTCCTATGTTTCCTTGCATTTCGTTAGCTAACGGCCCGGCGTGCTGCTCCACCCGTATAATCCGTATTACCACCAGGTCCGCGATCCACCATCTACCGACAGTTAAGTGGGGTGCTTTACCCTACTTTGCTGCCTCGTTTACCCAATCGGCATATTTGGAAAACAGCAGCGTCCTTGATAGCAACCCAACCAACTTTTGGGACCGATAGATTACACTATGGCTAGTTGGGTTTAATTTCGTCGTCCTTTTTAAAGTCTTACTAATACGTCTCCCACTGATGTGGGATTTACATACAAGTCTAGCCAAACAATAGGCCTTGAGCAACTGAATGTCCACAGTTTTTTCGGATTACTTGGCTAGTCATGGCACCCCTAAGTTTCCCGAAAGTCAGCATGGTAAACCTACTGTATACTCCCGACTGCAACCGACGGGACAACAAGACAGCGGTTCAGAGGTTAGAGGCATTGGACTTCTAACTAACAGGTCGCTGGATCGGGCCCCAGGTGTTCCGCACTTCGGGGTTGGGCACGACCGACTGACGATGGCAGAAGTGGCCATTCCAGTCTCCCTTGTTTTTCTCGGTTATGCTATTCTGCCTATATTACGCGCCGCTGTGCGGTTGCTGGTTAGGCTCAAGAGAGGGCTCCAAGGCACAACCGGACGAGTGAGTTTCGTAACACGATCGTTAAGCGCCCCTTCACCATACTAACACTTGGGTGAAGCGGAGTTATGGATAGTAAAACAAACAACTCCCTCTGGGAAGTGTTGCTTACTGCAACACCCTTTCCTGACTAATTTGTCACCGCCGACCTCAATCCGGGCGATTGATGCTTGAGCCCTAGTCAACTGACCATCTGAACTACAGATCGCCGAAGTTCATCGGCTAATTTGGGAAATTCTGCTCCTGGAGCTCGAAATTTGAGCAAGTCGAATCGAGTGAAGAGGGAGGTTCTCCAACGTGAAAATTATCGGTGCTACGAGGCGCTGCACTTGCTTGCTCGGTGGTCGGCTGTCCGTGATCCCGATCATCTTCTCCTGAGCTCGCCCGACGCTGTATGTCAAACGAACCGGCGTTCTCATCTCCTTGAGAGAATAATTGTTCGATCAATTTCAACGGGGGTTGACAGGTAACAAGACAGAGGGGACGACCACGAGTTTGGCGATGGTTGTTGTTGGTTTCATTCCTAAGCGCGACTTCAACTACCCCCATTCCCGTATGACACGATCCACCGTCTACCAACAGTTAGGTGGAGTCCTTCACCCTACCGTTGCCACGTGTCGATTTCGTTTTATTGAGGACAAAACTGAGATGGCTAGTCGGAAGAATGGAAGGTGGCGGCTTTTCAAACTCCTCAGGATGGCATAGGTTAGGCAGCCTCCGTAGGAGACGGAACTTAGCCTGATGATCTTGACCCAGATTGGGCAGCTTTAGTGAATGGCGCCGACTCCCGATGTCAGGTGATGGAAAGCTTCTGTACTCGAATGACGACTCAAGTTTTGTTGAGCCGAAGGCAGGGGACACGATTCCTGAAATCTCTAGATGTACCTTGCCTGTCTTCTTCCGCTAAAGGATTGCTTTGACGGCCTTTTATATTCGAGTAGCATTGTTCGGTTTACTATCAAATATCAATTAAGCGGCCCACCTATCTAATGATTATAATAAAATATAGTTCCGGTTACGGATATCGAATAACTAAAAGTGTGAAAATATTCTTAGCAATGGTGGAGGGGCGCTCATCGATCGTTCTTACAGAACTCACTCGTTCCACCATCGTATAGTCCCGATCGAAACCGACAGGACAACGAGCCCGTGGCTCAGTGGTTAGAGGCGTTAGACTTCTAACTAACAGGTCGCATGTTCGAGCCCCAGATTTTCCACACCTCGGGGTTGGGTATGACTGGCTGACAACGGCTAAGAAGCCAGAAAGGGCTATTCCAGTCTCCCTTGTTGGTAATAACATCCCGAATATTCTTAGCGGCTGTTTTTGGTTCGATTTTTTCCCAAAAATTTGCCTTCAATAAAAATGTCCACATTCCCACTCTGTCATTCCCAACAGAGAATGAGAGACTTCGTAAAGGCTGCCTCAGTTGCCATCTCCGGTTGCGGTTTGCTGGATTACTCCGATCAGTTGCGGATCGATGAGTGATCAGTGAACGCAAACTTCAAGACTTAAATACTCCACAGTTAGCGATAATTAATGATTGTTTTTTTTATCGTCAGAATGCAGTAAATGAAGACATCGCGTCCTAAGTACGATCACTAAACTTCCGTCTTCACAGCCGTGAATTTACGAAAATGTCATTTGCAACGTAGTGAAGGGATTATTTTATCACAGAGGTAACCCACCTTAGGACGAAGCCGAGTTTTTTCACGATTACTGTGGCACTGTCGCTAGCAATGCTGATGTTTGTCCTTGGAAAGGGGGGCGTAGTAGAGAATACGAAGGTGATCGACATACTCAGGAACTTTCAGCACTCTAGAGAATTACGCCGACAATTGCAGAAGGCCTGAACGAGACCTCTGATGATGGATTCACGTGAGAATCCGAAACACCAGACAGATAAAGTTCTTGTTCCAGCGATCGTGTCTTCTTCTCCGTGGCCACTTCCTGAAACCAGCCCCTTCGTCTCTAGTAGTCATAATAATTTCGACTGTTCGACCAGCGGGGACGACGATGTCCACCGTGCATCATGGCAGACGCAGGGACAGTGACCTGTGCGTCAACTAGTTTTTGTGATAGTAGACTTGCGCTGCATCTACTTCATCCTCTCCTTTCTAACCCAACTGGACTCTGTGTCAAGGCAGAGTCAAGAATATGTTGCGACTACGCAGTGTGAATGTGTGCAGCATGGGAGCTACAATCGTCAGGCCAAACCCCATGTTTGAAGGAGAAGAGAAGAGGCACCAGAATGTGGGGTTTGAGGTATACAGAACCCGGCGTTGTCCTCTCAGTCGGCAGTGGCCACTGGAAAAGCCAGACCTGGTGTTGACTGCGTCCAGTCATGTCTGAGAGTCCCTGAGATAGTGGTGGCAGCCGTTTTTGTAGGCTCGTGGACCAAGCTCAAGTGGTGGTCAGTCGGTGTGTGTGTTGCATTTGCCGAGGGGTGGTGTCCCAGTGGTTGTGGTTGCAGGAGGGCGGTACGTACGAGTGGCCTCATGGGAAGCTGCGGCTGTGCGGACGCAGGTATGCCCGAACTGTCGGTCGTGTGACTTCAGATCAACGCGTCTAGAACGGCTCACTGCAAAGGCGTGAATGACCTTGAGGCAGTGAGGTCTTGAACAATGACGCCATACCGGTCATGTTGGCCGACCACTACAAATACCGCGGCGGGATTGGGGGCAGTGGATGACAGAGTTAAACAGCCCGTCTGCACGCGGCATCCACACCCGATCCGTGTACGATGGACCATCTTTTCACAGAAACGGTCAATGGTCGTTTCAGATCCTACCTGAGTGGGAGTACCATAGGGGTCGCACTCGGAAGGAGCCATTGCAGCCTGGCTTTCCGTCCCGAGAGGGTGGAAACCGAATTATCCCATCAGTTGATAGCCTTCCAAACTATGGTTTATAGCGTACCATGACAGTTTGGAGGGAGGTCGGGCTATTTATATGCTCTGGCTTCTGTGGATATGCAATCCCGCAGGCGACCCTACTCTCCCTTTCCTCTGTAGCGGCACAGCAGTGAGAATGTGTGCAGTCTGTGAGCTACGGTTATCAAGTCAGACACCATGTTGGAAAGAGAAGACGGAGGTCACCAGAATGAGAGGTTTAATGCATACAAAATCCGGAGTTGTGCCCTCAGGCGGCAGTGGCCACTGGCGAAGCCAGAGCTGGTGTTGACTGCGTCCAGTCATGCCTGAGAGTCTTTGGAGCAGTGGTTGCAGCCGCTTTTGTAGGCTCTTGGGTCAAGCTCAAGTGGTGTCCAGTCGGTGTGTGTGTTGCATTTGCCGAGGGGTGGTGTCCCAGTGGCTTTGGGTTGCGGTCGTAGGGGCGCAGTGCGTTCAAGTGGCCGCATGGGCAGTTGCGGCTGTGCGGACGCAAGTGTGCCCGAGCTGAAGTCGGTCGTGTGACTTCAGTTCAGCGCGTCTGGAACGGCTCACTGCAAAAGGCTGGATGACCTTGAGGCAGCGAGGTCTTGAACAATGACACCAGACCGGTCACGATGGCTGCTTGCTACACCTCTCCTCGCTGCCAATGCACTATCTGAGCCAGTCATTTGTCTGATACTGGAAGTGGGCGCAAACGGCCAGCGCGGCGTGTGCCTGCACCTGGGCGGGCTACCAGACTCCACGTTTCGCATTTGTTTTGAGTGGTACTGCCCGATCAATATTTGCCGTGCATTAATTTGGCACCGTGTTGATCCAACACCTCTCCCGCGTAGTCCGTTGTATGTGTCACGAAAACCTAACTCATTTGTGCAAAAGCAAACGACAGTCGAACTGCCAACCACCAAACCGCTTGCACTTTTCGCCCTTAAATTACTTTTTTCAGGTAATATGTGTATTATTCTTCTGAAAAAATGCATTTACAGCTCATTGCAAAACAATTAGGATTCCAGGGAGGGCATCGACGGAGCTGCAGGTAGATTAATATACAGTAGGTGGGCTAACTCATGAAATGTCAACCGAAATTCCGAAATGCGTTTTCGTTTCGAAAAGATTAATTAAGTGGAGTTGTAAAAGTAGCCAGCGGGAACACAATTATCTAGTATTTCAGTTACCTCGGGATGCCCGCTTTCGAGTGAATTTCTTTCCCCCCGCATGCAAAAATCACACTCTCTAAAAATGACCACTTAAGTAGCATGCATTTTTCCCATTGATTTTCGATGTCCTTAAAAATTCAATGATATATCATAGAAAACATGCATAAAATATGCGTTCTTCTGCTCATTCGGTAGACAATTACGTCTTAGGGTTCGGGCTTAGAGGTAGAGGCTATGGTTAGGGTTTAGAGTCTGGGGGTAGGGTTAGGGGATAGGGCAACCCTTTCTCAACCACTCAAAGCACAACCACGCATTCCCAATAGCTTCCCTTTTGCATATAATTATTTGACCTCGTCACCTATGCGTTTCCCGGCCCCGCTTGCAAAAAGCCCTATTACCCCCGATCCCCTATTACAGGTGGCTGGGTTTTGTTTACCCCAAGTGTGGCTACATGACCGCATCTGATCACATTCTGTTGCTCCAGAGATAAAATGGCTCAAACATTTCACAGAGTTTCAAAGTGCAGTGGAGCCTCTCGTTCAAATTACAGCAATGAAGGAATTCGTTCCTCTCTTTCTTACCAATCGAACAGACTGGCAGGCTATCATTTTTGCACCTCCACGCCGGCACATTTTGTCTACGGAAGGACTTTTTTGTGAACATCATCGACTCATCGCAACTGCGGCAAGATTCGTCCTCCCCTTGGAGACCATTTCAGAGGAGATATCGTGACGCTGTTTCTTCACCGCACACCATTTCAGCATGAGACTCTCGTAGCGGCATTTTCAAGGGTATACCGAAGTAGGAAGAAAAAGGAAAAACAGTAATCACTATATAATAGCGCAAAACCATATGAAATCTCGAAAAGAAGACCATCAGAAAATCGACACGTCATTCGCTGGCACGCTTAGACAGACCGCGGTTCCCAGCCAATTAGATCACGAAGACGATGAACCACTCGCATTGTCGTACTGGCGGGATGTAAACCTAAAATGACGTTGATAAAGATAGGCATTGTTGTGTACGAAGTCGCAAGCCGTATTGCCTACCAGTGAGAGTTGAGAAACAGGCAAAAATGAAGATGACATTTTACGTCAGTGCTGCTCTTCACTTGACTGAGAGAAACCCTTTCGACGAGCTTCCCACGTCATTGAAGCAGGCTTATCGTCATTGTTTACGCACATAATTTTTCTCACACTAAAATGCACCTCCAGAGGCGGGTTAAAACCGGCACCTGATACGTTTTTATTGGGTGCGCCCGCACTCCGTGAATAAAAATAGTCGTGATGTGATAGTCTGAGTGACCCATTCTCAAAAATAAGATATTGTTTCCTTAAGTTATCCCGAGGTTAAAGTATGAGCAAAACCACTTCCAAAATATAGAATTCAGAACATCACTTGTTCCAGATGAAAATGGATTCAGCGTGCATGTTTACATGTTTGTGCGTAAACTGTGTACTTACACTCTGAATGCGTACAAATGAACCGCTCTCAAACCCTTCCAACCTTTATTGATCCACCCATCAGTGGCTTTAAGCTGGGCTCAGGTTTTCGTGTAAACACAACAGCACTTTGGCAAGATCCTATTTCGTAGCCGTACCTGTTAGGGGTTGGGGTTTGGGGTTAGAATTAGGAATTAAGGGCTGGGGTTAAGGTTCGGGTTAGGGGTTATGCTGGGGTTTGTCTACTGCCGGTAAGGCCACGAAATAAAATCCGACCGGCATCTTCTTCAGTTGTCATGCTGGCTAGGAGAAATCGGCAGGTTTTTTAAATTTTGAATGTTTGGTAATTTGAGCGACGTAGCTTTCGGCGTGCAGACGACTGCACTACTTATTCCTGTTGGTGTCTGTAAGCCCTACTCCGAAACTGCTCTAAACTTTGTAACATTCACATCAAGTCCGAGAGACTTCACCGCAGTTAGGTTGGATTTCTTCTGTTGAACGTGGTTATCTAGCTGAGGCAAGTTGGAAGCTTCTGTCGGCGAGGGCAAAACAACGAAGCAAAATTCCAATTTACTCCGAACCCTAGAGAACACTTGAAGCCGCTTTTTGAAATGTCTGTTAGTGAAGATGACTTCTTGGAAGGTTTTGAACGTGATCCTGCGTGAACTTTAATCAAAAGTCAGTCCCCACGCAAATAAAGTACTGACCTTACACTGGGCCTTCTTCCAATTCATGGGCGGATGATGATCATGATGACATTTCGTCAACCAGTGATGAAAAAACTTTAATTATGACTGTTTCACGTGAAATGCTGCCTTTGGCTGATTCAACCTGCAATGAAATGATACCCCATTAAGCGGAGTTGTGTCTATTTAAGGTGACTTTTGGCTTTTGAGCCGCACTTAGGAATGTTATGCAACCCATTCGTGAGCAGAATAATATCGTCGAGGAAGGAAGCGGAGATTGGAGCGGCCATTTCTGACTTATTAATCGTCATCAGCCAGTCGTACCCAATCCCAGGCTTCTTCCGCCACTGAGGCTCGATCCTGCGACCTGCCGGTTAGAAGTCCAACACCTCTAACCACTGAGCTACAGGCTC
Organism: Spirometra erinaceieuropaei; assembly: GCA_902702965.1. Classification (NCBI taxonomy): domain Eukaryota; kingdom Metazoa; phylum Platyhelminthes; class Cestoda; order Diphyllobothriidea; family Diphyllobothriidae; genus Spirometra; species Spirometra erinaceieuropaei. The sequence goes on from CACRXP010000229.1 coordinate 854,289, forward strand.
GTTGTTATGTCGACTACTGTCAGCTATATTGACAATGGGAGGGGAAGCGCACTGACCACGTTACGAAACTCATTCCTCCCATTGTGCCTTAAGGGCTCTCTCTCGAGTCCGCGCCAGCAGTCTCACAGAATATCATTACCGACGAAGACAAGGGAGACTGGGGTAGTCATTTCTGGCTTATTAGCCGTCGTCAGCCAGTAATACTCAATCCCAAAGTGTGGAACAGCTGGGGCTCGATCCCGCGACCTGTTGGTTAAAAGTCCAACGCCTCTAGCCCCTGAGTCACGGGCTCATTGTCCTGTCGGTTGCGATCGAGAATATACAGTGGTAGAGGGGCGCTAGCCGATCATGTTACGGAATTCACTTGTCCCGTCGTGCCTTAGGGCTCTCTCCGGTAACCGACAGGACAGCGAGCTTGCGGCTCTGTGGTTAGAGGTGCTGGACTTGTAACCAACAGGTTGGGGGATCGAGCCTCGGCGTTCCGCGTCCCGGTGTGGGCTACGACTGGCTGATGACGGCTAATAAACCAGAAATGGCTATTCCAATCTCCCTGGCTTATTAGTCGTCGTCTGCCAGTCAACAGGTTGGGAATTCGAGCATCGGATTTTGCATACCTTTGGGTTTGGTATGGCTGACAGACTACGGCTAATAAGCCGGAAACCGCCATTCCAGTCTCTCCTGTCATTGTCGGTAATTGCATTCTGCCTACACTATTGTCTCTACACCGCTGTGCGGCTGCTGACGGGGCTCGACGCAGAGCTCCAAGGCACAACTGGACGAGTGAGTCCCGTCTACCATTGTCGATATACTCGATCGCTTGAGGTGAGATCACTGATAAAGTTCTTCTTCTGGAAAAATCCTCTTCAGTGATTAGTTTCTAAGTACTTCAAAGAACTTTCCGTCCCTATAAATGAACTTCACTTGCACAGAAGCAGTTTGAAACACAAACATGACGTTACTTGCACGGTATTAGCCAAAGAATCCCTAGTCTGATTTGGCCTTCGTAAATGTCGACTTTTGTCCAACGTTTCGATCGTGTAGGCGATATAGGAAACCACAAAATAAAGCAGATCTCTGTATGTTTGGCAGTTACACGAACGACCACGCTCATGTAGAAGTTTAAGACACGTGATTATCTGGGAAATTAGTATTTACATTTGATCAGGACGGTATATCTTCATATCGGTCGCAGAAATTTTGTCTACTAGCCGGTCGGCCGCTCCAGTCCCCATAGAAGGTGGGGAGCGATGAAGAACCCTGCATTACTTCTAAGACCCCAAAAGTGAGCCCGACCATACACCTCCACTGTCTTCCTGATGCTGCGATCCAGTCTGACACGCGCAGACAAGTCTACCTTGGGTAGTTCATTAGTTCTTTTGACTTTTTAATTCCATCCACGCAGTTCAGAAGGCGTTCTCTAGGATGAGGGAGGGGTTGAGTGGTTCCTAAAATCAGACAGAGAGAGAGAGAGAGAGAGAGAGAGAGAGAGAGAGAAATCAATGATAAGACGGTTGGAAACTTCACAGGATCAGTCCTACCACGCCAGTGGCGCCACGCCCACCCCCTGTCCTGACCTCGGGCTGCAGCGCCGGTGGCCGATGTCGTTCCGGGTCGTCTGCCGAGGACGTGCTGAAACAAGAAATGCGCGTGCATGCCCTTGTGACACCCAGTCAAAGCCTAAGAGACCGTACCAAACCAGACTTGCACCACCAGTACGACAGGTTTTGGCAAACAGAAAATGAGCGTCATGACCCGCCTGGTAAGTAGAACAGAAAGAGAGCCAGTTCGGAAAACAAGCACTTTACTAACAGCCTGCTAACACACAGGACCCTTCGCCTATTCAAACGCGCCTTATTCTGGAGTTTTCCGACCTATCGCGTGCCAAATTGTGAAGAGCTTTCTAGAGACTTCCGGCCTGTCGCATGGCGGTAGTTGATTGGCCGGTTAGTGCACGAGAACCCCTTGCGGGAAAATATCGGATATTCGATCGGCCACGACGCGTGAGCAATAGCATCACGCGTGCTCGATACTGCTCGCACACTAATTGGCTGTCCGAGTTAACACGCCGAGGCCGGCTTGGCACATGGTGGCGTCGCCGTTTCGCCGTAAGCCGCGGCTCTGCACCGTTTCGGCTTCTCGTAACAACGGGAAGCATGTGCTGGTGAAGAAGATGAAGAGAATAGTTGACAAAACTGAAATCCCTTTTAGATTAAATTTTTGTGCTCAATTAATTGTTTCATTGCTGACTAAAAGCCCAGATACCTGTTTTGATCTCCGCAGAATTCGACGCATGAAATTATGGCCAAGACCTCGAAGACGGGTTTTTTTCAAGCTCGGTTCTAATTATATTGTGTATGCCCCAACCGAACATCGTCAGCTTCAGAGGAATAATTGCATAATATCTGCAGTTTGCAGTATGTAACCCTAATCTAGACAGGAGATATTGCAAGTGCTCCGAAGACGCTCTCGGGCGGAATCAGAAGTGTGACGGGATGTTGGCTTAGAGACTTAAATTCCCGAGGCTTGCTGTTGGCAGCAATAAATTGGAAATCACTTTTTCTCTTCCTTCATTTGGCGGGGAGAAAGGGGTAAGGAGCTGTGTTCCATTGCTGCTACATTGAAGAGATCGGCGTGGAGTGGGATGCAGTGTAGCTGTTTGACAAATTGCCATCGCTTTTTTTAAAAAACGGCATAGCTTGAGCCCGACCATTGACGGCCTCGGAAAGGTGCATAAAAATGATAGGTCAGATCGTGGCACTTTCAGGAGACATCAAAACCTTTTATTGCAAGATTATATACCATATTTAAGTATATTTACTGAGTCCCAGATTCTTATACGAACCGAGGGCACCGCAGTCGTTTCTACTTTCAGTCTTAGATGTCAACTTGCATAGTTGACGTTTCCAGTTGGGGGGATACAGATGCTTTCGGTTTTGCTACAGCACGCAAGACTTGGATTTGTATGCGTTTTTAATGTGTAAGGATAATTGCTCAGATACATGCAACTTGAATCCGTTGGGTAAGGCGAGTATTAGCACTAAAAAGACGAATCGGAAAACGGGCACGGACTACCCTGCAGGCTCTTTTGTGTAGGAAGATTATTGGCGTTTTTCAAACCTTGAGCATTTTACTGTGTTTGGGTTTCAGACGTAAACTTTCTGTCAGATAATTGAAAGCATTTGATTTCCGAAGAGACAGAAGCAGCAAGGTTCGAAATCTCCCGACTGTTTATCAAAGTACGAAAAGATGATAATCAGTGCAGAATAAGTTGAATGAGTTCAGAAAGTCAATATGGAAGCGGCAAGGTCATAGCAAAGAAGACATGATCCAACCCAGGGAAAAGGGCCACATAAAACGCGAAAGGGGACGGTGATCCAGAAAAGTATGTAAATCAAAGTACTAGGGGTTTAACAGGATAAGATCAAGTTTGCCACAGGATCTAGATGTTTGCACGCTTCAGACTTTTCCTTCGTGTCTACCAAGTACGGTTTCCGGTTATGCTTTTTTAAAACAAAGTACTTTACCAGCTTAGAGGAAGTCAAGTCATATTACGTTAAACGTTAATTACGTTTCTACTCCCAAATCGCCATCTTAAATTTGCGTTTTCGAACTGCATAATTCTCCCCTACGCGGAAGTAAAAAGCACATCGATTCGTCTTCCGGAAACGGTTCCAAAAACAGGCAGTCGTGTGACGAAAAAACTCGGAGTAGCATTTAACTGTCCAAAGAAACTTATGTCACCTTTTATCGATATGTCCTCATTTCATGGAAAGTGGATGAAGAGTTGGGACGCCTGTTTTGGGCCGACATTCCATGTGTTTTAGTAAAGCTGTTAGCGTACTTTCGGAAATATCGACAGTTTTGGTGGGGGACAACTAAAATTTAAAAAAATACCTACTATCTCGCCCACACACTACTACCTTCATCAACACCAACGACTGAAATAAAGCATTTGCGATAAACCAGACAGTCAACTAGGGCAGCCCATCTTTTTTTACAAATGGGCCAAATGAATTGTTCACATATTTCAAGAACACCAAATATTTAAGTGAACCCGGTAGTCATTCTAGTGGATTTTAGATTGATTATGTAGGGAATCCTGTTTGGACAAGCATCTCATTATATCAGATTTGGTGGATTCCAATGGTTGCAGTAGGCTGGGCAGGTGGCTAGAGCGTTGGCTGTACTATAGCCTTGTCTTCGCTGTTGTGGGCTCGAATCCCATCGAGATCGCCGAGTTTTTTTGCAGCTGGATCAAATGACGGGTAAGGGTAGGTTATACAACCCCCTAGACGGATGCTCAAAGGCTTACCTTATCTTTCTTGGTTAGGGGCGCTTCATAACGGTTTGCCTGGCAGTAGGTTGTGATAGGGGTTATTCAGGAGGCGGATTTGATCTTCGGTAGCGGTATCGATACTAAAGTTGTCCGTTTTGGACTCAATATTGGGGTTTGGGCAGCGGTTTGAATTGGACTTATATGGGTTATTTTTGAAACTAGGATTGTCAAGCCTGACTGGGGGTTTTTGGGTTTGACTTAGGGTCCTAGTTACGAACGGGTTTTCCTTAAATACTTACAGGTTAGAGATTTCCAATTTAAGGCGTGACCGTGGTTGGCGTTAGGTTTGTGGCTAATTACTGTCCCTAAAAGGGGGTTACATACTACACCCTTACCAAGTGAATTATTCAAAGCTGCCTAAACACCAGTTAACCAGAATTGCCAATCATTCAATGTGCCACTTCGGGCAAAATGCGTTCTGTAGAATCGGTGTACGGGATACAGAACGATGAATACAGTCTTGTTAGTCTTTGAATCAAATCAAAATTGGGCCTTAATGCCATCCTACGTAAATTGGCTGATTGGCCATAACGTTCAGCTTGTAATGTCTCAATACGATCACCCCCCCTCAATTACTCTGAAAGGAGAAAGAAATTGAGCTTATGGTCACCTTAGTCGTGCTCCTTACCGTAAGCAACTAACATTCACAGAAGTCTGATACAATCGTAAAGTTCAACTGTTCATTTGTGTTCCGTACGCACCGTCCCCATTCTGGAGGTAATATCCCTCATTACTAGCTGTGGCCTTTAGACTGTTTCATAGCCTTGCTGCATGTTCGTATGCGTGGGCAGCGAACCAGTTGGCAGATGTATTGGCTCATTCGCGGTTTTCATGCGGTGAGACGAACGCGTTGCACATAAAATGACGTAATTCACGAGGAAATAAAGGTCACTAAGGTTGGCCACAGCCCATGCGACCGTCTCCATGAGCGTCAGCATGGAAGTAAGGGGGGGTCTGTAAGTAGTATTTTGCGAGTTCAGTGCAAACAACGTTGTACCCATTGGTTGTCAGCTTGAATTTGCGGTCCGCTCCCAAACTACTGATGTCGACGTGAGCATCTACCATGAGCAGGGGTTTGCCATCCAGTTTAATGCAAATATATAGCGAATCAGTGCCTAAATTCTGGCAATTCGCAAGACTTCAGGCTCACGTTTGCAGTCAGTCAAGATCACTCAATATACATACGTATATATCACTCAATATATACGTCGAGATCACTCAGCATATATATATATATATATGGGTCGCTTCTAATTATCGGCCTCCGAAATGGCTACAGATGTGCAAATCTTAAAGAACCCAAATAAATATGGTTTTTCTAACTCTCCTTTCTTCTCATACTATCTGGTAAACAGCTTTCCGGGCCAGAATTTCAAGTACTTGCAAGACTGCGGCGCAACCGGCTGTCACGTGACCTATCCGAAGACTACCCGGACCTGACTGACGAGACGTCAGTGGACGGCTGCTGGCCACCAGGTGGAGAGCCAACAGTCACCTCCAAGACCTCCGCAGTCCCCGCCGGTGCCTCTACAGCCACCACTTCGATGGACATTTCAACGGACTGCGAGTCGCCCTTTCAACATCTTTCAGAGGAGTGCCGGACGTTTACTGGTCTCTCATTGGCAGACTTGGAGGATGCGCCCACACTTGCGGAGGCGCTTCAAGAGGTATGTTTGTGTGCCTGAGAGCACTTGCCAGAGACAATGGACTTTTCCTTGTAGTCCCACCGCCTGGCAGGAAAAAACTCGTGAGAAGGGGCAGAACACGATGGAATGCTGTGACCGAGGCTGTTTTGGGTCTGATCAGGTATCATCAGGCCAGTCCTACCCCAGAGTTATGAATGAACTGGGGCAAGAAGTGATTCACAGGCATAGAGCAGACATTATCCCTCAGTACGGCCAGCTGATTGTCCAACCGCATCGGCGAAGAAAAGTTTTATCAGCTAGTCAGCTTGTGGTGGGTAGACCAGGCTGTTATCTGCACGGAAATGAATGTACACCTGTCGGTGTATGTCTCTTCGCCTAAAGGTCTGTAAGCATCTGCTATGCCAGGATCAGCAAACCATGGCCCTTGCAGCCAGGTATTCGCTGGCAGTCCACCGACACCTGATTCCCGGTTGGTAGATGCGCTTGCGTTCCCGCTGGGTATACGGGTCGTGACCGTGGTTGCCCAGTCATCCTCCCCCTTTCTGACACGTTGTGGCACTGCTGTTCTTAGTTAACATCCTGGGCACTTGTTGTGTGGACCAAAGGGTGTGGAGTAGAACGCAAAGGCGCGGGCTCAGCCGCGCCATCCACCTGCGTCCTCCCCTACCTCCGGTTCTCTTGACTCTGTCTTGACAATAGACGCAGGTTGAGGAGGAGGAGGAGGAGGAGGGGGAGGAGGAGGAGGGGGAGGAAGAGGAGGAGGGGGAGGAGAGGGTGCGGCAGATGCCGTGCAGGTTTACTACCACTATAAACTGACTCACGCAAAAGTCACTGTTCTTGCTCTCACCTTGCGTAACCGACTATTGGCTCTGAAGTTCGTAGGAAACGTCGCATAAAACGCAGGAGAAAGTAGCAGGGATGAACTCGGTCGACCGGACGCGCCAATCAGACAGGAAAGGAAGAAGGCGCTATTAACGGCTGTGGGCCGCGAAGATTATTGCCAATGCATATGAGGGGCACCTATTCCCAGTCGCTTCCTCCCATGTTTGAGGTATTGCGAAGTGGATGGCGCTGACTTCTGCGACTTGTGTGAGAGCTCAGGCAGTTAAAGATAGTAGCGCTCTCGAACGAAGGGCACACCCCCCTTCGCCAGTAGAGTCAGAGTCAAAACTTAGCCCAACTCAAGTTTTCCACCGGAAAATACGTTAATCAAACCGCAAAAAAGCAATCTACAGGCGCTAGCGCAGTCTTTGAAACGCAGTACTGAGGAAATCGGGGGTTGCAACCCGCTCTTCTATTTCTCAGCATGCCAGTCCTGGGGGATATTAATTCTCACGGAAAGACGGTAGTGGTTCACGAATTCAAGACCTAGATACTGGTGAATGCTCAACTACCGCAGCTGACGAGATAATTTAATAGCAATGGAGGCTTTATGGGGATCAGCCCCACAGATAGAAATGCAATTTTTAGAATACTCCCCTAAGCTAATAAGATCACAATCTCACCGAGGCGGTCTAAAGCTAACTAAATATTCTGTCCTTCGGAACCTTCCAAATCTAATCAGTAGAGCAGCCAGTTTCACGCTGTTGATCTTCGAGTTAGCTTACAGTCCGTATTCGAAATAATAACGAAGACTGAATGTTTCTTCAGAGTACTTAGTTCCTGGACTACACCTTTCCATTACACTCAAACGACCAAATGACCACGGCCAGTGTCGCCACACCGAGCCACACTTTTAGGCATGTTTTTATAGGCATGACAGTTCCCCATTAAAATAGTTAAGTCAGTTTAAGTCAGTTTACTAGCGGAATGATGCTTTCGCCCTTGAGCTCCCTATTCATATCGATAGACAGAAATAAAGTCATCAGTTACATCAGCAAATGCAGAAAGATCAAAAGTTAGCGGTAAGTGTGAGCCAGGCGCAAACTGCCGCCACTAAAATAATCCTGATTATATGTACAATAGTTTCTCAACAAATAAGTATCTAGTCTATACTTAAAGGATTTGACACTTTCGGAAAGAACCACGGAATCAGGAAGTCCGTTCCATGCTCCAATGACCCTGTGAGAGAAGGCGTTCCGTCGGACGTCCGAATGAGCCCACTTCCTTTGCAGTTTGAAGGGATGACCACGCAGACGGTCAGTCCCGGCCAGTTCGAAGAATTCATCAAAGTCTAGGGCGCACGCACGGCCTCTGACAATCCTGTAGGTTTGAATGAGATCGCCGCGCAGTTGCCTGTAATTTAGAGGAAACAGATTTAGTTCGGTCAGCCTGGTTTCGTAAGGCAAATGTTGAAGATTCTTGACCATCTTCGTAGCCATCGTCTGCACTCTTTCCAGTCGTTGACAATCTTTTTTCAACCACGGTCGCCAGGCCTGGACTGCATACTCTAAGTGAGACCGGACGAACGTCCCATAGGTTTTTCCGAACAGCTCTTAATCGATCTGCACAAATCCTCGCCTCAGCGCAAATAACATCCTTATCGCACTTTTGGCTGCCCTATGACACTGTGATGATGGTTTCAGCGAGGAGGTCATTAGGAGGCCGAGGTCTTTCTGTTCCACAACATTTGAAAGGGGCTGACCACCAAGGACGTATTGAAAGGAATCGTTCTCCTTACTGGTCTTTTTGGTGCGGAGTCTCAACACCACACATTTGTCCACATTAAAATTAAGGAGCCAACGAGCTGACCAACTGTTCAGGCGGTTGAGACTGTCTTGAAGCGCGTGCCTGTCTGCATCAGATCTGATGGGTCTCCACAGCTTAACATCGTCAGCAAACATGATGGTGCTGCATCCCAGGTCGTCGACGCAGTCGTTAATGTAAACCAGGAATAGCAACGGCCCTAAGACGGAGCCCTGGGGCACACCACTTAGAATGGGGGTAGGAGTTTCAGGATACTGCGAGGGAATGAAAATTAAAGTGATTGACTTTACTGAACCCAGTTTTTAAAAGACATCTTGGTCAGTCGAACGGCAGGATCAGTGTGTATATATATATATATGACACTACGAGCCAGTCGAAGAACTGATAATCTCATTCATCAATGTTATTGCGTGGAACAGGAGACAGACAGGATAAGAGAGAACAGCTCTAATGCGACAGCCAATGCGTGTACGCCAACTCTCAGTCCTGCTGTCCATGACGTCGTATTTAAGGGGTTCGACCCCCGTCTAATTTTCGTGTTCCAGTTGGCTGAGCTCTGAAGGCTTGCATGGGCAGCCCCTCGCTCGTCGCATGCCCCCGAAGGTCACACATAATTGGGCGGCTCGCCAATGGCTGAATCACACACGGCCGTGGTAGGCTAGACTGGTTTGCAGCTTGGCAGTTCCCTGTCGCACACAACATCCGAACGACAAGAATGGTGTGTCCCGTCCAGGACCGCCCCAACAGTAATACTAAGTGGTCTTAATCTCAGTAATCTTCAAATTTGCGTACACATGTTGGTGGAAATGTGCTGATCCCGACAGGCGGTGCCCCGAACGCCTGGGATCGCATTGCCCCCCGGTAATTTCGATCCCAAAGGTTCCGAATGCTTCCTGTGGTGCTGGCAACACAGGTACTGACAACAATTCACTGCTCTTCCAGCAAGTGAAGATCATGGTCTTTTTACTGTATACCACCTGGGGAGAGCTTTGGTTCATTAGCTGGTAATAACTTTGACAGGAGCCGTGCTACAGAGTTAGACTGGTTACTTCCGTCCTCAGCGATCGACAACGCTACAAATGACCAACGTATTCAGTCACTCCAGAAGAGCCATTTACAATGGGAGACCAGTTTCGCTGCCAAGATATCCTCGTCGGCCACTAGCTAGACGGTCAACTGATATCTGTGGTATAGAGAAAGCCAATGCACACGACAGTTCGGCCGTCGATTTCGACGATGTCCACCGTCTGCTACACAGCAAGGTGCAGCAGGCACTGTGACTTGCGAAGCACCTGCCGCACCTTCTCCTTCTCCCCCACCTAGACCCTGCGCCAAGACGTACTCAAGAAGACTGGAGGTGGGGAAGGGCACAGGTGGCTGGCACGGCCGGACCCGCACCTACGTGTGCCACCACAACTTCTGGTCCAAGAGATACACTTGACCAGGATTTTTCACCAACAACAACAACGCCCCCAACAGAGGTCAGAAGGACGAGGATGACCGGGCAGCCATGCCCAACACCTGGATACCCAGCGGGAGCGCACACGCATTTGTCGGCAGGGGGCCAAGTGTCAGGGGACTGCCAGCGAATACGGGGCTACGAGGTCATGGTTTGCTGATGCTGGCACAGCACACGCAAGTAGACAATCAAAACAGTAATTCTCCGCCACAGCGCAAGCATAACTGTATGGACAGGTATCTTACACCAGTAAGTGGGAGTTCATTACAGTAGACCAGTCACCAGGCGAGACAAATAAATGTGTCACTGAAAGCTCTTCGGAGCCAACGGGCATGCGTTAGGTATGGTTGATAGTAGCGAATGCCCCGAAAGGATTGAAACAACGGGTGCAGTTCGTCCAGAGCATGACGAGGTATCCCTATTTGGATAACAGCTGACTACAGGTCTGACGCGGTCAAAATAACCCACTCCGAACCAGAAGAAATTAACCGCTCCCTGACGACCTCCGCTCAACTGCGGAGAGGGTAACCACATAGGAAAAAGCATCTTATGGCGGCACACACTGATGCATAAACATCAGTTTGAAGTGCAGGTGTTCGACCCCGAGATGGGAAATAGCAATTTAAGTCACACAGAAAGGACACATAATCGTTGGCGCCGTTAAAGTTTTCAGTCTGTCTGATGATCCGAGGGTTAGGTAGGTGCAATAAGTCTGAATGTCTACTGACCGCTCTGACAAGCGTTGAATGGAGCTGCCTGCTTTCTACCTGGCCTTGCGAACCTACCTAACAAAAGGCAGTCTCGAAACCAAACCGTGAGGGATACCGGTTATCCCCACGATCAAAGAAAATAGGATTGACAGAGACCACGGCTAAACTAGGTCCATTTTGCACCCACATGTGGCGTTAGCGGTGCACACGCCAGACCCGACGTGTGTGCAATCCACGCAACAAATATTGAGAACTGTGTATATGATAATCCAGTCTCTGACGATGCGAAACCAAAGTCGCTGCCCAATACTTCAAAACAAAAAACATGCCTTTCCCGGTGAAGGCCTCTGATTCTTCGCATCTGTTGCGTGGAAAGCGCTCTGTCAAAACAACTGCTGTTTAGGAAGTTTGGCAACAGAAGTCGTGGAAAAATCGATACCTGAGCAACCAATGCGGAGTGAGTGGACCCTGTTGACGGTCTCTGAGCGCCGCTGACGACTGTGTATTAATGATCAGATTTATCCGGGGAAAATTGCCAATAACTTTAGCCAACTCTCTACATCAACACTCCGCTGAGCGGACCCTCTACAGAGAATTCTCCAAATTAAGGTTGTAATCGTTCACTGCGTAAGCAATGAGTCACTGTAAGCTCAAAATTGTCGCCCTCCACTTAGTATTTTCTGCTTAGTACACAGATGAAGAGTAAATCTCTATTTGCTCTTCAAGAAAAGCATACCTGATCACATTACTTTTGCCAAGAATGTAAGTATCAAATGGTATCTTCTCATACGGACTGCAGGAACAAAAACCCCACTCAACCAACGTACCTACGCTCTGTGTGGGGTTCCGATTAGCGACCTCTGGAATTTGACCGAGGCCAGGTACCAAGGCGATGATTTTCCGTTTGAGCGGGTCCATCCTGCTAAAGCCTGCACCATCTCACAAATGATTGCCTTTAAGTTGTAGTAAAAACCGTATTGGGTTTACTCTGTATGATCCGAGAACTTTAAAGTAACCCGCAGCGCGCTCTGTGCTCTTTTTCTATGCAGCTTGACAACTGGATCATGGGCCAAGGTCTCTACTACGTCGCAGACTTCAGCGAGAGCATTCACGAAGCCTGTACCGAGCGAAACTACACCGAGAAATCCACAGGCGGTGTCGAGGATGTAGACTACCGGGTAGAGAGTGCCTCCGCAAACGTCGTCAGCAGCACTGAACAGTATCCGCTGTCACGGAAGAGACGTTTCGAAGTGGTCACCGATGGGGTTCTCACTCTTCGCATGGTGCTCCACCAGAACCTCTCCGCACCTGTGGCCCGTACGACAGCTCTCTATCCCTACCTCTATCGGTTCATTGACTTGAAAAAACAGTTCCGTCTTTTCTACCCAAAGCTCCAGTCCGCTCTCTCCCTGCCTGAGATGATGCGCGGTAAGTTGACCTTGAAAGTCCCGGGTGTGGTGTTGTGGAGGGCGGAGCGATAACATTCGCGTGTAGTTCTTGTGACAAGCCGCCATATGTTTGTCCGGTAATGATGGGACCCCATGCGAACAGGGCTCTAAGTGCAGGTATGCAGCGGTCATTTAACAAAACGTCATCATTGACAAAGGCGGTCGCAGAGCGAAAAGGTTTTTGTGCGCAAAACCGTATGGAGTCTTAAGATATTCTGTCAGAAAGTATTGGCAGAGTTTAGTTAAAGTCATCGGAATAGGGTTGGTCAGACTCGACTAGCAGTCAGTAGGTACGTCTAAAATATATATTAAAATCATTTATGTGCGCTAGACATGCTTATCCCAGTTTCATAGGTTTGGGCAGTTAACTAGCATTCAGATCAAACCGGAAGTATTCAACCTAACTGTTTGCGTTAGGTAATTCTGGTTGAGCCGGAAAAGTCCGTCTCATTTGATCATCTCCCAAGCTCGTTGAATACTTTATGAGGAAATTATAAATTGCCCCCTTTTAACTGTACTCTTGATAGAAACCAACTTGGCAACGCTGGGGGACAGGGTAAGAAGTCCGCACCCTCACAATCGCTCCATGTAGTCGCTTCATCTAGGCCAATCACGTGTCTGGGGTGTGTTGTGAAAAAACTTTTGTGCGATAAATCATACACTGTAGGCCTTGTGTGCATTTCGTCGGTGTATCAAAACAGGCGTTGTGACGACTACATCACCGTCAGTGGAAGTACGCTGTTACCCTGGAAATGACTTAAATCCCCAAAAAGCCTTCCAGTAGGGCACTACTTAAAAAACGACTTCAGATACTCATTGGCAGGCCATCAGATTCGCCGCGGCACCCTACATTTTAGATGGAAATGTGAAGAAGCAGTCTTTCAGTAGGATGAAAACTAAACCTCGGAGATCTTATTTACTACGGATTGGCATATAAATAGTAGGGTCTCAAAATCCGGTCTCCAGCGCATTCTAGCGAGGTGAGAGATGACGACACTGAAGCCGACGGACCGATACTGGGTCCAGAAATAAAGCACGCCAGAGCGTTGCATCTGACGCAAGGGGGAGATTGTCCCGGCCATGTACTCCAGCAACCTTGGGACTGCGAGAAACTTTAACTTCTCAGATGAATGCTCGAAAAGAAGCAGTGAGGTGGGCGCAGGGCGGTAACTTTCGCGGGAATTAGTTTATGGTGACGGCGGACTTTCGCAGCACCTTCCGTACTCACTCCTAATCCTGCTAGTCCTGATCCCACTCCTTCCTCCAGTGTGAGTTCAAACTGCATAATGGTCACTGATAGAAGCGAACAGGCGAGTTCCAGGTTGCAATTCAGAAGATGCAGATGCGATCGCTGGAACAGCGATCGCATTTTCATCTTCTGCATAATGGTCATTCAACTACACTTTATGCGGCTTCCATCCACCGTTTGAATCGAAATCAAAACTGTCGCCCGACCCTCAGCCCATCGAGTGACTTGGGTGTATTTGCGGCTTCGAGGAGACTAAATAAAGCTTCACGGCTGTGGAGGACAGAACACCATTTTTGTCGAACTCCTCAGATAAATTTGTTACGGAGAGCGGGAATGGTATAGAGCCACGGCCTATGGCGAAACGACGACGCAGTCGCGAGCCTTGCAGCAGTACAAGCCCCGGCCGCGGCATGTTAGCTCAGACAGCCAACCAGCGCGCGAGCAGTATCGAGCACGCTTGATGCCTTCGCTTACGCGTCGTGGCCGATCGAATATCCGATATTTTTCCGCAAGGGATTCTCGCGCAGGAACCGGCCAATCAATGACTACCTCGCGACAGCCGGAAGTTTCTGGAACGCTCGTCACAATTTGGCACGCGATGATTCTGGAACGCTCAGGGGACCAAATAAGTAAGTCGAATGTGGACAGGCGAAGGACCCCCGTGTTGGCAGGCTGTTAACAAAGTGCTTTTTTTCGAATAGGACCTTTTTCTGTTCCTCATCATACCTGTCGGGCCACAAAAAATTGCAAGTATGGCTACGCTGACAGTTGGGAGGAAGGAGAGCTGCAAGTGGGTGGAGCTGTTCGAACGGTCGCCTAATTGGGGCACAGGATGTCGCTGTCGAGGTGAGAGGTGGGTCGACAACACAAAGATTCACACGGCAAAAGTCAGGGAAGACAGATTAGGTTGGACAGGCCCAACTGTGGTTAGAGGGGGTATATGCTACTTAACAATCAGTTGTACCAAGTCTTCTCGTTCGGCAACTGACAGCCGTTGGGAGTCTTAACTTTTCGCGCATGAGCTCTGTCCGACTGCAGCCAATCAGCGAGAGACGAAGCGCTGATTGGCCTCTACCCCTTGCACATTAGTGTTAAGTCACGCGATGGACTCCAAGTCTCTATAGACGGGGAGCGGGAGGCAGACAGGAAGGGGGCGAGAGTAAGTAGGTGTGCCGGCAATCATGGGACGGAATGTCACATAGTCTTTGTCGTCTAAAACGAGGTCGTCGATGTGTGGCCGCTGTACCCGAAGGCGTAAACAACCGGCTGATCTCAATATGGGTATTACTATCGGGAAAGAATTAGGTCAAGATCGTGAAAACATCCAGAGGAAAACCCAGCTGCTGTCTGGACCTTTATGTAGTTTCGTCTCCTTGCTCCTCACTCTAGGTGATCACGATGAGCGAGTAGGTGCTGTCCAGGGGACGCAAGCAAAATGAATCAAGGTTACGATTTTAGGTCGCGCATTACCATCGGCCAAGTGCCTCTAGCACGTAATCACTGTTCCAGGTATATTTATAAGTGTCATATCGTGCTTTTAGGCATTTCAAACTCGCAAGAAATTTGACAGTTTAAGTGCATAAGTCAACATCCAAACCCATCGTTAGAAGATAAGGAAGGCGTTCATGGTAGTGTTTACTGAATCGGGCGCCGTTTATTTGCATACACGTCTCCAAAATCATCGTCAGTTGATTGGCAGACTCGGAGGCTGTAGCACAGGAGAGAGAGAGAACAGATAGTGACGAGAAAGGTGATGTTCTCACGAACTAACGAGTTATATCTCACGAGTCCCTAGCCTTAAAGGCAGCAAGTAAAACTGAGCGGTGAATAATATAAAGATTTTAAACGTTAAGTAACCTGACAACAGAGCACGACAGCGGAGCACGCTAGCAAGGCGGGTTGTACAGGTGTGTTGTTTCTCGTCGCATTCAAACAAGCAATCCGGTCAAAGAAAATGGGACTAAATTGTCAAAGGTAAATTAGTCCAGTACCTCACCACAATAGAATGAAGCCGACGCTGAGAAACCAAACTCCGCGGTAGATCCGAGCATTTCTCACTAATAATAAATCTTACGTGTTAAAAGTCGTCGTTTGTATGTTTGCTAACTGGAAAATTCCCTAGTTTATTATCAGGGCTGACAGACAGGATATAGTGGCTCCTTCTTAATGCGGTCGTTGTGGCTTTCCCACCGATGTATGATTTGGGTCCCCATTACAGGGCTTTGTCACACGCAGCGGGGATCAGGCTGCACGTGGCACGCGTAGATGGGTCGTATGGCCTTGTTAGCCACAATTTTGACTCCCACGTTCGGTCATCTTGACGTGGTCTTGCCACTGGAGCAGAGGGAGGAGGGAATGCTGTAGATTTATTGTAGTGTATTTTAGGGTAATAGGGAATGCCCTTGATGACCCTATTGGAAACGGTACGTACAATATAAATGTTAAATGCCCATCTTACCAACATTTTCCCAGTAACATAATTGTTTGCGGAGAACGTTTTCAAAGTGCTGCATAAGTCTGCACTTCTTTAAACTAATTCACGCGCTTGTCCTCAATGTAATATGTGGGCATGTAGCCCCACTTGATGGACACAATACTACTGGGTTGGGGCCGAGTTCAATAGTTAAGGTTAGGGTTAGGGTTACGGTTGGGGTTAGGGCTAGGATAAAGAGTTGGGGGTGAGGGTTAGACTTAGGGGTTGGGGTGGCTGTTTTTCAACCACTCAAAGTACAGCCGCGCATCACCAATAGCTTTTCTTTTGCACATAATGACTTGACCTCGTCGCCTGTGCGTTCCCCGGTCCCACCTGTAAAAACCATCATTACCACCGGTCGCGTATTACAGATTGCTGCGATTTGAGGTTAGGGGCTACGGTTAGGAGTAAGGGTTGGGGTTTAGGATAACTATCTCTCAACCTGACAAAGTACAACCGCGCATTCCCAATAGCGTTTCTTTTCATACAGTTACTTGACCTCGTCGCCTGTGCGTTCCCCGGCTCCACCTGTAAAAACTCCCTATTACCACCGGTCCCGTACTAGAGGTGACTGAGGTGTGGTTGCCTCAGGTGCGGCTTCATAACAACATCTAACCGAAAACGCGATGGCTCCACCTGGGGATAACCCAGGCGACAGTATGTGGCACATCGACAGCAATTTCTGCCCTAATTCCTGCTTAAGGAAATAACTTGCAAAGCGAAAGAAAAAAGTGTATCTTTGGCCCATTAATTTTCTTCACTAGGAAGCCCAGTCTACAATAACGGTGGCGTGGCACGAGGTTAGATCCAGTGACAAAATAAGAACCTTTCTTCCAAATTTTTCCGATGAAAACGCCGGTATTGGGGGTAAAACTAACCGGTAGCTGGCAACTGACACACTTCCGCGCACAAATCCACTACAGTAGCCAGCCTATCTCGGGAGATATTACCCGAAATTCTGAACTCTGTCTTCAAATAGAAGGGATTACTTTTCTTGAAGTCTTAAAATTGATTATAGTGCGTCATAATCCAAAGATATTTCAGTCACACCGGAATGTCTGCTTTTAATAAGCTTTTTCCGGCCGTCTACAAAAATCACTTTCGGAAGGAAATGTCTGCCTAAGTTCTATACACCTCCACAATTTATTTTCAGTACCTATGTAAATTCAAATGTACTTAAAAGGTGACATACACAAAAATATTCCTTCCTGTACTCAGGTTGGTAGCAAGGAACTTGGTAAGATGGAGTTATGTAGCCCCATCTGATGGATACAGTACCGTTGGGGCTGGGGTTACTGCTTAGAGAAGGGTTAGGGGTTAGGGCAATTATTTCTTAATCACTCAAAGTACAACCGCGCATTCCAGATAGCTTTTATTTTGCATACAACTACTTTACCTCGTCGTCTGTGCGTTCCCCGGGCCCACCTGTAAAAAACCCCTATTACCACCGGTCCCGTATTGCAGGCAGGTGATGTTTGTTTACCTCAGGTGGGGCTACCAAACCACATCTGACCGTTCTCAGTGCTGCACGTGCTCCGTACAGCGCGCAGTGGGGGTCGTTGCTCGGGGCAATCGAGCCGTCCTCTTGAACTATGGTCTTTTGTGCTTAATTTATCTGCTAGGTCGGTGCCCAAACACTCTTTAGGGTATTACCACTATGTTATCCGCGATTTCTTGTTCATCATACGGCAACCCGACGGTGAAGGCTGTTTCGTCGCCGGCCATCTGTGGACGCGTCGGGCACACCATAAATGGCTCATCGTCCCCTTGAGCTCGTCCAAATGGCACTGCCCTGGGGATAATACCGTTTGTGTCTAGGCGGCCCATCTCTAAAGCCAGGCTGCTAGTTTGGCTTACTTACTGGCATAAATTGCAGACCTTGACGTATATAGTGTAATCCTTTTTATGTATGAGACCATCGCACTGTTCTTTAACTCAGGTATAAAACTGGTGTGGGAGAGATTAGTGTTAATGACATCATAGCTCTTGAGACACTCTTAAACACTGTTAACTTTGTATATTATCATCCATCCACGTAAGTGTATTGGTCTGACGAAGAATTACCGAAAACACATGTTTGCTAACTTGACTTTTCAAGTGTCTTCCGCTTGTGACTTCATTAGACTTGGGTCTCCCAAAGCCAGAATTTCCCCGTGGCTTCGTCCCTGAAATGGCTGTTTGGCCCTCGTCCTGGGTTTCCGAGTTGTCACGTGATCATCACCTGCTGGAGGCCGAGGCTCGGAATTCCAACGGTGAAGTCTCCAGCTGCTCCACACGAATGGACTATCCCGACGATGGAACACGGACGAAGCTGAAGCCGGGATACTGGCCAATGGAATACTGCCGGAACATGGCAAAACTGTGCCTTAAAATGACTTCGGACGGTAAGCATTAAAAATGAAAGTGCAATTTCAAACGTCTAGGTCTACCCAGGCGGAAAATTTCGTTTTGCGACAGCTGAACCTACTTAACTCGACAGTTCGACCGTTGTTGCTGACGAAGTCCACCGTATGTTCCACAGCAAGGTGGAGCAGGCACGGTGACTTGCGCGTTATTTGTTTTTTTTTAATGATAGCGGACTTTCGTAGTATCTACCGCATCAAGACAGAGTCAAGAAGACTTGAGACGGGCGAGGGCGCGGGTGGATGACACATTCGAGCCCGCGCCTTGGCGCTCCATTCTAGACTCCCTGGTCCACACGACAATTGACCAGGATTTTAACCAACAGCAGCAGCACCGTAGTGGGTCAGAAAGACGATAGGGATGACTGGGCAGCCATGCTCACGACCTATGCACTCCGAGGGAGCGCAAGCGTATCTGTCGACAGGGAACTGCCGGCGCTCACCGAGCTGCGAGGGCCATTGTTTGTTGAGCCTGGATAGCAGACGCTTACAGACCTAGAATAGCATTACCGACAAGGACAAGGGAGACTGGAATGACCATTTATGGCTTATTAGGCGTTTTCAGCCAGTCATACCCAACCCTGAAATGTGGAACACCCGAGGCTCGAACTCGCGACCTGTTAGCTAGAAGTCCACGCCTCTAACCACTGGGCCACGAGCCATTGCCTTGTCGGTTTCGATCGGGAATATACAATGGTAGGGGGCGCTCAACGGCGTGGACTTCTAACTAACAGGTCGCGAGTTCGAGTCTCGGGTGTTCCGCACTTCGGCGTTGGGTATGACTGGCTGACGACGAGTATTAAGCCAGAAATGGCCATTTCAGTCTCCCTTGTCTTTGTCGGTAATATCAGACCTTTACTTCTTTAACCCACGCGCATGCTGAAACGCTGTCTTCCATTCTAACACATCAATACAATGTAATCACGTTCTCTCCGTGAGACACTTCCCACACGAGCGCACTCACGTGTCCTCTCCAGACCACCTGGATACAAGAGAGCACATGGCGAGATCTAAGACAGCTAACACCAACCTCCAATATCTCCCTACTCTACTGACAACTCTTAGCATGCTCCAATATGCATGGAAGTAGAGGTTGAAGAGGGAAAATTACCTCGGCCCTATTCCAGGGCGTATACAAAACAACTTAAAGGTGATTTGTGCCCGGAAGTATGCGTAACTTCATTTGAGAATCCGTCCAGGGTATGTGTGGGCTACTGCACAGAATAAAATGGCTACATTAGTAGTGTGTGAACGTCCCGTCTACCCTCTACGTCTCCGAGATGCAATTTCATCCCATAGAAGAGGGGTAAATGCAGGTAAATTCATACGGCGCGGCTGTGAAGAAGTACATTTCCTCTAAGCACCGTTGACTAAAAGGCTATTATTTACTTCTATCTGTGCCTAAAATTAGCCAGTCCCTTCGCGAGCACATGAGGTTAGCAAACCCTGAGATGCTTATAACCTATCGCAATGAAGATGAATCCGATTGATGGCTATGAAGGCAGTGTTAATAAACTGACGGCGCACAGCTGCGACCTGTTGTCGACGCCCTGAATCGGTTTGTCCCCCACAGACAGCACAGTTGGTTTTGAAGAAGGTGACACGATCGCTGGGACAAGAAGTTTATTACCCCTTATTATTTTTATTAGGCTAATAAAGTTCTTGTCCCAGTGATCGTGTCTCCTTCTACAAGACTGCTTCCTGGGACTCGTCTCTTCACTTCTATTGGCAATGTATTTGGGCGCGATGCACTCCGTTCGGCCCGGCGATGAGAAACCTTCGCCCTTCGGGAGGCCTCCACGTATTCGCAAACCCGTATCCACAGTTGGCTTTCCCCGAGCGTGTCGCTCAGCTAGCAATGATCAGTCGTTAGAAACCACAGCCAAAAGTCTTGACCCTGTGTCCTAATAATTGCTTATGTGGAGAGTGCCCACGGGCAAGTCTTGTTGTGCTTTCAATTATTTAAACTGAAATCAACGCCTTTAAACGCTTCTTAGCACAACTGCCAACTCTAATCCAAACACCCACTTACACTGGTCTTATTTCACTTACAGGCGTCGAGTGGAGGTTCTATGAATGCATCTTCGCATACTACCAGCCCGGGATTGTGTAAGTCCGTCTTTAGAAGTTATTTTCAGCCGGCGCTTGCCCTAATTTCCTGGAATAATTGATCCAGGGCAAAATAGAAATGCTCATTTTTTCTGTCCTGAAATCGGGACAGATAGCTGAACACGTCACTCTCATGTGGATTCACAAACTGCCGTCCCAGCCGATGCAGGCGGTTCCGGCATTTCAGGTGGATAGGCCGTTGGACTTCGGTGTCGCATGGCACATTCGGCACAGATTTGAACAGTGGATGTATCGGCGAAGCCTAAGCCGAGAGTAAAAAACACTGGCTACCACGAACTTCAGGCCCGGTCCCGAATGGGAAGAGACTGTAAAAAATGTGTTGGGAATGTCCGCATTTCCAAAAGGGGTCATTCGATCTCAGTGAAAAGCAAGCGGATGCATCCCGTTTGCGTGCTGACTTCAAGCCCTCGACAGCGTTTCGCCATTGGCTACGGCTCGAATGCGGCTCCCCTGGAACCTGACTGTCTCACTCCTGCGAGACGTTGCTCCGATACTGTAGTCCTGGGGTATATTGGACAAAAGTATTTCCAAACAGAACGAGCTACTATAAATACGCTCAGTAGTGTTTTTTCGGTGATCATGATTTGCGGTTGGCCGTTTATTTTGTCGTGGCTGATCTTATTTTGGTTTCAACGCCGAGTTGGTGATGTGAAACAACGGTTGAGCATGCTATTGCCCAGCACCAGAATGGGTCGTAACATAGTGATTTTGTTAAAAAGAAGAGATTAAAACAGTCATAAAGATCGCCGACTGCAGGAGACTCTGCCGCTGGATCATACGCGTTCCGGCACCTCGGATATTCTCTATTCATAACCGCTGGCTCCCGTGGCGAGCCTAATTCAAGGCAAGCCTCTTAGACACGGACGCTTAAGGATTACAACAGGCAACTCGAAGTAGTACCTTATTGCCATAAGTAGCAAGTGCTACAATTGTAAAGTATGAAAGCCAGGGAGATCTCACAGTTGAGGAGGCCTGTACTCAGAGGAATTTCAGCAGTCAGTTGCACTTATCCGTCTTTTTACTTGCTTCACGATCCCAGCAGAAAAGTGATTTGCGCTGCGCTAGGCTCGTCTTGTGAGTCAGTGACCGGGGGATGTCCCTTAGTCGCAGAGCAGGTATGCGCCCTGCGGGTAGTGAGTTAGGGAGCATCAGGGCTGGGTTTGGGAGGTCGGAGTCGGCAGTTTAACTTCGTCAGGCGGCTCACTTTTTTCTGCTCGGATTTCCTCATTTCCCGTAGTCTGTCTGGACTACGTAGTATTCCGGTTACGTGGTGGGGAAATAGTCGAAATTATTACTTTCCTGAGATTATAAGGCCATGGCATAAGCGATGTGGATTTCTTAAATTTTCAGTTCTATTTGGAGAACTTCCTTTATGTCCTCGACACCCTATTAGCCGACGAATGCAGTTTTTCGTCTCGCATTCTTTCCGCGCCCTGCATGGCTTACTTTTATCTGTTTGTGGCCTGCTTGGGCAAGAGGCCAAGTCGCCCCACAGATCCCCATGTTGCGCGTCGGACAATCTTTCCTCATAGTGTTTTGTCATTTGTTTTAAAACAGTAAGATAGATTACTAGCGAAGACACTAGTACTTTCCGTGCTGCACCATTGAGCTGAATTGATTGTGGTCAGAGTTGCATTTTTGCTGAGATTGCACGGCCTACCACTTGGATTTAAGGGATTGATAACTGAGGGGACGCTTAAGCTAGTCTGTATTTGCAGCAACTAAAACACGTGTATAAAAATGAGAGAAAGTGCGTCCGCAGGCGGTGTGGAATTGATGACCCCTCGATCTTCCTGCTCAAAATACTACAAAGAATTAAAGCGTCTTTCTTCGACATACACGAGCGTTTTCATCAACCATGTAGGAAAAGTTTGTTCACACTGAGTAATGAGCACGCCTTGTGATTTAAAGATGAGGAAATATCGATTATCCGCGCAACTTGGCAGCGCGTTGTTCATAGCTGATTAGTGGATATCGATCGAGCGGCTAATCAAGACGTCGATGCTCCGACCCAATCAGGAGACACCTATTCTGACAGTCCATATCTTCCACGTCATCAACAGACGATAGATTCAACAGTGATCTTCAGCGCCAGGGATTCACTGATGAACTTTAAGTAGGTACAATTGGTTGCCCCAATGGCGAGCAGGACTAATACTATAAAAGTCCAGCATAGACTTAAGACGTGTGCATGCGGGTACATCAAGTGAGCGTACCTGTAACCAAACCTCAAACGTCTCCCTGTTCCCTTGGCCTTTAGGAAGGTAACAGATCATGTCGAGGATGACGTTGTGGTTCGGGCAAGGGGACTGCCATGGCAAGCCACGGATTCCGACATCCAGTTCTTCTTCCGAGGCCTCAACATTGCACCCGGTGGCATCGCCCTGGTGCTGAACAAGTCAGGACGACGTAATGGTGAAGCCCTGATACGATTTACAGATCGGGAACAGCGCGATCTCGCCCTCAGGAAGCATAAACATCACATGAACCAGCGCTACATCGAGATCTACATGGCCCAGGGTTCCGACTTCATTGCCGTCGCCGGAGGTAAGAATAAACAAAAACCCTACTTAATCTTGATGAGTAATAGAGTTAGCTGTGATTGCATAGCCGGGTTGTCAATGGAATGGGAAATCGGAATTTCTAAAAGAATCATCCATCTTCTTTTTTGCAGGCGAGACTGAAGAGGCCGAGAAGTTCCTGCAAAAGTTTACAGAACCTTCCCAAGCCCTCATTCGCATGCGGGGCTTGCCGTACACAGTAACTGCAGAACAAATCGTAAGTGCAGCCTCCAGCTACGCAATCTTTTTAAAAATCCGAGTACTTTCTGCCGAAATTGAAAAAAATGCACATTTTTTATGCCCTGGCGTCCTAAATCAGACCCTGTCCTGGCACCAAAGGCAACAGATTCAGATGAAGAAAGTGGACGAAGTGGTCCACTTATTAATCCTACACGTGTAGAGGGAAAATAACTTCGGTGCGAGAAGTTGCATGCAACTAGTCGACCATTAACCACGGTAATGGCGGAGGCTGAACGAGGTTTCTCTGCGCACAAACGACCAGCTTTTGTAATCCAATAGCGACCGCTTCTGCTGCTACTAACAGCCCCTGGCCCAGTAGCTTAGGCCATCTCGGTGGGACCCTATAAACCACATGAAATTTTCGTTTATGGGTCTACATGATGCCCCGACTCAACAGCATATGCCCAAATGGCGCTTTTTATGCTCCTAATTTCGTCATTTCCCGGCCATGCCGGGAGGCATTTTCTTATTATCTTGGATAGGCGCCAAGCCGGAAATTTTTCATCTGCTCTCTGAAAAACTTTAAAGATCCTCTTCAACTTTCGCGACAGACGAGTAATTAGCCTGCCGCAGAAACTGATTCTGAAACCTCTTCATCTTTACTTATGCTCTGACAGCTAAAAATACAGGAATTTGGTGTGCCAGCAAAATCACTGCCCCTGATATGATCTCAAGGTTCTGGCATTCGAGTTGCCAGGCGATCGGCCTGAGAAGTTCACAGGATGAATGTCCGGTCAGTTTCGAGACTAAGCTCTCGACAGGCGAGGCTTTATTTAGTCTATGGATTTGGCCACCCTGGAACCCTAGCGTGTTGACGCAAACCGTACGAGTCCCCCTAAATAATACGTCCCACGTGCAATGGCCTTTTCATTTCGGCAGCTTTACTACGCTGGATTCCGGGAGTGCCTACACTCCCAAAAACGAGAGCCAACCAAGCCCTGGAGACCACGTGCGTTTGCCTTCTCTATAGCGCTGTCATCTCAATCGGGCGCCTCTCCATTGGCTACTCCCCTCTTCCCGAAGGTCATTGGGCCGAATGCCGGCCAACCACAGTAGGGTGTGATAAATATGCGTCACCTTTCAGCTAGTCGTGACCTGCAGTGTTTTCCTAATACACTTTCCGCGGCAGGCCGTGTTTTCCTTGTCTGCTGCTTTGGTATTGGGGACAAGGGTCAAGTGCGTATACGCTCCACGGGATTTCCAGTATACTAGGCGGGTCATAACACTGGAGAGGCGACTCAATTGAGTCCAGGCGTTGGGAGAAACATAGCTTGCCGATAGAAGCGAAGAGGCGAGTCCCAGGAAGCAGTTTATAAAAGACGAGATGTGTTTCCTGGAACAAGATGTTTGGTCGCCTGATGCTTGCGATTCAGGTCCAGCGTCAAACTGTGACTGTCCATGCAGGGGGTGAGAGGGGACGAGGGCGAATGCCGCTTCCGGTGACAGTGCCAGGGTACCAAATTTCCCAGTACTTATCACACTACTGATAAACATCAGGGACGGAACTCTGGCATTTAGCAACTCGGATGTGAGTGAAGAAGCAAGCGTCACCCCATTTATGGCTGCAGGCGTCTATCGTCCCTTACCTGAGACCGCCTCTGAGGGTGGATTTGAGTGTGAATACGAAATTTCGGGCAAATAGACGTCTTGTTCCAGTCATTGCACCTCTCATGCTTAGATGAAGTAAAAGTCCTCGGATGGTTAGCGGCTGCTCAAAGACGTCCTGCCTGATTCTTTTAGGCAACACCGGAGTTCCAGCCTCAACCCGAGGAAAAGAGCCGTGGAAGTATTTTCCGAAGATTGGTCTCCTGGTTCGTGCGCCGGTTTTCCTGGCTGCGACCGAGATAGGTTGTGTGGTTTTGGTTCACGGTTTGTGTTTTGCTGGAGTGTGGGCTTTACTACTCCCCCGTACACACACACATCTGGGCTTCTGTTTATAAATCGCAATCACTACCGCCATCCCCGGGAGAGGCGATTTTTGCTGGAGGTGTGGGGTCAAGGTCAGCGGCGCATGCCCCGGGCTCAGGGTTGTACTTCCTGTAAAAAGAAGAAGAGGAAACCGAATGTCACACTTTAGACCTGACACTAGATTTAGTGGAGCTTTATGTATTGTACTTTTTCTACTTTTTACAACATGCCCGTGAGTTTTTTTGTAAATACAGTGCTTACCTGTTTGTACTCAGTTGGTCTTCTTAAGATGGATTCGTATACTTGAGAAGTGGACGACAAATTCGTTCGTTCCTAAAAACTAGCATTAGTACACCCAGTTGGTGCGCTTAGGTGATTTCGGAATGTCGACGCTTCCCCCCGCTCTTACGGACGTTATTTTGCCCATATAACCTATAAAACAGGTGTCGAGACCCGCGCTCTCCCCTGGTCCAGTCGATCTCAGTCCTACTGAACCCGTATGGAATTGACGGTCTGAATCACTTTCTACTTTGTCGATCGTCGTAGACGACTTGTTATCGGCATGGAGACGACTAACCTTGAAGATTATTGAAAAACTTGTGAGAGGCAAATCAAGGATAACTTGGCTTGTATTCTTGCAGCATGAAAGGACAACGAGATTGTGACATCCTGACAGGAATTAATCATATCTCCCCCCGGGGGCCATCCCTTGTCATTGGCCGCATTCTTATGCCGAATTTTTAAATTTATGATGCTTCATATTGACCTAACCTTTAAAAACTCTGCGCCTCGGTGGGATTGGAACCCACGCAGTAAGGGGAAGGCTTTATTACAGCCAACGCTCTAACAACTTGAGGTACGAGGCCTCGCCGGACGACTCGAGTTTAATCACATTGGAGTCACGTTACCCGCCCAACCTATTGCAATGTCTGGAGTCCACCAAATCTGATACAGTAAGCTGACTGCCCAAGCAGGATTTCCTAATTAATTCGCCTAGAATCCACCAGACCCACTTGACCCAAATGTGATTAAACTCGCGTCGTCTGGCGGGGCCTCGTAGCACAAGTGGTTAGAGCGTTGGCTGTACTAAAGCCTTTTCCTTACTGCGTGGTTCGAATCCCACCGAGGCGCCGAGATTTTCACAGTTGGGTCAATATGAATTATTCAAAAATCTGCCAATGCATCTATGAATTAGTGGTGCTCCCCTCGAATGGGGAAAAATGCGGAATATCAATGCGGGGAGGTCCCATGCATTCTGGTGTACATAGGCGCGGCCTTTTTGGCAAATGATATAATTAGGAGGTAGACCGATAAATTATTGTTTCCCAAATCGGGGCATATGAACCGTCCAGCCAACGAGACCTTTAAATACCGTCGCAATCGAATTTGTGTTATGATGTCTGAAGACACCGATTGCAGAGACAGTCAACTTGATATTTTTGCTTTGATTTTTTGCTCCGCCTAGAGAAGAGTTAAACATAGTTTTTAACTTGACTACCGACTGCTGAAAACGTACATTTCCTGTTTGATTGAAGTTCGGAAATCGGACCTTTCCAAAGCAGCTCCCGAATAAATAAAGGTTTTCTTTTCAACCAACACTTCTGCATGGAGTCTAACAATCGTGATACGAGGAGGGACTTATGGCCTTTCACAGAGCCGAACTTGAACACCTGTC
>CACRXP010000229.1:883293-908769 GCA_902702965.1 Spirometra erinaceieuropaei
GATGCTCAACAACCTCGCAAGGGCGCTCTGAGAAGGACAAAAGGCGTTTTGGATAGATTGTCAGCCGGTAACCGCAGGAAATCGGACAGAAATTCAATTTATGCGTCGTGCGAGACCTGCCATTTGAGCCGTTTTGTCGCAGCAATTTTCTGCCTCAAGAAATCTTTTGACTACGCCCAGCGCCTGACAGTTTTGCCTAACGTTCTCTGAAATTTGCTGAAATCTATTTGCAGTCTAGAACCTGGTAATGCAAATAGTCTGAGCAGCCTGAAGGTTTATCTGCCTGAAAAACTCCACTGAAGACTTGCAGTGAAGAGCCCTACGACTGCGTTATTTCAAAATTTAATTCCGTAAGGAGAAGTTATCGAAATTTTAGCCAACCACCGACCGTACTTCAGTGCATCATGACTGTTCGACCGCCGTTGCCGACGATGTCAATCGTCTGCCCCACGGGAACGCGAGAGTAGACACCGTGACTTCCACAAGAATTAGCTTATAGAGCGAGTAGATTTGCACAGCATCTACCACACTCACTCCTCCTCTGTCTGGACCCGGTGTCCAGAAATAGTCAAGACGACCGGAGGCCAGAGAGGGCGTAGGTGGCTAGCACAGCCAGAACCCGCACCTAGGCGTACCACCACACCTCCTGGTCTAGGCGTCTGCTCATCTGAGTTGCCGCAGATCGGCTCGTCTTCTCCTGCGGTCGAAAAATAAGGAAAATAGACGGTGGCTACGACGTTTGGATGCAAATATGATCAGTGATGAATTACTTAGTTCCTATTCTGAGTCAGATTGCGGAACGATAAGTCTATCCAGCAAAGAGGACGCGTAAGCTTGTTAAATAGGTAGGTCAGGAGGAAGTGTGATAGTAATTAACGGAGTTTGAAAGATTCCTTCTCTTTTCCCTCTGATAATGATTCTCGGTCTGGTCGATTGATATTGTAGCTCTGTGAAGGAATATTCTCCTCTCTAGCCCAGGTTAATTGTGAAATCAGCTAGCTCAAACAGACAGTAAGTCCAGTTATGCCCACACATGACGATGAGTAAGCAAAAAGTTGGCGGTTACTGCAAACAACAAGTAGAACCAACGGAACTCACAAAAACAGCCAGGCGTTTACTCCCAAGGACTAGGGTTCAAGGCCGTCACGACTTATTAACAATCCTGACAACCTGGCTACTAACAAACAGATCAGTAGCGTTTCTGGGTCCCTTGAAAAAATTGGACCGGGTAACGTGCGCCAGATCTCCCCACACCGAACTAACAAACTAACTGGTAATTTTTTTAAGAGTAAGAACCGATATGACTCCGAACGGAAGTTTTGCCACTAAGAACCCTACGAACATTCATTAACGGTGTCAAGGAAAGCTCTATTAGTCGTCAACTAGACAGTGCATTATATTCCTAGAAGTTGATGGCTGACCGCATTTGCTGCTTTTTGTATGGTTGTATGGGCTAAGGCACACCTATAGGTAAAAATCACTCCTCATCCTGGACGCGATCTTTTTGCCAGTTGCCTGAGTAACATAGCAGTATTTTTAAACTGTTTCATTCTGGCGGCAGGGCAGAATACGTTGGCGAAGAATGGAATGACCACTTTTAGGTTTACAGTGAGTGACCGATCTCATGAAATGTTGGCTGAAATTCTGCAATGTGTTTTCGATTAGGAAGGATTACTTGGTCGCGGTTGTAATACTGA
Source organism: Spirometra erinaceieuropaei (assembly GCA_902702965.1). Taxonomy (NCBI): domain Eukaryota; kingdom Metazoa; phylum Platyhelminthes; class Cestoda; order Diphyllobothriidea; family Diphyllobothriidae; genus Spirometra; species Spirometra erinaceieuropaei. The sequence continues at coordinate 884,991 of CACRXP010000229.1, forward strand.
TTATCTTGCGGCATACTCTTATGACATTTCGGACTCGACAGGATGTAGGCTTTTGAATACACTGGATGTCAATCTCCTGTAGAATCCGTACTTTTTAAAAGATGTCTACTTAAGTAGCATGCAATTTCCCACTGATTTTTGATGGTCTTGCAAATTCGAATATATTTTAAAGAAATCACAATCAAAAATATGCTTTCTTTCAGTCGTTTGATAGAGAACCACGCCATTTTTTTATTTTATACTCAAAGAAGGAATACTTTTGCCGGATAATTCTGAGTCTAATCATTTGTTGCATTAGCGCTGAGTGATTTCAGTCTACAAGGTGCATGCGTCCTGCGTAGAGAAAATAACATATTTTTCTATCCAGATTGGCAAAGTTGAGATATCCGGGATAATTATTTGAAGACGAAGACAGGCTCTCTGGAAGAGGTTTATTTAAGTGCTGACGTTTCAAAGAGCTGGGTCGGCTCTTCATTGTCAAAGCGTAAAATGCACTTAATCGATCAGATGGTAGCCCTAACACTTAGCTCCTAACACGTTGGAAAAACGGGGCATACTTTTGACCTCCAGAGGGCTGCCATCTTAGGCCGAGGCAACACAACAACAGAACGGCTAACTCTCGAGGCGTGGTTCTCCGATGCCCACTCTATCAACAGGCATCTGGACCTTCCTGCAGCTTACAAAGTCCTACTTCATCACAATCGTAGAGCTCAGGACCAAACAACCACATCGGACTTAAGAAGGCCGCACGGAGATAGCCCGACGCTGAGTTTACTCGGTGAGGAAGAAGAAGAACCGCCAGACTAAAGTCCAACCAGTTCGCCTCGACGGAGTGGTGACTCACAAAGCACACAGGCAAAACGCCCGTCAACCATCTCCCGAGAGGCCGAGGCAGCGAGAGGAGGGAAAAATCGATCAGCATGAGGCCGGCCAACAAAACATGCCACTTTAAATTAAATTTCTGATCGATTTTACGCTTTGACAATGAAGAGCCGACCCAGCTCTTTGAATCGTCAGCACTTAAATAAACCCCTTTCGGAGAGCCTATCTTTGTCTTCAAATATTTTTCTATGCCTTTAAAAAGATATCGTACAGAGTTCATAACATTTTGCAATGGATACGGACTAGGTTGTACATTTCATGAGAAGCTGTGGTAAACGGACAGGTACGATGCTATGTGAATGGACGTTGCGCGGTTTTAAAAAATCTCGTAATTTGAAACTTTTTTTAAACCTAATTAGGCTCCTTCCTTGAGTATAAAATATAAAGATGACGTTATTCTCTATCAAACGACTGAAAGAAAGCCTATTTTTGATGGTGCTCTCGTTAAAATATATTCGAATTTGCAAGACCATCAAAAATCCGTGGGAAAATGCATGCAACTTAAGTAGTCATCTTTTACCAAGTAAGGTTTCTACAGGAGATTGGCAAGCAGTGTATTCAAAAGTTCACATCCTGCCGAGTCCAAAATATTATAGGATTATGTCGTAAAATAATCATTATTATCACCTCGACCAGGTAATCCTTCCTAATAGAAAACGCATTTCAGAATTACAGCCAACATTTCATGCGATCGGTCACTCACTGCATATGTCGTTATCAGTCAGTTTTGGCTAAACGTCAGACCGAGCAAAACTTTCGCGTCAACAGTGACTTAGTGTAAACTGTCCAAAGAGACCATGTTCGCAGGACCGATCCCCCCGCCAGCAGTTGTATCGTGTAGATGAGACCGACTGACCGCAGCAAACGGAATCGAAAAATGCCTATCCTAATCTCTCTCGCCTTCGTGCTTAACGCTTGTAGGCCGCCATGGTCGTTCATGCACAAGATGTTGCAGTCTTTACAGAATGCAGTCGCTATGCTATCGCATACCTGTAAAAGTGCACGACTCCCCCTCCCCCCCTTCATAGGGGGTTATCGAACTTGGTGTGATGACTGTTCGGTGGCCGAAATTAGCGTCGTTAATTGCTGCAATTTCATCATGGGCACTGGATGTCGGTGTGATGATTGCTCGACTATCTGACCCACTGTCCTTGGCCCCGGGAAACAGTGGTCACCTGTGCGCTTCCCGCGTGGCTAGTTTCTCTGCTTAGCCGAAGTCTCAGTACCGAGTACGGAACGGGAAGGTCGTTGCACTTGTTAATAGACTGAGTGCCAGTGAACCATGGCTCAAGCGGTTGTCACCTCTTGCGAGAATTTCGGCCTCGTCGAATTTGAATGTGTGGCCGGATCTCGTCGAATGAGCCGCAACTTAAAGAGCTGCCTTCATTTCTCCGCACTGCTGCCGCATGTTCGGCCACTCGCGTTCGGAGTTGACGTCCGCTTTCTCCGACGTAGTTACTTTGTCCACAGCCGCACCAGATCCGACAAACGACTCCAGCCGTTGCTTGCCGCGGGCCCCAATAACCCTGCAGAAGCCCCTCTTAACATTTGAAATTTTGTCCAACGAACTGAATTAACTCATTTTTTTCTGGCAAATGGTTCCGCGGTCTTCCACGTCCGTTTCCCTCCCCTCTTTCAGTCGGCGGCGGGAGCAGCAGTTTCTGAAAAGACACCGCTGGCCGCTTCTTGCTTCTGTTTTGCGAAAATTTTCCGCCGCCTGGTTGTGATCATTCTGCCACGGTCTTCAGGTAGACCACCTTGCTTACTGGCAGGCAGTCAGGAACGATCGGCTTTCTGCTGTGGGGTGGGGAGTCAATTGGCCTGCCGTGACCCCCTCAGTGCCGGAACTTTTAATCGCTCTCTGACCTTTTCTTTCTGTTAGTTGGAGTTCTTCTCCAATGCCAACTGCGAGGTGCAATTCGGGGAGGAGGGCGTACTGTTTGTAAATCGTCACGACGGCAGAGCAACCGGTGATGCCTTCGCCCTTTTTGCCGATGATCGAGAGGCGCAGAAAGCCCTAAAGAACCACCGCCAACACATTGGAAATCGCTACATCGAACTGTTTCGATCCACACCGGCAGAAGTCAATCAGGTGAACCTCTTATTTCAAATATCTTTTTCCACTCACGAAAGAGAGCGGATCTGGATGTCTCGCCTGATGGCCGTTTAACAGAGCTACTTTTAATACTTCCGGCGTACTCAAGAAATCTATACATACAGTGCGTTACCTAATTCACGAAATTTACGAATGATTGCCAATCACTCGCAAACCGACACCGATGCATGGTCCGATATCTATATTAATTAAGCAAAACTTTAAAAGAATTGAAAACATAAAAGAAATATTAGAGACAGTGTTGCCATGCTTTGAGATATCGTTTTTTAGAAAAGCACGAAATTCGGAAACTGTCAAAAATGATTATAACTCAGTAAACTTCGTTTTTAGATGTAAAAAATGTCTTCTCGTGAAAAAAACTGAGTAAATTGAAAGTACAAATAGAATACCGTTTAAAAATAGGGCTTTAGTGAAGTTTACATTTAAATATCCTTTAAGGATTAGTGTACTTCCAGGTATGGTGGTTTGACAACAGCCTGCAGTCTGAGCATAGATCCTAAAACAGTTTTCCGTGGATTAGCGGTAATCTTGACGCGTTTGAATTGATTGAGGTGCGGTTCAACAAGAGAAACACGATTTAACTTTATTTCACCGATGGGGACGTCGTCGGACGTTTAAACGGAGGATTGTCTGTGAGCTTTATTGCTGCACTTCAGGACACTTAATCACACAGATCTGCTAGTATGACTTCTAAAAATTGATAAAATGTCTGGTTTTCTTAAGATAACCTCCATGTTAGCAAGTTGATTCCCACGCTTGGCATCGGACAGAATATCGATTTTCATGAGGTAGGTTATGTACTGTACATGCGCATAATATACACCTACATATATTAAGCTGCAGATTTCGCAAATTATTAAGAGAGGGATTTGAGGTGAGGTGTCCGCTACAGGAGAAGTAGTGATGCCCACTTTACAAACAGGAGACGCCTGAACTTTTAACTGTTGGGAGCGCGGCACAAGTACTGTCATATGCATTCATATGCATATGTATATTGTGATGATAGAAGGGCGCTCACCGATCGTGTTACGGAACTCACTCATCCCGTTGTGCCTTGGGGCTGCCTTTCGAGCTCAACCAGCAGCCGCATAGCTCCGCGTATTATAGGCGACAAAGGCATGGGAGACTGGGACGGCCATTTCCGGCTCATCAGCAGTCGTCAGCCAGTCATACATATACATATATATATATATATACATATATAATAGATTGCCCACAAAGGTCATTTCTGGCTTGTTAGTCGTCCACAGCTAGCCATTGTCGAACGCAGGTTTGCGATATCTGAGGTTCGAGCCTGGTCAGATAAAAGCCCAGACGCGCCCCTATTTACGCTGTTCTATAGCTCAACTATAACACATTCGACTCCCCAGTGAATTCCCCAATTGGTTTCTAGTATAAAAATCTCCAGAGGCACGTTCCAACACTTATCCCAAGTCCTGTCCCAAATAAGTTCCGAAAATATTAGTCTAATATTTATCTGGAGTTCATATATTGGAAACCAATATACGAATTCTCCGGGACCTAATGAATGGCCGTAGGGCTGAGGTTAAGCTTTGAGTTAGGGTTAGGACACAGGAACATTTACAGAGAGTGACCGATCTCTAAAAATGCTGGCCGAAATTCCGAAAAGCGTTTTTGATTTAAAAAGATTACTTAGGTGGGGTTGTAATATTGATTATTTTGCGGCATAATCCTGTAATATTTCGGACTGGCCAGGATGTCGGCTTTTGAATGCACTTCTTTTCGATCTCCTGAAAAACCCACACTCGGTAAAAATTGGCTACTTAATTTGCGTGCATTTTTCCCATTGATTTTCAATGGTCTTATAAATTCAAATATATTTTATAGGAAACATCACAAAATACGCTTTCTTCTACTCATTTGGAGGCAAATCACGTCTTTTTTATATTTTATGCTTGAAGACAGGGTATACTTAGGTTTTAAAGAATTTTTTAATTATACGGTTTTTAAGACCGTGCAATGTACATTCATACATCATCGTACCTCTTTGTTTACCATTGCTCCTCATGAAATTTATAAAATAGTCCGCACTCATTGCAATATTTCATGAACTCATAATGACATCTTCTTAAAGGCATAGAGGAATAACTTATTTTCCTTGCACGGAAAGCATGCGTCTTGTAGAATGAAATCGCTAAACGCTAATGCAACGGCTGATCTGGCTCAAAATTATTCAGGAATTAGAAAACTTTATTAAAACCTAAATATACCCTATCTTCAAGCATAAAATATGCAGTCGACGTGACTTACCACCAAATGAGTAGAAGAAGCATATTTTTGCTTCCTATAAAATGTATTTGAATTTATAAGACCATTCAAAATCAATGCTAAAGATGAATGCTAATTAAGTAGCGAATTTTATCGAGTGTGGGTTTCGCAGGATATCGAAAAAAGTGCATTCAAAAGCCGTCATTCTGGTGAGTCCGAAGCACTGCCGGATTATGCTACATGATACTCAGCATTACAACCCCACCTAAGTAATCCTTCCGAATCGCAAACGCGTTTCGGCCAACATTTCATGAGATCGGTAACTCCCTGTACCACGGGCACTACTTTTTCCATATTTTGCCGGTTTTATTCCACTTGGTTCTGAAGGCAGTTTAGGAACCTCAAGGTCAACAGATTCTCCAAATAACGTAGGACGTAGTACTCAAGGACCTATTTGTACCTTACTTAGTTATACTGACTTTATGGCCAGCCATAAATTTCATTTCTTGATTTCATTCCTACTTAACACATCCCTGACTTTTAATGAAATGTTCCCTCTCAAACTATGCAAATGACTGCACTTTATGCTGATTGTATATAACTGCACTTAAAATTTCATATGTACACTGAAAAGACCGCCTGCCGCATCCTCCGCAGTCCTGCACTGAGAAAACGTTTTCTGTGAACAAATATGTTACTGACAAACGTTTAGTAAAATGTACATTTAACATTTATGTTTATGTGCCGTTTTCAATAGGGTCATCCAGGGCATTGTCTATTACCCTTAAAATACACTATTATTATTATTATTATTATTATTATGATACTTCCTGTATCCGCCATCCATTCAGGTGATGAACGTAGTCCTAAATCCAAATCTAGGCCTACCACAGAACCTCTGTAGTCCCTTCCTTGACATGGAGGCGGCTCTGCAGGCGGCAGCAACAGCAGGTCTGACATGCGCAGGATCTCCGAACAACGGCAATAACAAGCCCTCTATCTCCCCATTGGTCAATCAGGGTCTCTTCCTGCCAGGCTCTGCCCTTTTCTCCACACCGGGCGCTCCCTTACTCTTCAACCAACTGCAAGATGCCCACCAGCGCAGTCAGTTACAACAACAGCAGCAGCAGCAGCACCTGACGCCAGCCGGGGCGCCAAACACGGCGGGCCAGTACTCCCCGCTGCTGAACTGGAACAACGGCCTCCTGCAGAACCCGCTGATTGCGGCCGGGGCTCCCGCAGCGCCGATATCTCTTCTCGGGGCCCCCAATATGTTGCCACCACATCTGCGCATGTTCTATCTGCCCGAGATGGCACAGGTGGCCTGGAACCCGCTGGACCTGCTGGTTAAGTCCAGAATACCTGCTTCCACGGCAGCAGCAGCAGCCGGCGGTGGTGGTGGTTCCGCCGCTGGCAGTGGCGCTACAAGACATCCGCGAACACTGGTGCATCTGAGAGGCATGCCCGTGGAGGCAACAGTCAACGATATTCTTAACTACCTGGGTGTATACTGGCAGTTTGTAGCACTGCATGGTATCCATCTAGTCTACACTGCCGCGGTGAGTGAAACTGTTTGCAGAAAAAAAGTAACTTGATGAGGTTTGGTTCTGTGCAGTCCCACTTTATTTATACCATATGAGTAGCTTACTAAAATAATTTTAACTAACATGCTAAAATTACCAATAGAAGCGAAGAGACGAGTACCAGGAAGCACGCTTGAAGAAAAAGACACGATCGCTGGGACAAGAGTTTTACTAGTCTGACGTTTCGGATTCCTGCTCGAACCCATCATTATCCCCCTGATGAAGGGGAAAGCCTCGAACATTCATAGGTATGCAGTAGTATGACGACTGCATTCTATAAATACTGCAGCCCCCTGTGTATGAACCACCCGTATCTGCTTTTGTCTCTGATGATGAGTTCAAGCAGGAATCCGAAACGTCAGGCTAATGAAACTCTTGTCGCAGCGATCGTTTCGCCTTCTCCAATACTAAACTTAGCCACTCGCTGGATTAGGCAGAAAAAGAGAACGCAAGCAGAGCTCGAGGCTCGCGCAGGAAATCGAGTTAAGGTGGTGTGTACACACTCCCTCCCTCTCCGCGACACAGTCACTCGATGGATTGGGAGGATATGAAGGGCACAGTCACAACTGGAAGTCCACTGAGGGTACCGGGTGGTAACGCGCAGTGCATGGCCACTGCAGTGGAACCAACGGATTTCCGCACCGTCGGAACAATTCCAGTAGCAAGGCTACTTGACCACTCGCCGGAGTAGGGTAATGAAGAGAGCGGAAGTAGGGCTCGAACCACGTGGAGGGAAGCGCGTGTGAACTGATAAATGAAGTTACCGAGACTGGCAGATAAGCAATCCTCCCCCGTGGCACAGTCATTCGCTGGATTAAAATGGTAAATAAGATGCAAATATGTGATATTTTTAAAGTCGGCGTACTCGCGTTTACTAATTTTCTTTAGAAAGTCGACCATAGGTTATCAATCAAGTCGGGCTGCAAAACCAAACCTCGTCAATAACTTTTCGACACGTAATTGGTTGGTTTTTTTGTTAACCTTCTACATGCCCCTCAGCTGGGTCGATGGCCTCCAAGGTATGAGCACTAGTTCAGTCTTCCAGGGCTGTAAAGACACGACCTCGTTGAGGTCCTTTAATAAAACTGTGTTGTAGAGTTGAAATTACAATATCCTTTCGTATAAATGACATCGGAGAGCCTGAGGCGTGTCTCGGAGTACCTGGTTGCCCTTCTGGTTGAGTTATTTCCGTGACCGAGTTAGTAGACGTGATTTGGCAGACGGCTAATAAGCCATTCCAGTCTCTCCTTGTCTTTGCCGGCAATACCATTCTGTCTATATCATGCGTCGTTGTGCGGCTGCTGGTTGGGCTCGAGAGAGAGAGAGTCCGTAGGACACAAAGGGACGAGTGAGTTCCGTAAAAATAATCGGTGAGCGGACCTCTACCATATACAGTAGGTGAGCTAATTCATAAAATGTCAATCTAAATTCCCAAATGCGTTTTCGTTTCGAAAAGATTAATCAAATAGGGTTGTAAAACTGGTCAGCATGAAACATAATTCTATAATAGTTCAGTTACCTCAGGATGCTGGCTTTCATGTGTACTTCCTTCCGGCTGCATGCAAAAACTACACTATGCAAAAAATGACCACATATGTAGCATGAATATTTCTCATTAAATTTCGATGCTCCTAAATGTCCAATTATATTTCATGGAAAATATGCATAGAAATATTCATTCTTTTGCTCGTTCGGTAGAAAATTACGCCTTCATCTTATTTTATGCTCGAAGGAGGGACATAATTCGGTTTTAAAAAAGTTTCTCATTGTGGAACTTTTAAATACCGTGAAATGGCCGTTCATAAATCGTAATCCCTCTGCATTTACCAATGTGGCTTGTAAAGTTAACAATATGGATCAAATCCACTGCTAAATTTTATGAATCCTATATGGTCCCACTTTATTACCGTAGGGAAATGTGTGGTTTTCCGTTCGCGGAAAATTTACGGCTTGTAGCTTTAAAACCCCGAATCCAAGTGTAACGGTAGAGCGGGTTCAAAAATATTAGAGAATTCTAAAAGTTTTGGAAAACCGAATTATACCCTTCCTTCGAAAGATTGGAAGAAAACGTAATTTCATACCAAATGAGCAGAAGAATGAATATTTTTATGTATGTTTTCCGTGAAATATAATTGGACTTTTAGGGGCATCGAAATTTAATGAGAAATATTCGTGCCACGTATGTAGTCACTTTTTACAGAGTGTATTTTTGAATGCAGGCGGAAGGAAGGCCATTCGAAAGCCGGCATCCTGATGTAACTGAAGTATTATAGAATGATGTTTCATGTTGAGAAGTTTTACAACCCTACTTGATTATCTTTTCGAAACTTCGATTAACATTTCATGAGTTAGCCCACCTACTGTACACATGTCGAGAGTTTCGCCGGGTTAAGGGTAAAAGCATCCTCCCTCTTCTTGTCTTTGCTCCGTCTATCTCTCGGTAGATATGAAGATGCATAAAACTGTTGATTTTCTTTCAGGGCGAGCCCTCAGGTGAAGCTTTCGTGCACTTTGTCTCCGAGATAGCAGCCAGTCTGGTAGTGCTGGGCAAGCAGAACCAATCGTTTGTGACGGCCTCGGGGGCACGCAGCAACGTCCAATTGATACTGACCACGCAGGAGGAAACCAACGAATTTGTCAGTATTCCGGGCACACAACCCTCCATCAATTGGTCCGCTCTGGCGAGCAGTCTCAACAGCGGCGGCGGCGGCGTCTCCAACGCAAGCACAACCACGACAACCTCACCACTGGCACCAACGCTGCCGTATATTTTGCCCTCTGGCATCCCTGCGCCGCTGCTGCTGGGACTTCAGTTCCCGTTCTCATTGGTCAATCAGATGTCTTGTATGCCGACGCTGAACATCCCTCAGACGCCCGATCTGATTGGTCGTCTGAATGGCAACGGCGCGAAAGTAACCACGCTGCCCTTCATGAGCCCTGATGCCGTATCGACCAAATTGGAACCGGAGGGGCTGACAAAAGCTAGCATCCCCATGGATACGCCTAAGAAAGCTTAGGTAGGCCAGACGATTTGCCGACACATTTTGTTTAAAATCTGCTACCAGCGTATCCTGTTTCCGTGGCCACAAATTCAGAATAGAGCTGGATTTTTCGGGCGCGCATGGAAGAACGCGACAATACATCTATAATACACTAACTGAATGCGATCTTTTCAAAATCTCCAGGTCAGCTAACTAAAATGTTTCGGAGTTGAGAAAATTCCTATGGAGCAATTCAGGAGAGCATTTGGCCAGCATACGCGTGCTTTCGATAAATTTTCATCGGGCCTGTACATTTAGATAAGAACGAGGTACAAACTGAACCATGTGAGCGATAAGTGCGATCGGTTACGGTTCGTCTTTTCATACAACCAGGGAGAGAGGAGGAGGCAGTTATTGACAGTGAGGGTTAGGTAGAGCTGTGTCACAAGGGGGGGGGGAGGACGGGGGCGCAGTCGATCGAACCTTGCCCACGACAGAAGCGGGGCGTGCAAGAGGTTCTTCTGCGCACACAAGATCGGCCTCTGTAGCCTGGTGGCAGTCGATTCTGCTGTTGCTAGTTAGTGCTGACCCATTCGCTTAGGTTAGTTAAGTGGGACCTTACAAATCACACAGAAGGCTTCGTTGGGATTCACACGATGCCCAGAATCAATCATGTGTGCGAGGATGGAGCTGTGTGTGCCCTCTAAACGGGCCACGTGTTAGATGCGCTGAACCAACACGGGGGCCACATCGGACTCTGGCAGGCGTTATCTGTGCGCAATAACAAATGCCAACATTTGCGGGATGCGCTGGCGGATCCTTCCTTAAGTATAAAATATAAAGAAGACGTGATTCTCTATTGATTGACTAAACGAAAGCATATTTTTGTTTATGGTTTCTATAAAATATATTTGAATTTCCAAAACTATCGAAAATCAATGGAAAAAATGCATGCTACTTAGGTAGTCATTTTTTACCGAGTGAGAATTCTACAGGAGACTGAAGAGAAGTGCACTTAGAAGCCGACATCCTGCCGAGTCCGAAATGCTATAAGAATATGCCGTAAGATAATCAGTATTACAACCGCGACCAAGTAATCCTTCCTAATCGAAAACGCATTTCAGAATTTCAGCCAATATTTCATGAGATCGGTCACTCACTGAACGTTTTCTTATAATTTTATGCTCGAAAGAGGGGCATAATTCGGTTTTAAAAAATTTTTTCCAATCCCCAAATAATTCTGAACACGCTCTACCGTCACTCTTGGATTCATGGTTTTAAAACTACAAGCCGTATATTTTCCGCGTACGGAAACCCGTGCATTTCTCATCGGTATTATGAGGAAACCATATCGGGTTCATGACATTTAGCAGCTGATTTGACGCATCTTGTTAGCTTTACAAGCCACATTGGTAAATGCAGAGACATGACGATTTATGAGCGGCCATTTCACGGTATTCAAAACAGAAGTATGTCCCTCCTTCGAGCATAAAATTAGAAGAAGACGTAATTGTCTACCGAACGAGCAAAAGAATGAGTATTCTTATGCATGTTTTCCATGAAATATGATTGGACTTTTGGGGGCATCGACAATCAATGAGAAAAATTCATCCTACTTAAGTAGTCATTTTTTAAGAGTGTAGTTTACGCATGCATCCGATAGAAAGTTCATTCGAAAGCCGGAATCCTGAGTTAACTGAAATATTTTAGAATTATGTTTCATGTTGACCAGTTTTACAACCCTACTTAATGAATCTTTTCGAAACGAAAACATATTTCGGAATTTCGGTTGACATTTCGTGAGGTAGCCCACCTACTGTAGGCGGCACTGTAGTCCCAATGAGGAGAGCGCAATGGCTGAACGTTCATTGGTCGACGCCAGCGCATGCGTATTGGCTAACGCCGGCGCATTTACCAGACGGTACTCTCTAGAACATAAAAGAGCAAGTGTTAGGTTTGGCTGGGGAAATTGTGATCGTGTGGGCGGCTGTGACTGGCCAGCTTGCCAATGCGGGTTACCCGGGTGGGCTAATCGAATTAACCGCGCGGATGCCCAACGCGTCCGCACAGGATCCTTGATTGTCTTCCTTTTCGGAAAATTAGTTGTCTTGTTTGTCATATAAATGCCACCCCACTCATAAACGATTTCTCTTTTTTCACAGGTTATCGGACTTCGTCAACCTTTTCAGGCGTCAGCACGTGCTGGAAGAAATTTATGAAGCGTTTCAACTGTCGCCTTCTAGCAAATGAAACCCAGACCCACCCTCAGAGTACGTCTCATCTCGAGCTTTCTTCGTCCTTACCTCATCTTTCATCTACAACAATCTCACCTGCTCTCAATGCGCACAATCTGTCCTCGGTCCAACTTGATGCACCTGAGAATCGTGATTGGACAGAACAAGCAGTCTTTCGATGTTTTCTTTTTTTCTCTCTCTCTTTCCCTCCGGCTGTGATCATACTTTAATCCGCAGCTTTCCATTCGTCACAAGAACGTCCTCACTGGTTGATCCACTAAACACATCGGTCCTTTCGATGATAAACATGCAATCAAATGGCCCGCACAAGTGTCACGGTTTGATTGGTCGGCAATTTTGTGTGCGCTTACTGGGAGACTTTTTGTTGGCCAAGGCCGTTTTTCGAGTAATGGTCACGTCAAAGTGCCTCACCTTTGCCTACCTACGTGTATTACGTTTCCAACATTGAACATACATCACGTGCATGTTTCTAACTTATTTGCTCATCATGATGTCCTCTGAAGTACTTGTGTCTCTTATAAAGAATATGCCACGTTTTCGCAACAGGTAATTCAAAGTCCGTGCTGAAAAGCCAAATGCATTTTGCACTGCCTAGTTTATGAGCAGTTCTGATCCCACACCGCATACCAGCGACCCGGATAAAGCATCCTACGTGTCGCAGGCGGCGTAGGAACTTGGAAAATTGCTGGCTCACAGTCACAGATACGGCAATATTGGGTGTTATTTCAGCAGTTGCAGAGTTTTTGTCGTTTTTCAAGGTTTAAATACGGCAAACTCATTTTCTAATCAGCATCTAAGAAGCATAGCTTTTCTGCAGTAATTTTCTCAGCAACCTCACTCGCCTTGAAGTTTGCAAGCCGGGGGGTACGAATAGGTTTGGTTGTAAAACGACTATCTAATAATAATAATCCTTTAAAAAGTGGTTTGATTTATCGATCTGGCGCCGGTGTACAGAGCACTGCGCACCCATCTTCAGTCTTCCGTCACGGACCGACGATTGGCTAGCGCTCCCTATAACATTCGATCGTTTTGTTGTTGCTACTAGCTCTGACAAAGGACTCCTGAAAGAGTTCGAAGCAGACTGTTCCGGCGCTTGAACACTCTTCTTCTTATGCACACCAACTCGAACATACGTCTCCATTCGTGCGATCTTGTGTCTCCAAAGTTTTCTGCTCACATGGTTTGCATGTTCTTTCACAACCAGTCTAACTTTGCAGTCGTCTAATGTATGGAAACATGTGAAATCCTCGAAGAGAGCTGGGCCAGCGCGTCTGAGATAACGGCCTCTATGACACCCACTTTCGAAAATTCTGCCACGAATTTCTTTAAAAACCGAAGTCTACTATTTACCCGTTCGGACGAAGTTCATTCCCTACGAACCTGTCCTACAAATTTAACAATTAAAATTGATCTCTAGGAAACAGTCGAAGTTATGTAAGCACACACGACAAAGAAAAGACATCTTTGTCTTAACGCCGGGTCCAGGTAGGGGGTGGGGAAGAGAGGCTGAGGTAGATGCAGTTAAAGTCTGCGATCACTATAAATTAATCACGCACAAGTCGCCGTCCTTGCTCCGCCTTGCTGTGGAGCACACGGTGGAAATCGTCGAAACCGACTGTCGAACTCTCGGGCTGTATTCCCTACTAATGCATGACTCATCGGAGTGCATGTCTTCAAGAAACCCTCGGCCTTTACAGATGGGCAAACTTCTTGATACTGGGCACACTTTCGCATGGGGCAAAACTCGCATCGTTCCAAGCAGTGCGCCAGGATGTCACTCACACGCGAATCTCAGGTGCCTAGGTGCGGGTCCGGTCGTGCCAGCCACCTGCGCCCTCGCCCCGCCTCCGGTCTTCCGGACTGTGTCTTGACGCCGGGTCCAGGTGGGGAGTGGGAAGGGGAGAGTGCGGTAGACTTCTGCGCAAGTCTAACATCACTATAAATTAACTCACGCACAAGCCACCGTTCCTGCTCCGCCTTGCTTCGGAGCACACGGTGGACATCATTGAAACCCACGGTCGAACTCTCGGGACGCACACCCTACAAGCAAGACGTCAGGATGTCACTCACGCGCGAGTCTCAGGTGATAGGTCGCGCTTCCACCGATGACGTCATATGTGACTTGTGCATAAATGTCGAGGGCGCGTCGCACGCGACAAAAAAAATGATAGGCTGAGGCTACCACTTCAATGTAAATGTCACCTGCTGAGATATAGTTCCACCGCCAAGATCACTTACACTGGTATCATTTTATCCGTTAATCTCGGCGAAAGTGCGAGTCTCGGGTTGGACAAACTCTACAATCTTGTCTACTCCTTAGTGTGGACTTTCCGTGCCGAAACCCCGTGCTAGTCAGCACTCTGCGTGCCGGCAAGTTTGCATCGCCCTTGACCCCGACGTCATTTCGATCATTGTGAACGACGGTGCTCATCCCGTGTGTCCCACATGCGGATTAGTTCACAGTGAAAGCAGACTTGCGTATCATCTGCCGCATTTTCTCCTCGCTCAATCCGATTGTAGCTTGCGTACAATGGATCGGGTTTCCCCAAAAGAAGGGAGCAGCTCAGATTCCATCTGGCTTTGTTGACAGTGCCTACACTCCCAAAAACGAGAGCCAACCAATCGCTGGAGACCACGTGCGTTTGCTCTCTCTACAGTGCTGTCATCTCAATCGGGCGCCTCTCCATTGGCTGCTCCCCTCTTCCCGAAGGTCATTGGGCCGAATGCCGGCGAACCACAGTAGGGTGTTATAAATATGCATCACCTTCCAGCTAGTCGCGAGTTGCAGTGTTTTCCTAATACACTTTCCACGGCCGGCCGTGTTTTCCTTGTCTGCTGCTTTGGTATTGGGAACAAGGCTCGAGTGCGTATACGCTCCACGGGATTTCCAGTATACCAGGCGGACCATAACAGGTTTGGATTGTCATTGAGGCCACACTGGGAGGGTGCTACTACAGCCTGACTCCTCTTCCTGTCAGTTGGCAGCCTTTCAAGCAAAAAAAACTGTTAGAGCGTCGTGAGGGTTTCGAAACTCGTCAGAGTTTTTGTAGTGAGGAATGATCTGAAGCGTCCCCTGTCGACCTCTCTCTTCCCTCTCCAACGCGGCAGTCCGCTCTCGAAACCGGTCAGACATCTGACGCTGGAAATGGGCGGTGCGTCAAGAGTCGGCGCCTAGGAGTGCCGCTACACTCCCTCACATGCGGCATTCGTTTAGGGGTACCTTTGAACAACAGACAGATAAAACTGATATGTCGATGAGCATTGAGAGGTGCAAAAATGTGGATTCTACGAAAACGGCAAGCTATTTGATAGAATAGAATTGGTTCAGTATATCACATCTTGGGTACCGTCAGCCCCCTTTGAACACGGGATGACATGTTCTAATAACGCCCTTGCCCCAGACGTTGAGTCTCCTTCCTCTCAGCACGAGATCTACTGCTTATTTAGTTAGTGTCCTGTGTGCAGCCTTGGTTGTACAAGGTCTTCCAGTTGACCGCGCTGAATTACTTCAATCAGATTATTTTCTCAGAAACATGAAGCAGACGAAATGAATAAAAATGAGAAAGTGAAAAAGTCAAACTTGGTCTAGCTGGCGCGACAGGACAGACATTGACAGCCAGACTATTAGCGTGTGAGCGGGCGGCCACAGTGGGTTTTGAGCCGGGGGGAGAGGAGGGGCGACCACTTACAGCTCCCTGTGCTGGCGGAGGAGGAGAGAGAATGGTAGGTTGGTGGGACTGCCGGCGGCTGGATTAACGACCGTTGACGGGGGATGGGCCACGGCTCAGCGAGCCGTGATCGTCGGCACTCATAATGGCTGTCTAGGCCAACATGGCGGTTGATACTGCCCGCATTGGAGTATCATACCCCACGGGCGAGAGAAATCCCAGAACCATTATACACCACTGCGGACAGTATCAACCGCCACGTTGACCCAAACGCCCATTTTGTGGGCCTATGATCGCGGCCTTATTGAGCCGTGCCCCATGACGCATTAACGTCCGCTAATCCAGTCACCCGCAATTCCACTAACCTACCATTATCCCTCCCCCTCCTCTCCTCCCCACTCAGAACCACCGTGACCTTCTGCCCACCTCACCCCGCTCACACGCTAATGGTCCGTTTGTCAATGTCTGTCCTGTCGCGTCCACTAGTCTAGGTGTGACTGGCTCACTTTCTCTTTTGTCTTCTTTGCGTCTGACGACTGTTTGGTGTCACGAACTTGTAAATTCATGAATGCAACTCGATTTTTCCAAAGAACCTCTTCCTTTTTTCATTATACCAGCTCGGAACGCATACCACCTCTGGTTTAAAACATGAGGCAGTTTGAGCCGGTCGTGTATTTCATCAAGTCGCATTTTTTGAAAAAAAAAGCCTACTGGCGAGGAAAACCTTTGACGACATTCCGATTGCCGCCTTCAGTAGCATATATAATGAGTAGTTGACGCAATGAATATGGAAACCTTCAATTCATTAGCAGATCACTGTGCGGAAACAGCAAGGCCATAATTCGAAGTACGGACCAATCGATGAAGGTACCCAAAATTCACGTCTCCCCCAAAACATCACTGGTTTTGGCGCATATCGCCGATGCACACGGATGGCGAGAAGAGATTACATGCCGGGGATGTCACCGCAGAAGCGGATTATTACCGGACTAACATTGTAGATGCTAGTCAGAAGCCCAGACACGTGCTTTGTCGATATTCTGCCGCCCACCATTCCCCTGTACTTTCCGGCAGATTCTCTAGTCCTGTTCGGCACATACTGCAGATTCAAACGGATGGCGAGAAGAGTTGGCATCCCGGGGATGTCACCAGAAACGAAGGTTATTATACACATGTTGCACGATTTACCAAACTGACAGTGAACGTGCTAGCTAAAAGCTCGGACACGTGCTCTGCTCATTTTCTGCCGTTCACCGTTCCCATGTGCCTTTCGGCAGATAATCCAGTCAAGCGAATAATTCCAGAAATCACTCTGTGCAGGACATGGAGTTAAGTCTCCGGGACATGACATTTTAGAGTCAGACCCGAAATGTCAATGAACATTCGAGTCGAAGACAATCAAGTACTGCGGAATAACCACGTAATGTCCATTATACTAACAAGTAGTACTGCGAGTAGTGTGGGCTGTATATGGCGAAAGTATTATACCGTACTCCCGACAGGGGTACTAACTAAAAGCCCAGACACGTGTTTTATCGATATTCTGCCGCTGTGTGACACAGCCACGAGGGGTTCGGCTCTTCAGTGGGTCCCTCAGCGTTCCCCATGCGGTTTCTGGTATAGGAACTTCAGAGGAGAATCAAGCGAATAATTTCAGAAATTATTCAGTTCAGGACAGGGAGGTAGGTTTCCGGGATACGACTTTTTAAGGTCAGACCCGAAATTTGAATTTTACACTTTTTAATGCCCTCAGCAATAAATCACCTAGTTCGGAGTAAATCAGTCAAAACTGAGCATTGGAGGCCCAGTCCCAAATCCGCTAGGAGCATTTGCGCCTGCATCCAGTCTGTGAATCTTTAGGGTCATCTTTCCAAGCACTCATAATCTAATATCAATCTTCAGGCACACGATAAGACGCGTAATATAGTATGGTTTGTTTTAGGAGGGGAAAAAAGAACGTAGAACGTGGGGCAGAAGAAGGGGATCGATTAATCCAACAAAAGGTTAACTTCACAGTTGTCCACGGAAGGTGGATTTGGGAGCTGACACTGGGAGGGGGGAGTCGTTTTCTTGGCGCACCTCGACTGGAAAACCGATATTGTCCAGACGCCAGGCACCCTTGCTCTTGTCTATTAAAACAAAACCGTCCATGTCTGTCCGCTACAGTATGAGCTGTAAATGGCAAAAGTATTATACCGTACTCCGGACGGGGGAACTAAAAGCCCAGACACGTGTTTTGCCGACATTCTGCCGCTGCGTGAGACAGCTGCGAGGGGTTCGGCTCTTCAGTGGATCCCTCAGCGTTTCCCATGCGGTTTCTAGTATATGATCTCTATAGAAGAATCAAGAGAAAAATTTCAGAAATTATTTAGTGCGGTCTCTGAGACATGACTTTTTAGGGTCAGACCCGAAATTTGGATTTTCAACTTTTTCATGTCCTCAGCAATAGATCGCCAAACTTGGAGTAAATGAGTCAAAAACGAAGCATTGGGGGCCCAGTCCAAAAGCTGATAGGAGTATTTGCACTTGCATCCGTCAGCACGCAATAGTCGTAAGCAGCCGCTAGGCAGCCAGTACTATACACATGTTGGGTGCCCCACCAAAGCTACAGGTTGCTATGTACAGGCTGGGCGAGTAATGGTCGAGGAGGATAGTGTGGAGACGGGGCAACGCTACGTAAACAACCGCGCCTGCGTTAAGCCCGTGTGCCGTGACGACTTTATGGCCGTATGCCCGTTTCGCCATAGCGAGATCCGGGACCAGGTCGTGTGTGTGGCACGCGTAGGCGCGCTTCTTCAGTCACTGCATCCAATCCCATTACCAGTTGGCTTGACGGGAGCGAGCCACGGAAGGAAAAGGCAGTTCTAAGGGCAAATTAACACAGTCCTCACTCCCTCTAGGTATGCCTCTTCTCATTCGCGGGCCAGTCCTTGAGTCTTGGCGAGACTTATTGAACAAATGGCCAATTGAAAATGTTACAGCGGCTTGACAGAACTCTATGTCGCAGTTACACACGAAGCGTGGAAATAAATGGATCCCCGAGGACGGGAAAAACTCCGGCGACCGGAGAAGTGGAACGGCTACCAGCCCATCTGACTGTCTGTTTCTTCCTGTTAGCAGTCCTTGCGCCACAAGCGAGAAAGGCAACCACTGACCTGGGGTGACAGCGGTGTTTGACGAGGGGATCTTGGTGAGCATGGCCCACACAGCATCGGTTTCGGCCTGTTTTTATGTCAAAACAAGGTCACAATGATTGGAGATGGGTGTGGACGCAGTGGGCGACGAAAGGGAGCTCAACTCTACGCGTGCCCCGCGCGCGCGCTGCCGTGTGCCCAAACGAGACATGCCGTAAAAGTTACACTGAGAGCCGTCGTAATTTGACCCCAAGGTTTGACTAGCCGGGTTGCCCAGTCAGCCGGAAACCTTCAGCGTTACGACTTTTAGCGTCTTGGTCTAATGGGGATATTAAGTGTCAGATCCGAGCTGGAATATCCCTCTCCTCTTTCCCTTGCACCAATAGTCCTCTGCCATCTGACTGTCCCAGTGGCTGAAGTGGCATAAAGCCAACTGACATAGACCCGCGCAGGCCAACTAACGCATGCCATGTGTCTCCATCTTGGCGCATCCCGTTTCTCGCACTCAAAAGGATGTGCGGCCTTGTTTACCGGAGGTCGGGAGAGCATATCTCACTTTTACAACAAAACATGCGAACAAGTGTGCATCCGCCAACCACTGGAAAAAAGTTGGAGTGCGGTCGGGCCGACTTCATGGGTAAAGTTAAGCACTTGCGTCAGGCAGCGACCTTTCCCAACCACCAGCGGCCATGTGATCATATTCGCCTTCCCGTTCAAGACCTCTGAATCGGAAGCCATAGGGGGAGGGCGTAAAGGCGCTTTCGGCAACAAAGGCGGTTCCACGAATCCGGTTTGCTACCTCAAGATTCCCAAAGCAGCAACAGGAAGCGGTCAGACCTTAAAAGTATATTAATCTGAATCTAGAAAATTAGTATGCACGAATACAGTGCATACATGTATATATACATACACACATACAAATGCGTATACATACCAATCAATGCTTTTCACAATACAGTTAAACATTATGACAAAGATAAGACAAAACAGATGACCCGTAAATGCAACCAATTTTACACAATAGCGCACGATCTGAGCACCTGGAAAACATCTATACGTCAAAGTCACACCAGAAGGCACACAAAACAGGGGGCGCGCGGGGCAGGGGGATAAATGCATGGTCAGGGAGCAGGGTCCACGGAGCGCCGTCGCTTCAGGTAACGCATAGAGCGCCCGCTGGGTTCTGTCTGCGTTGCCTCCAAAGTAGCCACGGTCGCATCTGACGCTGCCGTCCGATAGTCTGGCGAGGAGAGAGAAGTGGAGAGGGAGTGGTCGGACAACAGGGTCCCGTCTGCGCCGACTGCTGCAGGAGAGTCATCTTCAAGGAGGGTTTCTGCAGCCTGCTGAAGACGTCTTTGTATCAGTCGGCGTGAGGACCACTTCTCAGGAGAGACGGCACTGTAGGTGCAGCCCTTTTGGAAGGGCGGTCTGCTCAGGGCCAACTCGGCCAGATCGAGGCCTGTGGCGACTTCGTTACTTAGCAGGTCCGAGACGTCGCGTCTGACCTAAATGAGGAGTTTGAAAGAAGGAGTCAACTTTGTGGTCGTTTAGCAAGAATGCGTTTCGAACAGCCCTGTCATTTTTTGCTCGTTCAAGTGAAAGCATGAATGAATAAAGAGCAGACGAGTTACGTAACCAGAAGCGAGATTATTATGCAGGAAACAAAAATTTGGGGGAATTCCGAGAGATCAGGTGTATTTGTTCGACGTTCCGGATACGCGCCTAACCTCGTCAGTAAAATGTAAACATTATCTTATCAGTAGCCCAGTTCTTAGTTCATAGATGTGTCTTCATTTCGGACATCTGCGCAGTGCCCCGTAGGTGCACGGGAGGTCTACTTGACGACTAACTGAGTTAGCATCCGAAAGTCGGGATGTCCACAGTCTGCAAGCAAGAATTTAAGACGTCAGACAAGTACACTCACTTTTCCCGAAAACTTTAAAAGCCCAAAGGACAACAACTACACCGTGAAGGGAGTTCCTAATTCAGTAGCTTTCACTACTCTGTCCCACGGACTTGGCGTGTATGCCCCCAGACGGCAGGCGTCTTCATAAAACAAAGTGGGGGGAGGGGAGGGCGTTGGCCTACGGATAAATTCAAATGAAATGAAAACCTGCGTGTTCTGAGTAAATAGCCTGCTTTCATTGAGGAGAAAATTCTGTGAAAGTGTACTTTTCAGCCGAACTGCTGTGCTTAAGTGAAAAGTCCATTCTCCCTCTGAGTTCTACAGGGTAACTGGTTCACCAGACAGGCGGTGTGACTGACGCGTTTTTTTTTTAAATTTAGCGTAACCACTGGAGTCTTTCTGTCGGATCTACCCAGTCTTTGCTAGTCTTGCGATGGGACTTGAAAATTAAGTTATTCTCGAGTGCTTTTAAGACAGGACTTATGCGGACTAGGCATCCTGGCTCCAACCGCCATATTTGTCATCTGGTTCACTTTGAGGTTGGGAAACTATACCGGTGTCACATCGGCATCGACGGGCTATTACTGACTTCAAGGGAAAACGTCATGCCTGACAGCTTCTGAGTCAACGATGAGAGTCCTCAAGGTCCCTCCATTAGATTTGTTCAAACCCACTTAAGGTAACGATCAAATAATCAATGGTCCCGTTTGCCGAACGCCGAGATCGCCCACAGATCAGCCGGGTCGCGCAGCGGTAGAACAGGGCTACTTTGAACGCAGGCTCATACATTCGAATATATGCATTGGGGGCAGGAGGTATGCCACGCTTTGCATCCGACATGGGTAGCCGAGGGGAGCTGCTATAAACAAATCGGTCGAACAGTAACTTGGCCTTCGCAGAAAACCCTTTTGGACAAAATTTGAGGAGGCGATTGGGGTGGAGAGTGTCTCTTCAAAGAAACTACAAGCAACCAAAACCAAGGAAACAGTCGCCTTCTGTTGACAAAGAAGTGTCTCCACCCCAAGATCCATAAAAGTTTGCATAGCTGGTCGACGAAACCGGTGCATGGGGAAAAGCAGCCTTCACCATGCCTTGCCCAGACCTTCATAGAGAAGCGAAATCGGTTCAGGAGGGTAATTGCGAAAACCCTTATGACAACGTTGAGGGTACCTGTGTTGCTCTAATGATGACATCTCACTCTGACCTTCGTTACTAAAAAAAGGAGGCAGAACACCTCCTCGATCCTCTGAAAGACTCGGCGTTGAACGCACGCTGAATAAACTTCCCACAAATAAGACTACAACAACTCTCATCCCCAGCATTCTGGTGTTTCAGGGGTGCCATACTACTGATGGAATTTTAGTAGTGGACGGTAGCAACCAGTGCCAGAGAAGGGCTTTGCAGAATCTGTTGGCACAGCCCTCGCAGGGTGTATGGAGAGACAGTGGACTGACAAAATGGGCAAATTGCCCTCGCCAGCGTCTCAATCGCACACACAGAGACGTAACAAACTGGCCCGTAAGCATTTCAAGATACGGATGCTGGTCTTATGCTGAAAGGACGGCTTTTAGCATGCATGAATGCACAGCGACGACAGTGGATAGGCACGAACCCTGTCACTAGAATAATAATCAGAATCAAATGCACCAGTCATCTGAAGAACGACGAGTTGATTCTCTTACATTGCAGCCTTCGGGGGAAGAGATCAGTGCTGTGTCTAGGCAGGAGAGAACGTGTACGCCCGCCACGTCCGAAAGCATTTGCCACCAGGTCGCGGACACGAAGAACTCGCCCTGGGTGGAGGGGAGGAAAGCGAGTTCAGAATCACTGGCCTCAGCATCACTCTCGAGGCTCTCATGAGATCCGCGTATATCAGACGTGGGAGAGATCAGGACAGGTACGCGGGCATCCACGAGGAGGTCGTCCTTCGAGATAGCCTCCAGCTGGGGTTCGAGGTCATCGGTGATTGTGTTGGAGGCGAGGGTCCACTTGGAGACACTGAAGGTGAGGAGGTCGGCAGCGTCAGTCTCGCCCTGATGGGAGCAGAGACTTCGGGTAAGGTGACGATGCGCCTCATTCGCGATCTCCTGTTCACCAGCGGCCCACCAGTTTTCAGCTGCCGGTCCAAATAACTGGGTCTGCAGAAGGCCTACGTCGTCACCTTTAGTTGACTGAAGGAAAAGTAGACGCATTTCAGTCACCTTCATGAGGAGGGGGTTACGCGGTCGGAATTGATTAAATACACAAAATATGAATATCGTCCAAAGTTGTAGTGAGTTCTCAGAGGAAAAGAAAGCTTCATGGGGCGGAGAAAACGACGGAGTAATTTAGTTTTATAAAATTATGCAAAAGACCAGAAATCATAACTCCAGTAGTTTTCAGTTGTTTGTCCAAACTGGCGAAGTCAGGAGGTGATGTTGGTGCTGATTCTGTTGTGTTGTTGTTGTCGATGATGGTGGTGGTGGTGGTGGTGGTGGTGGTGGTGGTGGTGGTGGTGGTGGTGGTGGTGGTGGTGGTGGTGGTGGTGGTGGTGGTGGTGGTGGTGGTGGTGGTGGTGGTGGTGGCTGAAGAGCGATAAAGTCCGAAGTTAAGGGAGTTAAGCGTTAAAGTGGAGTTGTGCAATCGAGTCTCAGAGCTGACGCTTCATATGTGTATTTAGTCAGAAAGTAACGCCACCTAACGCACCTCACAACACCTGTAACTCCGTGTCAGTCCAACGCCCAATCCGAAGGACGTCAAAAAATAGCTCTAGGTCCAAGCTAAGTAAACTGGACGACCAGGCTGTCAATACATGTTGGCTCAAATTCCGTACTTTATTTCGTACACGTAGGCGGTGGTTAGGGCGATTTTGTGCAACAGTGTGTGGCGAAGAAAAAGTCTTAACATCTGTGGACGAAGCGAGATGAACAAGGGATGAGTAATAAAATGTTCCAATGAACTGCCATAAAAAGGTCATAAATCTGCTTTTGTAAGACAGGTAGTTAGCTAGTAGAGTAACGAAATAGCCGGAGAACGCCCCGGATAT